>CM077092.1:37010195-37560529 GCA_039513925.1 Platanthera zijinensis | reverse complement strand
AGCATGAGGCCATAAACTCCTTCTTAGAGGATGACTCATGCCTTCCCCATCTCCGCATTTGAAGTGGGGTCGCGCCTGCCGCTCTGGCCTGAGGTCCGTCAGGTCCTTAAGTATTACGGCGCCGTGCCCACGCAGCTAAACCCCAACGCCATCGCTATGGTAGTTGGATTTGCATGCTACCTCCGCCGAGAGCGGATTGAGTTCAACCTGAACGTCTTCCGCAAACTCTTTTCTTACAAGGCCAACGCTGACGGGGTCCCTTCTTCGGATGGGTTCTCCATAAAATCCGCCGAGGTCGCCAATAAGAACCACAACTGGATGTCGAAGATTTGTCTTCATCCGGGGCGACCTCGGCAATATCCCTTTCTCGCCCCTGCAGAAAAGCGAAGAGGTGTACCGCCCACCATCCGTGTCCGACAATGATGCCGAGCTTCATAAGTTCTTCCTATATAAGGACTTTGAAGTCGCCTTCCTTCGTCATGGCCTCGAGTCCCTACCGTCTGTCCTTCCTGGCGAAGGTTTGTCTCGCCCACCTTCTGCTCGTCACTCGGCCTGATCGGTCAGAACCTTATTCTCCGGCTAAGTATTTTTTACAGGGGAGTGACTGGTCCCGGTGAACCCTCCCTTCGCCGACCCGGGAGTGTTTTCGGACCCGCTCGAGCGAGCTAGGGTTGCGGCCGAGGCGTGCCGAGAAGAGAAGGTGAGAGGCAAGCCTTCCAGCAAGTGGCGGCTGGAGCTTGGAGGGCCGAGATCGCTCCTCCGTACCTCGGCCCCTAAGCAGAAAAGGGCGAGGGTGATCTCGCGAGGCCAGCCACAACAACCCTCGTCGCCCGTAAAATTTATGAGCTCGCTGGAGGTTTTTTCTGACGAAGCCCCGGCGAGCCCACTGAAGGAGGCGTCATCCCCTCGCGGGAAGAAGCGCGGGTCCTCCTCCCCTCCCTCCGTGGAGGAGGTTGTTCCCTGTGATCCGGGAATTCCAAAGGACCACCCCCACTTCGGCAAGGGGGGAAGGAGCAAGGACGCGGCCGGCGAGCCGATGCTGAGCTGGGATGAGGGGGCCCACCGAGTTTCCGTCTCTACTCGCGCCCCCTCCTGGGGAGCTCGCCACCCTCCCACGGGCCACACGTTCGCCCTTGGTTTCGGCCTATACGGCCGGGATGGCGCCGAGGCCTAAAAAAACATGACTCCTCGGCAGATAGGCCACGAGGGTCTGCAGGCCCATCTGAGGGCCTTCGAACTCCATCACATGATGGTTCGCCGCGGCTTTCAGCTCAGCCATCTCCTGCAAAAGGCCGAGCAGGAGCGCGACCTGGCGACGGAGAGAGCTGCCAACGCGGAGCGGCGGTTCGGCATTGCCGAGCGCTTACTCGACGAAGCCTCGGGCGGGCTGGTAAGAACTAACCAACTCTCGTTTTAACTTAGAAAAATATTTCACCGAGAATCTGACCTCTTTGCCCTTCAGGATGCCGAGTCTGCCAGGGTGCTACAGGCCCGTGCTAGCGAGATGGAGGGCGAGGTCGCCCAGCTGCGGGTACGCCTCGCAGATCAGGAGGCCAGCTCGCGCGAGCAGGAGACCCATGTTGCCGAGCGGGGGGCTCTTGCTGCTCGGTCGGCGGCCGAGGTGGAGGTGCATAAGGAGCAGAACCGTGGTCTTCAAGGCTAGGTCCGTCGGCTGACGGAAGCCCTTTTCCCCACGGATGGCGCTGAGCCCCCTTTTCCCTATAAGCGGCCTCAGGTTTTCGGCGAGGGGGAGGTCATGGAGCGACGGCGAGTCAACTCGATCGAGTCTGCCGAATGCCTCCTGGGCGCCATGAGGGGATCGGGGATCCTGGCTGAGGGCTGCGAGGGAGTGACGGTCCGAGACCTTCTGCCAAGTCTGTTTCCGCCGTCACCGCCTAGCGGGAAAGAGGAAAGCTTCGTCTCCCTTTTCGATGAGGCGAAGGACAAGGAGCCGCTGGTCGGAGGCGAGGAGGAGGACCATCCTTCTGGGGAGGAGGGAGAGAGCTTACCGGATCTCCTCCCCCATTTTCTGCATCCTTTGTGTAATCTGTTCCCCCCTTTTGTAATCACGTCGAGGCGAGCCCCCCTTTCTTGAAATTATAATGATAAAAATTTTCTATCTTCTTTTTACCTTCAGCGCTAGAATGCACGTGAGTTAGGATTCACGCTCGCCGAGGGGCCCTGAGCGTCGGCCGCGGCCATACTCGCGAACACTCTGCTCGCCTGCGAGCCGCACCTCGCTCTCCCTTGTTGAAAATTCACAAGGAAGCGCATCTGGGGCCAGGCCGCCGCCAGTGCACGCCTAAGATACCGGGAAGTACCCTTTGCCGAGCGGACCTTTGCGAGGACGGGCTCGCCTGGGGGGTGCACTCCTCTTAACCAGAGGTGGGATCAAAAATCCCTTGACAAAAACTAAGGGGGACAGGGCCCCTTGAGCTCGCGTTTCTGACCGGCGGGTTCGCTTGTACATGCTTGCTATGTGTCAACTTTTAGGTCTGGCCCCTGGGTCGTAACAACGTCCATCGAGACCCCGGCCCTGCCAGCTTAGAGGGAGCTTGACAAGAGGGAGAATCGAGACCTAACCCTAGAGCGAGAAGACTTAGAACATTTGCCTCTCCCGGGTGCTACCACCAGGCCAATCAGCTAGGTGGGAGCCTGAGGACGGGTGTTGAACATCCTCCGGGCTCAGCCCCAGGGTCATAACGACGTCCATCAAGACCCCTGCCCTGCCAGCTTGGAGGGAGCCTGACAGTGGGAGAATCAAGACCTAACCCCAGAGCGAGAAGACTTAGAATATTTGCCTCTCCCGGGTGCTACCACCAGGACAGTCAGCTAGATGGGAGCATGAGGGCGGGTGTTGAACATCCTCCAAGCTCAGCCCCAGGGTCATAACGACGTCCATCGAGACCCCTATCCTGTTAGCTTGGAGGGAGCCTGACAGCGGGAGAATCGATACCTAACTTAAGAGCGAGAAGACTTAGAACATTTGCCTCTCCCGGGTGCTACCACCAGGCCGGTCAGCTAGATGGGAGCCTTAGGGCGGGTGTTGAACATCCTCTGGGCTCAGCCCTAGGGTCATAACGACATCCATCGAGACCCTTGCCCTGCTAGCTTGGAGGGAGCCTGATAGCGGGAGAATCGAGACCTAACCCCAGAGCGAGAAGACTTAGAACATTTTTCTCTTCCGAGTGCTACCACCAGGCCAGTCAGCTAGATGGGAGCCTGAGGGCGTGTGTTGAACATCCTCCGGGCTCAGCCCCAGGGTCATAACAACGTCCATCAAGACCCCTGCCCTGCCAGCTTGGAGGGAGCCTGACAGCGGGAGAATCGAGACCTAACCCCAGAGCGAGAAGACTTAGAACATTTCTTGAGGGTTTACGATATTATGCTATGAAAGTTCCGCAACATCTCATGTCACCGTTACGATTATCATGCAAAAAGGGGCTCAAATGAATGAAACAAGTTGTATTGAAAAAACTAAGGCACATACAAATATTCAGGGATAGAAGCATTTCAGGTCGTCGCCGCTCAGGTGTGGTTCAAGGTCTCGCCCTCCACATTTTGGAGGCGGTACCCTCCCGATCTTAGTGTCTCTTTCACGATGTACGACCACTCCCAGTTTGGATGGATTTTGCCCACGACAGCCGATCTTCCCGCCGCATCTACCTTCTTTAGGACCAAGTCACCTTCCGCAAATCGTTTGACCCGAACATGTTTGTCAAAATACTTAGACATCCTCCGCTTGACTTCCTCTTGTCGAAATGCTGATAGGTCGTGCAATTCTTCTACCAGGTCCAAGGAGAGCCGCTGTTCCTCCTCGTTTTCAACTCTCCACTCCTCTCTTCCAGCTTCCGCCTTGGCGACCATGGGAGTACGGACCTCGAGTTCGATGGGGAGCACTGCCTCGCTTCCATGAGATAGTTTGAAGGGTGTCTCCCCTGTGGCGGTATTGGGGGTAGTCCTCAGGGCCCAAAGAACGGAGGGGAGCTGCTCCACCCAACTCCCTTTCAAATTTTCAACCTTCTTTTTTAGGAGGTTCACGATAACCTTGTTGGCCGCTTCCACCTGCCCGTTGCTTCTTGGGTGATGGACAGAGGCAAACCTAAGGTCAATCCCGAGCTCTCCACAGAATTTGATGAACTCGTTGCTAGCGAACTGCAGTCCGTTGTCGGTGACGATGGCTTGGGACATCCCATGCCTACAGATGATTTCCCCCCATACAAAATTTCGGATGACCTGCGAGGTCATCTTTGCCAACGCCTTCAACTCCATCCACTTGGAGAAATAGTCAATCATCACTAACAAGAATCTTCTTTGCCCGCATGCCTGTGGGAAGGGCCCTACCAGATCCATTCCCCAAATTGCGAAAGGCTAGGGGGCCGTGATACTCCTGAGTCGCTGAGCCGATTGTAGTTGGAGGGGGGGGGGGGAGTTGGCATTTATGACATTTTTTGGCAAATTCGAAGGCATCATGCCCCAGGGTAGGCCAGAAGTAGCCCTGCCTGATAATTCTCCCCTCCAGGGTCCGACCTCCCGAGTGACTCCCACACTCCCCGAAGTGGACCTCTTCCAAAATCCTCGACACCTCCCCCTCCACCACACAACGAGCCAACATCCCCGAGAGAGTCTTTCGGTAGAGTTGCCCGTCGCGAAAGAGGTAGTATGCTGACTTGTACTTGAGTTTCTTTCTATCCATCCCTTCTGGATACTCTCAAGTGGACAAAAAGGCGGTGAAGGGGTCCATCCATGTGGGTCGCTGATCTATCTCCATCAACTCTCCTTCCTCCAAGGATGGGTGGAAGAGGTCTGTGATGGTGCCCCCCACCCGAGGGCCGTGCTTGGCAAGATGGTCGACCTGTTCATTTTCCTTCCGTGGCACATGTTGAATGGAGAAGGTTTGGAACCTCCCAATGATTCCCTTGACCTTGGCCAGATACCGTTGCAGGGTAGGCTATCACAACCCGCATTTTCTCCGAATTAAAGAATTATCAGAGTATGAGAAAACACGCGTCATGATGCCACGTCAAGCAGGGGATAACTGCTGACGCTCAGGCAAAACCATCTACTAACTTTATGAAAGAAATTTATGAGTTTAATGATTAGAAAATCAGTTATATTTTAGAGGCCGTATCCCTCGGCCCGGTGGATCACCTAGTCCACAGTTAAAAAACTATACTTAAGCGCTGCGGAAAAATACTTTATTCAGGTTTGACATCCTAAGAAGTGCATAAGAGCCCTAAGAGGACCACTTATGTCATGCAAGAGTCTACATTTAATTTATATTATATATAAGAAAACGATCTTTATACGTTGTTTGAAAAATAGTGATTTACTTTTATAAATCATGCTGATCATGCAATATATATATACGATAATAGTAATTGTAGTTTTAAAATAACTAGCAACCTAGCATAAATCCTCCCCAGAGCAAGTAGACTATCTCCAGAAAATGGTAGCAGCAAAAGTAATATATCTAGTACAAAGGTAAAAACTACCAGTGGGCGCCAACAACCTGACACGAACCCACTGGCAAATATGTATGTCTGTAAGAAAAGTACAGAAAAACTACCTCACTAACAAAGCAACAGGATCTCCAAAGTCCAAGAGACCACCAGCAACACCACCGCAACCTAGCCACCAAACTGGCTACTGCTCAGAACCTGAGGCATTCAAAAGAAGAAAGAATACCTCAGCAAGCAAAACAAGGAAAAACTGCATGGAAGTGTCAACCAGGGAATAAATGAAAGAGAAAAACACACAGCAGTAAAAGTCACAACTGCCCAAGGCAAGACAACAAGGAATGCACTACGTGCGAGGAAACAACATCAACCCTGCCCAGGAACTACATCCTGCAGGGTCTACTAGGCTTCCAAGAGCCCAAAGTGCTGCAATCTACCAAGGAAGAAATTTCTAACACCCGAAGCTGTGGGAGATGGTAGTAGCAAAACAAATAACATGGATCCGGGTTGAAGGCAAACTCAGTCCCCCAACCTCCATTTCCAAGCCAACAAGCTCAAGGGTCTACATGTGAAAGCACAAGGGACCTTCCACCCTTTTGCCCAGCCCGTACCTGGAGCAAGATAGAAGAATAAGGGTGGCCTTGGCTAAATTACACAACACCTCCCCCATGAAGAGCTTCAAACCACCACTACTAACCACGACCCACAATTCGGCCTTTAGGAAAGAAAAACATGGCCGACAAAGAAACTACAAAATAAAATCAAGGAATTCACTCGGGAACGAAAATCGAGGTAGAGGAAAAGTGTTGAAATTACTCAACACGGCTTGGCGTTGAGTGGGACCCACTCAACGCCTAACCAGACCTTGGCGTTGAGTGAGTTAGCCTCACTCAGCGCCAGGACAGCCACAGCGTTGAGTGAGGTCCACTCCCTCAACGCCTTCAGCAAAAGAGACAGCGGCGTTGAGTGAGCTAACCTAACTCAACGCCAAAACAGCTATGGCGTTGAGTGAGGTCCACTCCCTCAACGCCTTCAGCAAAACCACAAAACCCAACAGTGGCGTTGAGTGAGTCCACCCCCCTCAACGCCAAGGCAGCTTTGGCGTTGAGTGAGGTCAACTCACTCTACGCCAAAGTTCATTCCCGCAGGAAAACCCTAAACCATCGCCAATAAGAGGAGGTCGGCGGGAATGCCGACTGATTCTCGCCGAATCGGCGGGAATGCAGGATGATTCTCGCCGAATCGGCGAGAATCCAGGATGATTCTCGCCGATCGACGGGAATCCAGAATGATTCTCGCCGAAACGGCGGGAATCAAGGATGATTCTCACCGAATCGGCGGGAATCAAGGATGATTCTCGTCGAATCGGCGGGAATCAAGGATGATTCTCGCCGATCGGTGGGAATCACTGACGATACTCGCCGAAATCGGCAGGAATCACTTGGTGATTCCCGTCGATTTTGACTTAGACGAAAATTCTCACTCAAACACCCCACCACTCAGCCGCAAAGAACAAACCAAACTATGGCTTTGAGTGTGTCCACCACACTCAACGCCAAGTCCGGGTGGCTTTTAGCTTTGAGTGTGTGCACCACACTCAACAACAAAACCCGAGAGTCTACCAAGACTGGTTCTAACCAGAGCCCTACCACAACTTCCTCCCTCACTCTCTCTCTCGGCCCCACCAGCAAAAACACCCAACTAGAACTACAAATCTGGAGTCTAAATGGTGAACACAACTAGCAGGTTGAGCAAACAGCACAAGGAGGGGGGCTCATAGGAGAATCTAAGCCCTAAATTTAGCAAGATAAAGGAGAACATGCTTGGTTTCTACCATAGGGCTAATCGGGAAATATTCCAGAATACAAAAGAACAACAATGACAAGGGCAAAAATACCACTTGCCTCGATTTCCGGCGAAGCTTGGTCGCCTTTCCCTCCTCTTCACTCTACACTAGAAGGAGCAGCACCTAACAAGCAAACCCGCACTTTAATGGAGGAAACCACAAGAAACCGAAAATCCAAGTCTCCTAAAACTCCACGAAAAACAAACCTCTTACCATCGAAACGAAGATCTAAGCGAGAGCAAGCCAAAGCCGCTTTCGAAATCGAAATCCGTCCACGAACACTCCCGGAATCGCCGTCCGAAGGAGAAGCAGGTCCGGCGGTTTTCCTCTGTTTTCCGCGAACAGGAGCAGGCGATTTCGGGAAGAAGAAGAATGGGCCCGCTGATTCTAATTAAGGCTTTTAAATTAATCTAATCACGCCTAATTAGCCTTAACCGCCTCCTAAGCCGCCGGTTAACTCTCAACGCTTTTGACCGAAAGAATAACTTAAATATCTTTAAATATACACATTTGCTTTTGTTATTAGCACACCCAAAACGACGCGAAACTGAACTACCTCGGAATTCGATGAAATTCGCACCGTAGCTAAATATCCACGCTACGAACACAACGGCGAAGTCGAAACTAACTTTCGACGAACATAACTCGAGTTATACCCTCCCGAAGCCAAAACACAAGCATCCCCCGAGAGGCCACACCGGGTCACCCAAAACGACTCGGCTTGCTAGGGAGATCTTGCCAACCGGCTACAAAATAGGGCACTCAGTTCTAAGGACATAAGACCACACTCCACAGATGGCACAAGCCAAGAAAACGCGTCGACGTAACGCCAAACGAGAATTTAATAATCGCAGAAAAATCGGGGTCGTTACATAGGCTCCCTTGCTTCGAACTCCCCGTTGACCTGGGAGGCTACCACCATGGAGTCAGTGAGGACCTTCACATCATGCACTCCCAGTTCCCTTGCCAGGCGCTGCCCTGCGATCACCGCCTCATACTCGGCCTGATTGTTGGTTATGGAAAAATGTATTACCATCGTCTGCTCAATCCTGGTCCCTTGGGGGCTCTCCAAGACGACCCTGACCCCCAAGGAGTGCTTCCCGGACGGCCCGTTAACCATCACTTTCCAAGGGACGGGATAAGTGAGTTTGTCCTCTGCTACCTCGACCACATAGTCAGCCAGGAAGTCAGCCATCGCTTGTGCCTTGATTGCGAGTCGAGGGACAAAGGAGATGTCGAACTCGCTCAATTCTACCGACCACTTGGCGAGTCTCCCTGAGTGCTCCACCCCCTCGAAGATGTTGCAGAGGGGGTGGTCAGTCACCACCTGGACGGAGTGTGCCTGGAAGTAGGGCCTGAGTCTCCGGGCCGAGATGATTAGAGCGAAGGCCAGTTTTTCTAAGATGGGGTAACGGAGTTCCGCCTTCCTCAGAACACTACTCAGGTAATAGATAGGCAGCTGCTTCTTGCCTTCTTGCCTGACCAGGACCGAACTGAGAGCCTCGACCCCAACCCCTAAATACAGGAACAAGTCCTCTCCTTCCTTGGGCCCTTGGAGGAGAGGGGGCTGGGTGAGTTGCTTTTTCAGTTCCTGGAATGCCTTCTCGCACTCCTCGGACCATTCAAACTTCTTGCCCCCCTTCAATGCTCTGAAGAAAGGGGAGCACTTTTCTCCATCCCTGGAGAGAAACCTAGCCAGCCTCCCCGTCAGCCGTTGGACATCCTTGGCGTTCCGGGGGGCCTATAGCTCCATTATTGCCTTGACTTTATCAGGATTTGGTTTTACTCCCGCGGGACTGAGCAGATGTCCCAGGAATTTTCCCCTGTTGGCCCCGAAGACGCACTTCAGGGGGTTCAACCTCATCTTGTATTTACGCAGGGTGCCAAAGGTCTCCTCCAGATCCCATAGGTGAGAGCCGACCTCCTGACTCTTTATCATCTGGTCATCCATGTATAGTTCCAGGTTCCTCCCCTTCTGTCCCTGGAATATACGGTCCATCATCTTCTGATACGTTGCCCCTGCGTTTTTCAACCCAAACGGCATCATCTTGTAGCAGTAGCATTCATCTCCTGTGATGAACGAGACATCCTTTATGTTGGGAGGGTGCATCCTGATCTGATGATAACCTGAAAAGGCATCTAAAAAACTCATTACAGAAAAACCAACGGCTGAATCTACGAGCGCGTCGATTCTAGGCAAGGGGTAACAATCTTTTGGGCATGATTTATTAAGAAGTGAAAAGTCTACACACATCCTCTACCGACCGTCCCCTTTTTTCACCATTAAAACATTTGAGACCCAGCCGGGGTATTGAATTTCGGAAATGAAACTGGCCTTGAGGAGCTTGGAGACATCCTCCCTGATTGGTTCGGCCAGCTTATCCGTGATGGACCTCCTCTTCTGCTGGATGGGGCAAGCCTCCGGGTCCAGGTTGAGATGGTGGCAGACAACGTCAACATCGATCCCAGGCATCTCGGCCGCGCTCCAAGCGAAGACGTCCACATTCTTCTGGATGCACTCCAGCATCCTTCCTTGATCCTCCAGGGTCAACCCTCCGTTGATGCGGACCTTCTCCACCCTGCCATCCTGGGTGAGAACCACCATCTCCACCACTTCCTCGGCGGCCTCCAATCGGGACTGCTCCTCCCACTCTGCAATATCCTCCCCTCTTGGAGTAAGGACCTCCCCTCCTTCTACGGTCATCGCCTCGACCGACTCCTCAGGGAGTACATCCTCGCGGGCTTCCCCCTCCACCCTTCCTTCCTCCTTGATTTCTTCTTCGACCTCCTACCCATCCACCTCTTCCATCCTTCTCCCCATTTCTTTGGCCTCCTCCTGCCAAGAAATGGAATTCACTGCCGTCACGTAGCATTCCCGAGCTTCCTTGGGGTCGCCGCGGACTCGGACCTGGATCCCCTCCGCGTTGAAATTAAGGCATTGATGGAAGGAGGAGGGGACGCAGCGGAAGGCGCTGATGAGGGGCCGTCCACAAATGGCGTTGTAGCTGCTGGGGGCCTCTACTATAACGAATCGACAGTTCCTGGACTGCCCCCCTAAGCTTACATGGAGTCCCACTCCCCCTTCTACTTCTTTCCTCTCCCCCGAAAAACCGAAGAGAGGCCCATCGGAGGCCAGCACCCTCTTGGCTTCTACCTGCATGGCGTCGAAGGGCTTCTTGAAGATGATGTTGACGGAGCTCCCATTGTCAATGAGGATCCGGGAGACCGTGAAATTCTCGATGGCCGTCTGGATGACTAGCGCATCGCAGAAGGGGTCCTCATGACCCGGCATGTCCTCCCTTGAGAAAGTGATCCTCTCCTCTGGGGGTGGAGTCTTGGATGTGGAGCCGATGCTCCTTCGGTACATGGCGTGGAGGCTTGCTTTCCGGGAAGCTTCGACCCCCACCCCCCCATGGATCACTCCGATCCCTCCTCGGGTCCCCACATCGGCCCGGTCTTCGCAACGATCCCCCTCCGCCTGAGGCCGGACTTCCTCAATCCGCACTTCCTGGCGGTTCTGCTGCTGCTGATGCTGTTCCCTGTTCCCCCGTATCTCGAGGAACTCCGGACACGTGATCGTGGTGTGCCCCTCCTCTTGATGGTAGTCATGTAGGGCAGGTCTATCCTGACCTCCCTCCACCTCCTTGGCTGTCCTCTCCTTCTCCCCCCAGGGTGATAGCCATGACCTCCTCCTGATCGGGAAGGGGGGGGGTCTCTGACCCTGCCTCCCCCCTGGGGGTAAAATTGGCCGCGCCCACCTTGGAGGTTATCTCCTCCCTGATAACCCCTTCGTGGCCCTTGATCCTGCCACTCCGGCCTCCATCCCAACTGGTTGTTTGGTTCCTGACGCCCCCACCTGGGCTGCTGCTGCTGCTGCTGCTCTCTCTGTCGAGGCTCGACACTTCTCTCCTCCTGGGCTCGGCCACCCCTTGGCTTCTCCTCCTCTACGGCCCACCTGGCCAACCTCCGAGCAAACTCTGGGTGTGCTTCTTCCATGTCGGCCTCACTTGCCTCCCTTTCCAGGAGCGCCTCAAAAGACACCGGAGGCGTCCTCTTCAACTCCATGGCGAAGAACCCGGGCTGGAGACCCAGGGTGAAGGCCACCATCATGGTGTGCCCTGACATCTCTTGTACCTGGGACAGTTCCTCCTGAAACCTGTCCAGGTAACTTCCCAGGGTCTCCCCTGCTCTTTGTTTGATACGAAACAAGGAATCAGCCTCCCTCTTCCTTTTCTTTGAGGTGGTGAATCTCAACATGAACCCTTTGCGCAGGTCCTCAAAGTAGTTGATGGAGCCGGACGGGAGCTGATGAAACCACTCTCTCGCTTTCTACCTGAGGGTGATGGCGAAGAGCCTGCACTTGAAGCCATCCGACATCTGTCGGATTGAGACCATGTCCTCAAACCACTGGACGTGCTGGACCGGATCCCCCTTCCCTGAGTAGTAGGACATCTCCGGCTCTCGTAACCCCTCTGGAAATGGGGCAGAAGAAACGAACTCGCTGAAGGGGCTTCCTCCCTCAGCTGGGCGAGTTGGGAGCTCCCTCCCCATTGTCTCGCCGAAGTGGTACTCGCCTGCCGAGCCTGAGAAAAGGACTCGCCCCCTCAGCTCGCGCTCCCCCTCGCTCTCGACTTCCTTCCCAGCTCGCCTGATGGGCGCGTCGTTGCCCAGTGCTGGGTCGGCGACCACGGGAACCACCAGCGTCGTGCTCTCCGCTCGCATGCCGAGTACGACCCTGACGAGTCCGAGTACTTCCTCTCTGAGCTCCGCGGACATCCCTGCTGTCGCGGGAGGGGGAGGGGTTGGCGAGCTCGCCCGGCCTGAACCTTGCCCTTCATCTCTTGCCATCGGTCTTGCGGAAGATTTTCTGTGCTAACCACTCTCCACACTCACCGCACCAAAATGCTGAAACCGAAAAATCGGTCCCTGAGGAGTTCGACCCTTGGGGAAGGGGTGATCGCACACTTACTTCTCTCCTCACGAGCCCAAATGACAAAGGAAAAGGACCAGGGACAGACTCAAGGCTCCAGCACGGAGGTCCCACCACACACCCGGAAGATCTTCGAGCGCTTCCCCTCGTTAGCCAGGTGCTGAAGCTAAGGTACCTCAGAAAGCGCTAGAAGACCGGGCACAAGAAAGCATGTCTTCTGAGGTACCCCTTGGATCCTATTTATAGGAAAAGACGGTCTTCAAATATCCAACCTTCACTGTTTTCGAGGACTATAGGCAGTCTGAAGGGGGTGACATGGTAAAAATACACCACAGTTGAAGGGCGAGCTGGCCCTGAGATAACGTCCACTAGGCAAGGGCGGCGAATACTGGGGCGGGAAAGCTTCCCCTCACGCCGAGGTAAAAGGTGGTGAGGGCGCTCGCCTTACTCAACGCCACGGGAGAAGGCGTTGAGTGAGCTCGCCTCTCTCAGCGCCACAGGCCTGGCTCGCCTTACTCAACGCCACGGGAGAAGGCGTTGAGTGAGCTCGCCTCTCTCAGCGCCACGAGCCTGGCTCGCCTTACTCAACGCCACGGGAGAAGGCGTTGAGGCAGCTCGCCTCTCTCAGCGCCACGAGCCTGGCTCGCCTTACTCAACGCCACGGGAGAAGGCGTTGATCGAGCTCGCCTCTCTCAGCGCCACGGGCCTGGCTCGCCTCGCCTTGGGCCTGGGCGAGTTGACCCCTAAAGCCCTTGCTAGCGGGTGACGGGCGTGTCGGCACTCGCCCACCCCTTGGTTCTAGGCAAACACGTACTCGGCCGGATCTGCTCGCCCGATGCATTGACCTCCGCCGGGCTCAGCTCTATGAACTCCGAGCTCAGCCTGGCGATCGCCGAGCCCGTACTCGGCACACTGGGCTCGGCATGCTCATCTGAACTCGCCTGGGGGCTCTGAGGCGGTCTGAGCCGGCCGATTTGGCTCCTGTTAGCCCACTCGCTGGATACGGGGTTGTACAATGGAGGATTTGAAGGGTCGGGTGCAAAACGATCGATCAGAGGTGGAACCGGTGGCGAGGCGGCGATGACGGTGGCTGCCTTCGGCGACAAGTGGCGGTAACGGATGGTAAAACGGCGGATCCGTCGACAAATGAGTAGATCTGGGCCGGGGATGGGTAGATCCGCTATTTAGGAGTGGATCCGGGCAAGAATGGAAGGTTTGTGCGGTGAAAATAACGGATCGGGTGACTAAAATCCTAGATCTAGACTGATCTAGAATTTTAGGGTTGTTAGGATGGTGGATCCACGGAGGAGAGTTGGCGGATTTGGGAGAAGGGGAAGGTGGAGGCAGGCGTGAACAGTGTTTCGGGTGAACAGGGTTCGGGTGAACAGTGTTCTACCGTGAACAGCGCGCGTGAGCAGTAGCCGTGAACAGTGCACGTGAACAGTGCCGTGAACAGTACTCGTGATTCCTGGACAGCGATATTGGGGAGGGGTTTGGGTGATTTTCGGTGGCTGAAAGTGGGATTTGAAGGGTGGAAAACGAAGGTGGGGGTAGGGATTACCTTGGGAGGAGTTTAGCGGCCTAGGAGTCGTCACCTAGGGTTCTACGGCGTCGGCACCGGGGAGGGATCGCTGAATCCGGAAATGCTTCTTCTACAAATCCAACAATTTTCTCAAATCAGCCCCCTAGCATCCTATTTATAAGAAAACACAAACTAGGGCATCCCCATCAACGGCTATGATTGGTCGGTGGGTTAACCCTTAAAATACATCAAAATAAACTAAAAAAAATAAAGTAATATAGCGTTTTGACTCGCGGCGACGTCCCGGACGCAACCGCGGAGTCCGATCGGCGATCCGATCAAGTCTTCCTACGCGAATACATGTATGTGGGCCCCGCCTTGCGGCGAACTCCTCCAAGTGCATCCGATGGCTCCCCATCAGTGGTGAGTCTAGATTAGGTTGGAATGCATCGAGGAAGACTATAGACACCTCAGACGAGTGGTGAGATGAAAGATTCTGGTTATCCTCTACAAAGAGGATATTTGAAACCGTATCAAGATACACTGTATCATCTACCAGACTTTGCTCGTGGTGATCGTCGAGCAGAAGGACGTCGAGAGATGTTCAATCACGCACACTCATCGCTTGGAAGTGTGATAGAACGATCATTCGAGATTTGGAAGAAGTAGGCCATACTGCGGGACATGCCAAGCCATCGCTTCGACAAACAAGTAACTTCTTGCATGCAGCCAAATGGAGCCATATTCTCACGTATGTCTATTTAAATACGTCAACTGTATTTAATTTGGAAATTAATAATTTAAATTTAATTATGACTGATTGACTCGGTTATTATCAATGTCACAATATTTTATATTGTATCCAAAAAATTTAATAAAATTTTGTATTATGTTTAAATATTAAAAAATATATCTAAATTTTGTACATAGAGAAAAGTTTATATATTTAGGATTCACACCGGACCCTGCACAGTGCACACACCCCTCTTTTTTTGAAGATAATATATATAATTGCATCATAAAATCATACAATTATATCCAGGCAAAAGGTTTTAAGCATTTAATATGCTTTCTTCGTAATAAAAAAACTCTAAAATACAATTTAAAAAATAATAATGCAATTATAGTAAATACAAGGCATCCTCTTTTCAGTTCACACTCATGTTGAGATTTCCTGCTTCAAATTGATCTTCAAGGAAAATGGTGATGCAGGCATTTGAAGCGCCTTGGGCGGCAGCCTGCCAGGTGGAAGCATCGACCGTCAAGATTCCATCAGACTACTCATTCCTAGTAGGGCCCATCTCCTTCGCGGGCCCCTACTGCCAGCCCAACATCATCTTTCAGGTATGCTATACGGAGATTAGCACCGGCCGATCCTTTGTCGCCATTGTTCCCTATCTTTCGTCGTAATCTCACTAATGCCTAAGCACAACGTGTCTTTTCTTATAGTTTCATTCCAAGTCTTTGTTGGTCTATCCCTCCCTTGTTTACATGCCATGCGTCTAACAGTGACTAGACTTATCGAGTTCTCTGCAATTGGTGCTGCTCCTGTCTTATCCCCGAGGCACGATAATAATAAAAAATTAGTTTTGCTGAGTTATTACACTGCAGATTAGCACCGGCCGATCATAAATGTTGAGGCACAATATTAAAAACCTCTGATTACAACCGTCCGAGCATAATTTAGAGTCTTTTGGAGCAGAGCTTTTGGGCTCCTCAGACGGCACCTGCTTACTGCTTCACTCTTCCGGCTCTATAAATTGATGTTATTGATGTTATCAATGCACAAAGAAGAGAAGCAGGCCATAGTGTAAGCAGCTATGCAACGTGGGATTCTTCTCCATTTGGCCGCTCTTCCTCTCTTTTTCTCCGCGTTCGCCATTAATGTTGCTCAAGGTATCATCTTCCTCCTCTACAACATCTAGCTAAGGGCCCAAGGCTCCGTTTAGCATGATGGTTGTGTACGCGGTGGTTATGAACCGTCCCGCGGTAGCTTTCAGAACATGTCATACTTCGTCCTCCTCTACAACAGCTAGCTAAGGCTCCGCTTAGCGCGGTGGTTGTAGTGATGGTGGTGGTTGTGTACGCGGTGGTTATGAACCGTCGTTCGTAACCGCCCGACCTCACCTAAGGAACTAGGTCCACTTTTATGTTCAATACTAGTTTTTTTCCTTGGTGGCTGTCATAACTATTGTCATGCCAAACATACATTATATAATTGTGACGTTTTTTTGTCCAAGCAAAAGAGATGAACTTTGCTAAGAATTCATCAAAATGTGTTGCTCGGATATGGGTTATGTCGACGATTTTAAGTACTAACGCGATTGTAATATTCCTAAAGGAGGCGATGGAGTTGGAGTGAACTACGGCATGCTGGGTGACAACCTCCCCTCCCCGTCGGAGGTCATCTCCCTATGCAAATCGCGGAACATCTCCAAGCTTCGAATGACTAGCCCGAGCATACCCGTCCTCCAAGCCCTCCGAAACACCGGCATCGGTGTCATCCTTAGCCCCTACAATGAGGAGCTCCCGTTGTTCGCTCGGATACCCCTTCGACGCGGCCATCGACTGGGTGGAGACATACATCGTTCCCTATGCTAGATCGGTCGACTTCCGGTACATCAGCATAGGCAACGAGGACATTCCTGGGCGACAACTCCATGTACATTCTCACCGCCATACATAATGTTGTCAATGCCCTTAGGGCGGCTAACCTCCACATTCCGGTCACCACCACCGTCTCCATGGAGGTTCTCGGGACTTCCTACAAGCCATCACAGGGAGTCTTCTCCGACAAAGCATTAAAGGTGACATATGTGTAAATATTCAAATTGGTCACTTAATTTTAGGCCTAATTTTAATTTTCAAATAAATCATTCGATTTTTATTTGTTTCAAGTAAATCTCTTAACTTTAACTTTCAAATAAGTCCTTAAACTAACACCGTTAACTATTAAACGGCTTCGCATGATTGCGCTGACAAGGCATTGGCGTGGCGTCGACGAATCGCTTATGTTGCAAAGCATTACTTTTTTTTTACTTATTTAATAAAAATAATTATTAATGTTTTGAATTTATAATTTATCTTAACACTGCAGAGAGGTTTTGTAATTTCAAATGATATTGGGTTGCAACCTATAGTTTTACAAACTTACAAAAGAGGCCCAGAAAAGCAAACTTAAGCTTCGTTTGGGGGGACTTATTTTGATCGGTCAAGTGGTTACGACTGCATGCATCGAACCTTAATTAAGGTTTGATTCATGCGGTTGTAATCGCTTGATCGGTGAAAATAAGCTCCCCTAAACGGAGCCTTAATTATTATTGATTATAAATTAAAAAAAAAATAGAGGTGTCGTGTTCACAAACCGAATCGAAATGAATCGACGAACTCTTCAATCGAATCCAAATTTGACATACAATGCAGAGATTCAGATTCGATCGAATATTCGATGTCGGATTAGGATTCGTTATGAAATGTGTGATTAAAATTTGGGTTCGAATTCAGATTCGAATTCGGATTCGAACATGGATTTGAATTTGAATTCGACTTTTATAATATTTAATTTAATTTAATATTCAAATATTATTATATTTAATATTAATATATATATATATATTTTATTTATATTCCAGTATTCACGAATTATTTGCGAATCCTTCGAATAGGAATAAAATTATTCGGATTCGAAAACTATTCGAATCCGGAATTCGGATTCGAAAACTATTCGAATCCGGAATTCGGATTCGAAAACTATTCGAATCCGGAATTCGGATTCGAAAACTATTCGAATCCGGAATTCGGATTCGAAAACTATTCGAATCCGGAATTCGGATTCGAAAACTATTCGAATCCGGAATTCGGATTCGAAAACTAATCGAATCCGGAATTCGGATTCGAAAACTATTCGAATCCGGAATTCGGATTCGAAAACTATTCGAATCCGGAATTCGGATTCGAAAACTATTCGAATCCGGAATTCGGATTCGAAAACTATTCGAATCCGGAATTCGGATTCGAAAACTATTCGAATCCGGAATTCGGATTCGAAAACTATTCGAATCCGGAATTCGGATTCGAAAAATATGATTTTTAATCGAATTTTCATGAATCGAATCCCGAATTATTCACGAACTATACTATTTGTGAACAACCCTGGTTACATGCAATTGGATAAATGAGTTTTGAAATATTATTGTTTTGGAAATTATTTAGATATTATTGTAGGTTTGATCACTTCAATAATCATCAGATGTCAGAACATAGTTTTTTCTTTATTTCTTATCATAAGAGAAAAAGTTTAAAATTTTCAAATTGTGCTATTCTCATTTCCTTCTTAATTTTCAATGAAGTTGATCCTTCAAAAATATTAAAACTATGATATGATCAATAGATGTTGCAGCCTATCATTTATTATCTGGCCTTCAATAAAGCACCATTGTTGGTCAATGTGTACCCCTACTATGCGTATGCCGCAAAGCCAGACGTGGTAGGGCTTGATTATGTACTGTTCACAACAAGCGGCGTAGTAGTGGAGGACGGCAACCTCGGGTACTCAAACATGTTTGATGCCATGGTGGATGCAATGAGAGCAGCTCTGGAGCAAGCTGGTGGGGCCGATGTGGAAGTGGTGGTGTCAGAGACTGGTTGGCCCTCATTCGGGGGCATGACTGGGGCTACAATTCAAAATGCAAAAACTTACAACAACAATTTGGTGAAGCATGTGAAAAGCAAAATCGGGACACCCAAATTCCCGGGAAAGGAGATAGAGGTCTACGTGTATTCCTTGTTCAACGAGAATCTAAAGCCCGAAGGAATTAAGAGGAACTATGGTTTATTTTATCCTAATATGACCGAGGTTTATCATGTGAACCTTTAGATCATGAAATTTTGTAAGCCGAATAAAACTTCATGCCCAAACAAAATCCTATAAATAAAACTAAAGAGGAATAATGGTGACATGAATGTTTGCATGGTACTGTGGGGATGCTAATGTTTTCTGTTTTGTTTTCTATTTGAAGGGTGCATGTTACTATTGTAAAAGAAGAGATGATTTGAAGAAAAAATGTCTTTTTTTTTAATTAAAATTTTCCTTGTGTTTGTGGTTTGATCTTTTGTATTGCCTTTCCAATTCTAAGTATTTCAATGATATATGAATTTGTTCTTTAAATTTATCTTATTCTAGTTTCAGTAGTGTTGTTGGATACCTACAAAAATAGCTTGTTGTTATTCGCAAATCATAAACATCTATTCGCAGATCAATTTTTTCATATTTATAAATTACTATCTGTAGACTAAGTTTAAACTTAACAGTCAATGTCTTCTTTTCACCACTAGTGCCCGACAATGAAAGAACAACTTTGTCAATCTTCTGAGTCAATACCAGAAACAAAATTGTGAAATTCACATCAAAATGGGAAAATTCAAGTCAAAATAATTGTGTCAAATTGTTGGAATGGAGTCGTCGACAAAAGCTCGAAAGGTTGACGGAGAAGTTCCTTTTGTCGGGACTTGCTCCGAAAAAGAAGACATCAATTGCTAAAGTTTAAAGTTGGACATCGGATAATAGTTTATAAGCATGAAAAATTTGATCTACAAATAAACGTTTATGATTTGTGAATAACAACCGTCATAAAATATTTGGACTATCTGAAATTGTCGAGGAACCCAACTAATGCATCTACGCTCATCAAAATATCTTTCGCGGACATATGCTAGGGTTAATTAGTAGCTTTTATGAAAATTTGTTGGAAAGCCGATGGTTGGTTAAATCATGGATCAAATGGGTTTTTCCTCCTCATCACAACAAAGAGAAAAACTCCATAAAATATTGGGCAAAATCTTTTATGTTCAAAACTAGTTTTGTTTTTTGGTGGTGATCATAACCGCTGTCATTTATGACGATGATGTTTTTGTTCAAACTCACCGAAGCAAAGATGTCGTGTCAAACGGAGCCTTAGGTAGGGTCTGGGGCAGCTTATCGGGTCCGGTGCGGCAGCTCAAAAATGTTGTTTCGATAATAAGTTGTCATTGGGTGCCAAAAGCCAAAAACATCGTTTTCAAGTATCAGTTGTTTATAGATATTTTTGAACTGCAGAATTTTCCTCTAGACCGTGCCGTGAACTTGGCGCAAGCGTTCTGCCATATCGCGATCCCAATTCCTCCCGTCTTCTCCGCTCCCGATCACAAACTCATCTCCCATCCGAAATCACGAGCTCATCTCCCTTCCGCCTCGATAGTCCAACGCCTGTGATGGGGCATTCGACGAGCAAGCCCTCTGAGACCGCCTATCTCGCCGATGGCAATCCTG
Organism: Platanthera zijinensis; assembly: GCA_039513925.1. Lineage (NCBI taxonomy): Eukaryota > Viridiplantae > Streptophyta > Magnoliopsida > Asparagales > Orchidaceae > Platanthera > Platanthera zijinensis. The sequence goes on along the minus strand of CM077092.1, from coordinate 37,540,465 downwards.
CCGAGAGTCTATTGCTTGTGATGGACTACACTGCGATCAATCCCTTGGCGATCTACTCTTTCGCCAATGACAATGGTTTCGATGCTACATAGCCCACAAGCCTCTCCACCCCGCCGATGATAGCAGGCTACGATAGCTGTTTGCCATACAGATGCAGGTATCGGCCCCAAGCTTCTCCACCCCCTTCGGTAGCCCTATTTTTCCTCTATTTAACATTTCATCGGTTTGCTTCTTACCCAAATTCTTTAGGGTTTTTATTCCGAGAATTCATTTCTCCGAAAGGAAGGCTATTTGGGGCCTTTGGAGTATGGTTCATATGCTGATTATTACAGGCATAAGTAATACCTTACCGGAACTCTTCTCGTCATCTCTATTTTGTTGTAGAACTTCTTTGAAGTGGTGCTATCTTCATTTTACATTTACAATTCTTTGAAATTTTGCATCGGATACCTGAAACATACCATTCCCTAGCAATTAAGTTGAACATCTATTGTGTTAACAATTCTTTGAAGTTTTGCATTGTTTTTGAATGATGCAATCCTGATTCCCATACTTTCTCCATTCCCAAGCTTTATTTCGTAAAAGGTGTCTCTCTATATAAACCTTTTTTTAAGTGCGCGTATGAGTGAGTTCTCCGTTTATGAGTGTGTATATGCTTGTGTTTGTGTGTGTGTTTGTGTTTGTATGTGTGTATGCACTTGTTTGTGTATGCACTTGTATGTGTATGTAGTGTATTTATGTGTGTATGTGGAGGTTTATTTGTTTGTTTGTTTATGTTTTTTAAAATGTGTAGATGGGGATACCAAACAATGGAGGGATGTCAAGTAAAATTAGAAAAAAATCACCTAACAAAACTTTGTTTTTGCCAAATTGTTTTTTCAAAAATAACTTATCAAACAACACTGTAAACTTCATTTTATCCAAATAATTTCATAGCAAAACTCTGTTGCTACTTTTCATCAGCTCTATTTGATTAGTAGTTTTTCCAGCAGAAACACCTCTCTTAAGCTGAGCTTTAGCCTCTGTTTGGTTGAGTTTTTGCTGATGAAAGACTGTTGATAGAAAATTGAGTTTAAGATAAGTGTTGTTTTTGAAAAACAGAGTTTTGTAAAAATACTGTTTGGTTTAAATGGAGTTTGCAAAACAAGGTTTTGAAAAAATTATTTGGATACAAAAAGGAGTTTTGGGTGAAATATTTTTTTCTCAAACAACGACCAGATTAGCTCAAAATTCCCCCTACCTTCCTCACCTTTGTCGACGAAGGTAGAAAAATTATTGCTGAAAATGTTGAAATGACGACTCATCACTAACAATCTGATAAACATAACTTGTTCTTTCTAATCATTAGGAATCATAACAACCTCAGATTTTGGCAACTTCATCTCCATTTCTCTTTCCAATTCCAAAGACTCAATTTAACCCAACTGGATGGAGCCTTAATAGTGATTTACAAACATCTGATTTATATATGCTCCTGAACTACGAATAATAAACAAGCTATATATCATTCTAGGATTTCATTTCAAGTCCTCAAGAACAGTTAGCCTTCAGATTTACTTCTAAATCACTCTCAAAATGTTGAGAATCAGCCCAAAATTGAGACTAGAACAGCTTGTATTGGGTTCCTGCATGGGCTAAGGAGAACAGTTTTGAAGTTGAAATCTCAAGAAAGGTCTGACAAAACCTATGAAAACTGCTGCTCATGATTTTTTCCTTATGAATTCATGTTTTTTCCTCCATAAAAAAACCCATAAATTAAACCCACTGTTTTCTATGTGATTCTCAATCAAAATGCCTAAAGAAAAGGATACAAAATAGCAAATTTGTCTGGGAATTGGACTAAGAGAAATACAGTTTTGAAGAGGAAATCTCTATAAAAAATGTCTGACAAAGCCTCTAAAAACTGCTGCTCAAGAACAAGCATGACTCTCCTTCAACGTTCTCTTAGGCACCATGAATTCAAAGCAGATTTTTCTCCTCCCCAGGGAAAGGGCTGACAGGCCTGCACCCAGTGTCACTGGAAAAACAGGGAATGCTCGGTACGGGAGAGGGATCGTCGTTAATGGAAAGAGCAGACGCGGGCGGGGGAGAAACAGTGAAACACACAACTGTGAGGTCGAACTGGAGGGAGGAGGCACGGATGGCTGATAGCTTTAGGTGGTGTTTATTAATAAACGTTGTTTCCCTATCAGCCCAACCAAACACTGCTTATACATCAAAGGGTGATTTAGCCCAGCCGCACCGAAGCTTATCTGCTCCATTTGGCACTGTGGTGGGTGACGGTTGTGAATGCGGCGGTTATGAACTGTAGTTCCCGAACACCCGGCCTCACCAAAGTATCTTCATCCATTTTCATGTTCACTAGGCGGGAAAGCTTCCCCCCACGCCGAGGTAAAAGGCGGTGAGGGCGCTCGCCTTACTCAACGCCACAGGAGAAGGCGTTGAGTGAGCTCGCCTCTCTCAGCGCCACAGGCCTGGCTCGCCTTACTCAACGTCACGGGAGAAGGCGTTGAGTGAGCTCGCCTCTCTCAGCGCCACGGGCCTGGCTCGCCTTACTCAACGCCACGGGAGAAGGCGTTGAGGGAGCTCGCCTCTCTCAGCGCCACGAGCCTGGCTCGCCTTACTCAACGCCACGGGAGAAGGCGTTGAGCGAGCTCGCCTCTCTCAGCGCCACGGGCCTGGCTCGCCTCGCCTTGGGCCTGGGCGAGTTGACCCCTAAAGCCCCTGCTCGCGGGTGACGGGCGTGTCGGCACTCGCCCACCCCTTGGTTCTGGGCGAACAGGTACTCGGCCGGATCTGCTCGCCCGATGAATTGACCTCCGCCGGGCTCAGCTCTATGAACTCCGAGCTCAGCCCGGCGATCGCCGAGCCCGTACTCGGCATGCTGGGCTCGACATGCTCTGCTGAACTCGCCTGGGGCTCTGAGGCGGTCTGAGCCGGCCGGTTCGCTCCTGTTAGCCCACTCGCTGGATACGGGGTCGTACACAATCCCCGCTCTTTGTGAGGTTGGCACAAACTCGGAAAGAAACATCCAACCCCCGAGGATCCTGCGAGTGCGACAGGAGCCAAAAGGAATCTCTTAGTAGGTCCCACCGATGGCTATATATACATACCCAGCATGCCCGACTGACCTCCGCCCTTCCCTTTACTTAAGCCTTGCCGAGATGCCACTCCCCAAAGAGGTCATGGAGCGACTCGCGAAATCTCGCGAGGAGACCGCCCTTCGCGCTGCGGCCCTAACGGATCTGAACGTCCCGACTCGCCGCTTCACTGAATTCGGCTCGGTCAAGAGGGCGAGGCCCTTTCCTCCCAAGGCCGAGCACATCTTTGCTGACTTAAAAAACACCTTGGTCAATGACTCCGACTCCTCCAACCGTTATGCTCTGGCCCCCCACGGTATATACTTTATGGACCTTACCACCGAACAAGACCATGGCGGCGAGGTCTCCACACGGAGGGTCGAGAATCTTCCTGCTAAGGCGCCTGAGCCATCCTCTGACCCACATCCGCGAGACTCGCTCCTTGCCACCGAAACCATGGAGCTGGTACTCGCGGAAGCTGGGGTCGCCGACTCGCATCCCTTCACAACAACCCTCTTCCGCTCCCGCGGCTACTAGGGAGGACGCCGAGCACACATCCGCTCCTGATTCCCCCCGAAATTCTGAAGGTATGTCTCTGATCCCCTCACATTGCGTCTGATTCTAATTGGTGCTCGCTCCTCCCACTCGCTATCCCGACTCCCCTGTGTAGGCCTTCCTAACCGATCTGGGGTTGATGACTCAGCCGAACGGGCAGACTACTCACCTCTTCCATCGCCGCGCGCTTTAGACATCTTCCTGGACTCAGAGGTGGATAGCCCCGAACGGTCGAGGCGAAGCCAACTGGTCCTCAAAAAGTTAATGCGCGAGCTCCACGAGCTGAAGAAAGACAATTCCAGGCTGCAGGAGGAGTGCGCGCAGCTTGCTGGCGAGGCGAGGGTCAGCTCGGCGTAAGCGGCGACGTCTTTCTCCATATTCTTCGATGAGATTGATGAGAACTTGCGAGCGGCGAACAGGAACCTGGGGCAGGTTCGGCAACTCTTCGCGCAGCGGCTGGCGACATCGGGCCGGCGAGAATGGGGTAATTAGGGACGGTCCCTTGCAAGCCGACCGGCACTCGCCCCTGCTGTTGCCTGGTCCCTGCGTGTGCTTTTAATTTTCCTTGTTCTGGACAATTTGCTCTTTTTATGCTAATAAACTGTATAAGTTTTTGTTATGCGAGCGTGTTTTACTTCTTTTGAACGGTGCGTGTCTTTTCGAATTCCTTATCCAGACTCGTCGAGGTCGGCGAGCAGAGAGCGGCGAGACGGAGTAAGAGAGCAGGGATGGTCAGTCGGCTCCGGTTCTCCTCCCCTTTTTCTATAAATAGGGATCCCCACCTACCCCCTGGCTACGCCTTTATTGCCTTCTTATCTTTTCCCCTCCTTGCCTCCCTTGCCTTCTGCTCCCGTGCTTTCCTTCACTCGGCGAGTATGGGAAATGGACACCCCGATTCTGAGGGTCGCGTCAAGTGCGTCAAGAACTTCGCCGACCATTGCTTCTTTGAGGGCAATACTACGGCGGATGAGATCGCCGAGTTTGTTGCAGACTATGTCCCTGCCGGTTTCGTGGCTCGCCTCTCGACGGAGCATGAGGCCATAAACTCCTTCTTCGAGGATGAGCTCGCCTTCCCCATCTCGCATTTTGAAGTGGGGTCGCGCCTGCCGCTCTGGCCTGAGGTCCGTCAGGTCCTTAAGTATTACGGCGCCGTGCCCACGCAGCTAAACCCCAACGCCATCGCTATGGTAGTTGGATTTGCATGCTACCTCCGCCGAGAGCGGATTGAGTTCAACCTGAACGTCTTCCGCAAACTCTTTTCTTACAAGGCCAACGCTGACGGGGTCACCTTCTTCGGTGGTTCTTCCATAAAAATCCGCGAGGTCGCCAATAAGAACCACAACTGGATGTCGAAGATTGTCTTCATCCGGGGCGACCTCGGCAATATCCCTTTCTCACCCCTGCAGAAAAGCGAAGAGGTGTACCGCCCACCGTCCGTGTCCGACAATGATGCCGAGCTTCATAAGTTCTTCCTATATAAGGACTTTGAAGTCGCCTTCCTTCGTCACGGCCTCGAATCCCTGCCGCCTGTCCTTCCTGGCGAAGGTTTGTCTCGCCCACCTTCTGCTCGTCACTCGGCCTGATCGGTCAGAACCTTATTCTCCGGCTAAGTATTTTTTACAGGGGAGCGACTGGTCCCGGTGAACCCTCCCTTCGCCGACCCGGGAGTGTTTTCGGACCCGCTCGAGCGAGCTAGGGCTGCGGCCGAGGCGTGCCGAGAAGCGAAGGTGAGAGGCAAGCCTTCCAGCAAGTGGCGGCTGGAGCTTGGAGGGCCGAGATCGCTCCTCCGTCCCTCGGCCCCTAAGCAGAAAAGGGCGAGGGTGATCTCGCGAGGCCAGCCACAACAACCCTCGTCGCCCGTAAAATTTATGAGCTCGCCGGAGGTTTTTTCTGACGAAGCCCCGGCGAGCCCACTGAAGGAGGCGTCATCCCCTCGCGGGAAGAAGCGCGGGTCCTCCTCCCCTCCCTCCGTGGAGGAGGTTGTTCCCTGTGATCCGGGAATTCCAAAGGACCACCCCCACTTCGGCAAGGGGGGAAGGAGCAAGGACGCGACCGGCGAGCCGATGCTGAGCTGGGATGAGGGGGCCCACCGAGTTTCCGTCTCTACTCGCGCCCCCTCCTGGTGAGCTCGCCACCCTCCCACGGGCCACACGTTCGCCCTTGGTTTCGGCCTATACGGCCGGGATGGCGCCGAGGCCTAAAAAACATGACTCCTCGGCAGATAGGCCACGAGGGTCTGCAGGCCCATCTGAGGGCCTTCGAACTCCATCACATGATGGTTCTCCGCGGCTTTCAGCTCAGCCAGCTCCTGCAAAAGGCCGAGCAGGAGCGCGACCTGGCGACGGAGAGAGCTGCCAACGCGGAGCGGCGGTTCGGCATTGCCGAGCGCTTACTCGACGAAGCCTCGGGCGGGCTGGTAAGAACTAACCAACTCTCGTTTTAACTTAGAAAAATATTTCACCGAGAATCTGACCTCTTTGCCCTTCAGGATGCCGAGTCTGCCAGGGTGCTACAGGCCCGTGCTAGCGAGATGGAGGGCGAGGTTGCCCAGCTGCGGGTACGCCTCGCAGATCAAGAGGCCAGCTCGCGCGAGCTGGAGACCCATGTTGCCGAGCGGGGGGCTCTTGCTGCTCGGTCGGCGGCCGAGGTGGAGGTGCATAAGGAGCAGAACCGTGGTCTTCAAGGCTAGGTCCGTCGGCTGACGGAAGCCCTTTTCCCTACGGATGGCGCTGAACCCCCTTTTCCCTATAAGCGGCCTCAGGTTTTCGGCGAGGGGGAGGTCATGGAGCGACGTCGAGTCAACTCGATCGAGTCTGTCGAATGCCTCCTAGGCGCCTTGAGGGGATCGGGGATCCTGGCTGAGGGCTGCGAGGGAGTGACGGTCCGAGACCTTCTGCCAAGTCTGTTTCCGCCGTCACCGCCTAGCGGGAAAGAGGAAAGCTTCGTCTCCCTTTTCGATGAGGCGAAGGACAAGGAGCCGCTGGTCGGAGGCGAGGAGGAGGACCATCCTTCTGGGGAGGAGGGAGAGAGCTTACCGGATCTCCTCCCCCATTTTCTGCATCCTTTGTGTAATCTGTTCCCCCCTTTTGTAATCACGTCGAGGCGAGCCCCCCTTTCTTGAAATTATAATGATAAAAATTTTCTATCTTCTTTTTACCTTCAGCGCTAGAATGCACGTGAGTTAGGATTCACGCTCGCCGAGGGGCCCTGAGCATCGGCCGCGGCCATACTCGCGAACACTCCGCTCGCCTGCGAGCCGCACCTCGCTCTCCCTTGTTGAAAATTCACAAGGAAGCGCATCTGGGGCCAGGCCGCCGCCGGTGCACGCCTAAGATACCGGGAAGTACCCTTTGCCGAGCGGACCTTTGCGAGGACGGGCTCGCCTGGGGGGTGCACTCCTCTTAACCAGAGGTGGGATCAAAAATCCCTTGACAAAAACTAAGGGGGACAGGGCCCCTTGAGCTCGCCTTTCTGACCGGCGGGTTCGCTTGTACATGCTTGCTATGTGTCAACTTTTAGGTCCGGCCCCTGGGTCGTAACAACGTCCATCGAGACCCCGGCCCTGCCAGCTTGGAGGGAGCCTGACAAGAGGGAGAATCGAGACCTAACCCTAGAGCGAGAAGACTTAGAACATTTGCCTCTCCCGGGTGCTACCACCAGGCCAATCAGCTAGGTGGGAGCCTGAGGGCGGGTGTTGAACATCCTTCGGGCTCAGCCCCAGGGTCAAAACGACGTCCATCGATACCCCTACCCTGCCAGCTTGGAGGGAGCCTGACAGCGGGAGAATCGAGACCTAACCCCAGAGCGAGAAGACTTAGAATATTTGCCTCTCCCGGGTGCTACCACCAGGACAGTCAGCTAGATTGGAGCCTGAGGGCGGGTGTTGAACATCCTCCAAGCTCAGCCCCAGGGTCATAACGACGTCCATCGAGACCCCTGCCCTGCCAGCTTGGAGGGAGCCTGACAGCGGGAGAATCGATACCTAACCCCAGAGCGAGAAGACTTAGAACATTTGCCTCTCCCGGGTGCTACCACCAGGCCGGTCAGCTAGATGGGAGCCTTAGGGCGGGTGTTGAACATCCTCTGGGCTCAGCCCCAGGGTCATAACGACGTCCATCGAGACCCTTGCCCTGCTAGCTTAGAGGGAGCCTGATAGCGGGAGAATCGAGACCTAACCCCAGAGCGAGAAGACTTAGAACATTTTTCTCTCCCGGGTGCTACCACCAGGACAGTCAGCTAGATGGGAGCCTGAGGGCGTGTGTTGAACATCCTCCGGGCTCAGCCCCAGGGTCATAACAACGTCCATCAAGACCCCTGCCCTGCCAGCTTGGAGGGAGCCTGACAGCGGGAGAATCGAGACCTAACCCCAGAGCGAGAAGACTTAGAACATTTCTTGAGGGTTTACGATATTATGCTATGAAAGTTCCGCAACATTTCATGTCACCGTTACGATTATCATGCAAAAAGGGGCTCAAATGAATGAAACAAGTTGTATTGAAAAAACTAAGGCACATACAAATATTCAGGGATAGAAGCGTTTCAGGTCGTCGCCGCTCAGGTGTGGTTCAAGGTCTCGCCCTCCACATTTTGGAGGCGGTACCCTCCCGATCTTAGTGTCTCTTTCACGATGTACGACCACTCCCAGTTTGGATGGAGTTTGCCCACGACAGCCGATCTTCCCGCCGCATCTACCTTCTTTAGGACCAAGTCACCTTCCGCAAATCGTTTGACCCGAACATGTTTGTCAAAATACTTAGACATCCTCCGCTTGACTTCCTCTTGTCGAAATGCTGATAGGTCGTGCAATTCTTCTACCAGGTCCAAGGAGAGCCGTTGTTCCTCCTCGTTTTCAACTCTCCACTCCTCTCTTCCAGCTTCCGCCTTGGCGACCATGGGAGTACGGACCTCGAGTTCGATGGGGAGCACTGCCTCGCTTCCATGAGATAGTTTGAAGGGTGTCTCCCCTGTGGCGGTATTGGGGGTAGTCCTCAGAGCCCAAAGAACGGAGGGGAGCTGCTCCACCCAACTCCCTTTCAAATTTTCAACCTTATTTTTCAGGAGGTTCACGATAACCTTGTTGGCCGCTTCCACCTGCCCGTTGCTTCTTGGGTGATGGACAGAGGCAAACCTAAGGTCAATCCCGAGCTCTCCACAGAATTTGATGAACTCGTTGCTAGCGAACTGCAGTCCGTTGTCGGTGACGATGGCTTGGGGCATCCCATGCCTACAGATGATTTCCCCCCATACAAAATTTCGGATGACCTGCGAGGTCATCTTTGCCAACGCCTTCAACTCCATCCACTTGGAGAAATAGTCAATCATCACTAACAAGAATCTTCTTTGCCCGCTTGCCTGTGAGAAGGGCCCTACCAGATCCATTCCCCAAATTGCGAAAGGCTAGGGGGCCGTGATACTCCTGAGTCGCTGAGCCGATTGTAGTTGGAGGGGGGGGGGGGGAAGTTGGCATTTATGACATTTTTTGGCAAATTCGAAGGCATCATGCCCCAGGGTAGGCCAGAAGTAGCCCTGCCTGATAATTCTCCCCTCCAGGGTCCGACCTCCCGAGTGACTCCCACACTCCCCGAAGTGGACCTCTTCCAAAATCCTCGACACCTCCCCCTCCACCACACAACGAGCCAACATCCCCGAGAGAGTCTTTCGGTAGAGTTGCCCGTCGCGAAAGAGGTAGTATGCTGACTTGTACTTGAGTTTCTTTCTATCCATCCCTTCTGGATACTCTCAAGTGGACAAAAAGGCGGTGAAGGGGTCCATCCATGTGGGTCGCTGATCTATCTCCATCAACTCTCCTTCCTCCAAGGATGGGTGGAAGAGGTCTGTGATGGTGCCCCCCACCCGAGGGCCGTGCTTGGCAAGATGGTCGACCTGTTCATTTTCCTTCCGTGGCACATGTTGAATGGAGAAGGTTTGGAACCTCCCAATGATTCCCTTGACCTTGGCCAGATACCGTTGCAGGATAGGCTATCACAACCCGCATTTTCTCCGAATTAAAGAATTATCAGAGTATGAGAAAATACGCGTCATGATGCCACGTCAAGCAGGGGATAACTGCTGACGCTCAGGCAAAACCATCTACTAACTTTATGAAAGAAATTTATGAATTTAATGATTAGAAAATTAGTTATATTTTAGAGGCCGTATCCCTCGGCCCGGTGGATCACCTAGTCCACAGTTAAAAAACTATACTTAAGCGCTGCGGAAAAATACTTTATTCAGGTTTGACATCCTAAGAAGTGCATAAGAGCCCTAAGAGGACCACTTATGCCATGCAAGATTCTACATTTAATTTATATTATATATAAGAAAATGATCTTTATACGTTGTTTGAAAAATAGTGATTTACTTTTATAAATCATGCTGTTCATGCAATATATATATACGATAATAGTAATTGTAGTTTTAAAATAACTAGCAACCTAGCATAAATCCTCCCCAGAGCAAGTAGACTATCTCCAGAAAATGGTAGCAGCAAAAGTAATATATCTAGTACAAAGGTAAAAACTACCAGTGGGCGCCAACAACCTGACACGAACCCACTGGCAAATATGTATGTCTGTAAGAAAAGTACAGAAAAACTACCTCACTAACAAAGCAACAGGATCTCCAAAGTCCAAGAGACCACCAGCAATACCACCGCAACCTAGCCACCAAACTGGCTACTGCTCAGAACCTGAGGCATTCAAAAGAAGAAAGAATACCTCAGCAAGCAAAACAAGGAAAAACTGCATGGAAGTGTCAACCAGGGAATAAATGAAAGAGAAAAACACACAGCAGTAAAAGTCACAACTGCCCAAGGCAAGACAACAAGGAATGCACTACGTGCGAGGAAACAACATCAATCCTGCCCAGGAACTACATCCTGCAGGGTCTACTAGGCTTCCAAGAGCCCAAAGTGCTGCAATCTACCAAGGAAGAAATTTCTAACACCCGAAGCTGTGGGAGATGGTAGTAGCAAAACAAATAACATGGATCCGGGTTGAAGGCAAACTCAGTCCCCCAACCTCCATTTCCAAGCCAACAAGCTCAAGGGTCTACATGTGAAAGCACAAGGGACCTTCTACCCTTTTGACCAGCCCGTACTTGGAGCAAGATAGAAGAATAAGGGTGGCCTTGGCTAAATTACACAACACCTCCCCCATGAAGAGCTTCAAACCACCACTACTAACCACGACCCACAATTCGGCCTTTAGGAAAGAAAAACATGGCCGACAAAGAAACTACAAAATAAAATCAAGGAATTCACTCGGGAACGAAAATCGAGGTAGAGGAAAAGTGTTGAAATTACTCAACACGGCTTGGCGTTGAGTGGGACCCACTCAACGCCTAACCAGACCTTGGCGTTGAGTGAGTTAGCCTCACTCAGCGCCAGGACAGCCACAACGTTGAGTGAGGTCCACTCCCTCAACGCCTTCAGCAAAAGAGACAGCGGCGTTGAGTGAGCTAACCTAACTTAACGCCAAAACAGCTATGGCGTTGAGTGAGGTCCACTCCCTCAACGCCTTCAGCAAAACCACAAAACCTAACAGTGGCGTTGAGTGAGTCCACCCCCCTCAATGCCAAGGCAGCTTTGGCGTTGAGTGAGGTCAACTCACTCTACGCCAAAGTTCATTCCCGCAGGAAAACCCTAAACCATCGCCAATAAGAGAAGGTCGGCGGGAATGCCGACTGATTCTCGCCGAATCGGCGGGAATGCAGGATGATTCTCGCCGAATCGGCGAGAATCCAGGATGATTCTCGCCGATCGACGGGAATCCAGAATGATTCTCGCCGAAACGGCGGGAATCAAGGATGATTCTCACCGAATCGGCGGGAATCAAGGATGATTCTCGTCGAATCGGCGGGAATCAAGGATGATTCTCGCCGATCGGTGGGAATCACTGACGATACTCGCCGAAATCGGCAGGAATCACTTGGTGATTCCCGTCGATTTTGACTTAGACGAAAATTCTCACTCAAACACCCCACCACTCAGCCGCAAAGAACAAACCAAACTATGGCTTTGAGTGTGTCCACCACACTCAACGCCAAGTCCGGGTGGCTTTTAGCTTTGAGTGTGTGCACCACACTCAACAACAAAACCCGAGAGTCTACCAAGACTGGTTCTAACCAGAGCCCTACCACAACTTCCTCCCTCACTCTCTCTCTCGGCCCCACCAGCAAAAACACCCAACTAGAACTACAAATCTGGAGTCTAAATGGTGAACACAACTAGCAGGTTGAGCAAACAGCACAAGGAGGGGGGGCTCATAGGAGAATCTAAGCCCTAAATTTAGCAAGATAAAGGACGACATGCTTGGTTTCTACCATAGGGCTAATCGGGAAATATTCCAGAATACAAAAGAACAACAATGACAAGGGCAAAAATACCACTTGCCTCGATTTCCGGCGAAGCTTGGTCGCCTTTCCCTCCTCTTCACTCTACACTAGAAGGAGCAGCACCTAACAAGCAAACCCGCACTTTAATGGAGGAAACCACAAGAAACCGAAAATCCAAGTCTCCTAAAACTCCACGAAAAACAAACCTCTTACCATCGAAACGAAGATCTAAGCGAGAGCAAGCCAAAGCCGCTTTCGAAATCGAAATCCGTCCAAGAACACTCCCGGAATCGCCGTCCGAAGGAGAAGCAGGTCCGGCGGTTTTCCTCTGTTTTCCGCGAACAGGAGCAGGCGATTTCGGGAAGAAGAAGAATGGGCCCGCTGATTCTAATTAAGGCTTTTAAATTAATCTAATCACGCCTAATTAGCCTTAACCGCCTCCTAAGCCGCCGGTTAACTCTCAACGCTTTTGACCGAAAGAATAACTTAAATATCTTTAAATATACACATTTGCTTTTGTTATTAGCACACCCAAAACGACGCGAAACCGAACTACCTCGGAATTCGATGAAATTCGCACCGTAGCTAAATATCCACGCTACGAACACAACGGCGAAGTCGAAACTAACTTTCGACGAACATAACTCGAGTTATACCCTCCCGAAGCCAAAACACAAGCATCCCCCGAGAGGCCACACCGGGTCACCCAAAACGACTCGGCTTGCTAGGGAGATCTTGCCAACCGGCTACAAAATAGGGCACTCAGTTCTAAGGACATAAGACCACACTCCACAGATGGCACAAGCCAAGAAAATGCGTCAACGTAACGCCAAACGAGAATTTAATAATCGCAGAAAAATCGGGGTCGTTACATAGGCTCCATTGCTTCGAACTCCCCGTTGACCTGGGAGGCTACCACCATGGAGTCAGTGAGGACCTTCACATCATGCACTCCCAGTTCCCTTGCCAGGCGCTGCCCTGCGATCACCGCCTCATACTCGGCCTGATTGTTGGTTATGGAAAAATGTATTACCGCCGTCTGCTCAATCCTGGTCCCTTGGGGGCTCTCCAAGACGACCCTGACCCCCAAGGAGTGCTTCTCGGACGGCCCGTTAACCATCACTTTCCAAGGGACGGGATAAGTGAGTTTGTCCTCTGCTACCTCGACCACATAGTCAGCCAGGAAGTCAGCCATCGCTTGTGCCTTGATTGCGAGTCGAGGGACAAAGGAGATGTCAAACTCGCTCAATTCTACCGACCACTTGGCGAGTCTCCCTGAGTGCTCCACCCCCTCGAAGATGTTGCAGAGGGGGTGGTCATTCACCACCTGGACGGAGTGTGCCTGGAAGTAGGGCCTGAGTCTCCGGGCCGAGATGATTAGAGCGAAGGCCAGTTTTTCTAAGATGGGGTAACGGAGTTCCGCCTTCCTCAGAACACTACTCAGGTAATAGATAGGCAGCTGCTTCTTGCCTTCTTGCCTGACCAGGACCGAACTGAGAGCCTCGACCCCAACCCCTAAATACAGGAACAAGTCCTCTCCTTCCTTGGGCCCTTGGAGGAGAGGGGGCTTGGTGAGTTGCTTTTTCAGTTCCTGGAATGCCTTCTCGCACTCCTCGGACCATTCAAACTTCTTGCCCCCCTTCAATGCTCTGAAGAAAGGGGAGCACATTTCTCCAGCCCTGGAGAGAAACCTGGCCAGCCTCCCCGTCAGCCGTTGGACATCCTTGGCGTTCCGGGGGGCCTATAGCTCCATTATTGCCTTGACTTTATCAGGATTTGGTTCTACTCCCGCGGGACTGAGCAGATGTCCCAGGAATTTTCCCCTGTTGGCCCCGAAGACGCACTTCAGGGGGTTCAACCTCATCTTGTATTTACGCAGGGTGCCAAAGGTCTCCTCCAGATCCCATAGGTGAGAGCCGACCTTCTGACTCTTTATCATCAGGTCATCCACGTATAGTTCCAGGTTCCTCCCCTTCTGTCCCTGGAATATACGGTCCATCATCTTCTGATACATTGCCCCTGCGTTTTTCAACCCAAACGGCATCATCTTGTAGCAGTAACATCCATCTCCTGTGATGAACGAGACATCCTTTATGTCGGGATGGTGCATCCTAATCTGATGATAACCTGAAAAGGCATCTAAAAAACTCATTACAGAAAAACCAACGGCTGAATCTACGAGCGCGTCGATTCTAGGCAAGGGGTAACAATCTTTTGGGCATGATTTATTAAGAAGTGAAAAGTCTACACACATCCTCTACCGACCGTCCCCTTTTTTCACCATTAAAACATTTGAGACCCAGCCGGGAGTATTGAATTTCGGAAATGAAACTGGCCTTGAGGAGCTTGGCGACATCCTCCCTGATTGGTTCGGCCAGCTTGTCCGTGATGGACCTCCTCTTCTGCTGGATGGGGCGAGCCTCCGGGTCCAGGTTGAGACGGTGGCAGACAACGTCAACATCGATCCCAGGCATCTCGGCCGCGCTCCAAGCGAAGACGTCCACATTCTTCTGGATGCACTCCAGCATCCTTCCTTGATCCTCCAGGGTCAACCCTCCGTTGATGCGGACCTTCTCCACCCTGCCATCCTGGGTGAGAACCACCATCTCCACCACTTCCTCGGCGGCCTCCAATCGGGACTGCTCCTCCCACTCTGCAATATCCTCCCCTCTTGGAGTAAGGACCTCCCCTCCTTCTACGGTCATCGCCTCGACCGACTCCTCAGGGAGTACATCCTCGCGGGCTTCCCCCTCCACCCTTCCTTCCTCCTTGATTTCTTCTTCGACCTCCTACCCATCCACCTCTTCCATCCTTCTCCCCATTTCTTTGGCCTCCTCCTGCCAAGAAATGGAATTCACTGCCGTCACGTAGCATTCCCGAGCTTCCTTGGGGTCGCCGCGGACTCGGACCTGGATCCCCTCCGCGTTGAAATTAAGGCATTGATGGAAGGAGGAGGGGACGCAGCGGAAGGCGTTGATGAGGGGCCGTCCACAAATGGCGTTGTAGCTGCTGGGGGCCTCTACTATAACGAATCGACAGTTCCTGGACTGCCCCCCTAAGCTTACATGGAGTCCCACTCCCCGTTCTACTTCTTTCCTCTCCCCCGAAAAACCGAAGAGAGGCCCATCGGAGGCCAGCACCCTCTTGGCTTCTACCTGCATGGCGTCGAAGGGCTTCTTGAAGATGATGTTGACGGAGCTCCCATTGTCAATGAGGATCCGGGAGACCGTGAAATTCTCGATGGCCGTCTGGATGACTAGCGCATCGCAGAAGGGGTCCTCATGACCCGGCATGTCCTCCCTTGAGAAAGTGATCCTCTCCTCTGGGGGTGGAGTCTTGGATGTGGAGCCGATGCTCTTTCGGTACTTGGCGTGGAGGCTTGCTTTCCGAGAAGCTTCGACCCCCACCCCCCCATGGATCACTCCGATCCCTCCTCGGGTCCCCACATCGGCCCGGTCTTCGCAACGATCCCCCTCCGACTGAGGCCGGACTTCCTCAATCCGCACTTCCTGGCGGTTCTGCTGCTGCTGATGCTGTTCCCTGTTCCCCCGTATCTCGAGGAACTCCGGACACGTGATCGTGGTGTGCCCCTCCTCTTGATGGTAGTCATGTAGGGCAGGTCTATCCTGACCTCCCTCCACCTCCTTGGCTGTCCTCTCCTTCTCCCCCCAGGGTGATAGCCATGACCTCCTCCTGATCGGGAAGGGGGGGGGGTCTCTGACCCTGCCTCCCCCCTGGGGGTAAAATTGGCCGCGCCCACCTTGGAGGTTATCTCCTCCCTGATAACCCCTTCGTGGCCCTTGATCCTGCCACTCCGGCCTCCATCCCAACTGGTTGTTTGGTTCCTTACGCCCCCACCTGGGCTACTGCTGCTGCTGCTGCTCTCTCTGTCGAGGCTCGACACTTCTCTCCTCCTGGGCTCGGCCACCCCTTGGCTTCTCCTCCTCTACGGCCCACCTGGCCAACCTCCGAGTAAACTCTGGGTGTGCTTCTTCCATGTCGGCCTCACTTGCCGCCCTTTCCAGGAGCGCCTCAAAAGACACCGGAGGCGTCCTCTTCAACTCCATGGCGAAGAACCCGGGCTGGAGACCCAGGGTGAAGGCCACCATCATGGTGTGCCCTGACATCTCTTGTACCTGGGACAGTTCCTCCTGAAACCTGTCCAGGTAACTTCCCAGGGTCTCCCCTGCTCTTTGTTTGATACAAAACAAGGAATCAGCCTCCCTCTTCCTTTTCTTTGAGGTGGTGAATCTCAACATGAACCCTTTGCGCAGGTCCTCAAAGTAGTTGATGGAGCCGGACGGGAGCTGATGAAACCACTCTCTCGCTTTCTACCTGAGGGTGATGGCGAAGAGCCTGCACTTGAAGCCATCCGACATCTGTCGGATTGAGACCATGTCCTCAAACCACTGGACGTGCTGGACCAGATCCCCCTTCCCTGAGTAGTAGGACATCTCCGGCTCTCGTAACCCCTCTAGAAATGGGGCAGAAGAAACGAACTCGCTGAAGGGGCTTCCTCCCTCAGCTGGGCGAGTTGGGAGCTCCCTCCCCATTGTCTCGCCGAAGTGGTACTCGCCTGCCGAGCCTGAGAAAAGGACTCGCCCCCTCAGCTCGCGCTCCCCCTCGCTCTCGACTTCCTTCCCAGCTCGCCTGATGGGCGCGTCGTTGCCCAGTGCTGGGTCGGCGACCACGGGAACCACCAGCGTCGTGCTCTCCGCTCGCATGCCGAGTACGACCCTGACGAGTCCGAGTACTTCCTCTCTGAGCTCCGCGGACATCCCTGCTGTCGCGGGAGGGGGAGGGGTTGGAGAGCTCGCCCGGCCTGAACCTTGCCCTTCATCTCTTGCCATCGGTCTTGCGGAAGATTTTCTGTGCTAACCACTCTCCACACTCACCGCACCAAAATGCTGAAACCGAAAAATCGGTCCCTGAGGAGTTCGACCCTTGGGGAAGGGGTGATCGCACACTTACTTCTCTCCTCACGAGCCCAAATGACAAAGGAAAAGGACCAGGGACAGACTCAAGGCTCCAGCACGGAGGTCCCACCACACACCCGGAAGATCTTCGAGCGCTTCCCCTCGTTAGCCAGGTGCTGAAGCTAAGGTACCTCAGAAAGCGCTAGAAGACCGGGCACAAGAAAGCATGTCTTCTGATGTACCCCTTGGATCCTATTTATAGGAAAAGACGGTCTTCAAATATCCAACCTTCACTGTTTTCGAGGACTATAGGCAGTCTGAAGGGGGTGACATGGTAAAAATACACCACAGTTGAAGGGCGAGCTGGCCCTGAGATAACGTCCACTAGGCAAGGGCGGCGAATACTGGGGCGGGAAAGCTTCCCCTCACGCCGAGGTAAAAGGTGGTGAGGGCGCTCGCCTTACTCAACGCCACGGGAGAAGGCGTTGAGTGAGCTCGCCTCTCTCAGCGCCACAGGCCTGGCTCGCCTTACTCAACGCCACGGGAGAAGGCGTTGAGTGAGCTCGCCTCTCTCAGCGCCACGGGCCTGGCTCGCCTTACTCAACGCCACGGGAGAAGGCGTTGAGGCAGCTCGCCTCTCTCAGCGCCACGAGCCTGGCTCGCCTTACTCAACGCCACGGGAGAAGGCGTTGAGCGAGCTCGCCTCTCTCAGCGCCACAGGCCTGGCTCGCCTCGCCTTGGGCCTGGGCGAGTTGACCCCTAAAGCCCCTGCTAGCGGGTGACGGGCGTGTCGGCACTCGCCCACCCCTTGGTTCTGGGCGAACACGTACTCGGCCGGATCTGCTCGCCCGATGCATTGACCTCCGCCGAGCTCAGCTCTATGAACTCCGAGCTCAGCCCGGCGCTCGCCGAGCCCGTACTCGGCACGCTGGGCTCGGCATGCTCATCTGAACTCGCCTGGGGATCTGAGGCGGTCTGAGCCGGCCGGTTTGGCTTCTGTTAGCCCACTCGCTGGATACGGGGTTGTACAATGGAGGATTTGAAGGGTCGGGTGCAAAACGATCGATCAGAGGTGGAACCGGTGGCGAGGCGGCGATGACGGTGGCTGCCTTCGGCGACAAGTGGCGGTAACGGATGGCAAAACGGCGGATCCGTCGACAAATGAGTAGATCTGGGCCGGGGATGGGTAGATCCGCTATTTAGGAGCGGATCCGGGCAAGAATGGAAGGTTTGTGCGGTGAAAATAACGAATCGGGTGACTAAAATCCTAGATCTAGACTGATCTAGAATTTTAGGGTTGTTAGGATGGTGGATCCACGGAGGAGAGTTGGCGGATTTGGGAGAAGGGGAAGGTGGAGGCAGGCGTGAACAGTGTTTCGGGTGAACAGGGTTCGGGTGAACAGTGTTCTACCGTGAACAGCGCGCGTGAGCAGTAGCCGTGAACAGTGCACGTGAACAGTGCCGTGAACAGTACTCGTGATTCCTGGACAGCGATATTGGGGAGGGGTTTGGGTGATTTTCGGTGGCTGAAAGTGGGATTTGAAGGGTGGAAAACGAAGGTGGGGGTAGGGATTACCTTGGGAGGAGTTTAGCGGCCTAGGAGTCGTCACCTAGGGTTCTACGGCGTCGGCACCGGGGAGGGATCGCTGGAATCCGGAAATGCTTCTTCTACAAATCCAACAATTTTCTCAAATCAGCCCCCTAGCATCCTATTTATAAGAAAACACAAACTAGGGCATCCCCATCAACGGCTATGATTGGCCGGTGGGTTAACCCTTAAAATACATCAAAATAAACTAAAAAAAATAAAGTAATATAGCGTTTTGACTTGCGGCGACGTCCCGGACGCAACCGCGGAGTCCGATCGGCGATCCGATCAAGTCTTCCTACGCGAATACATGTATGTGGGCCCCGCCTTGCGGCGAACTCCTCCAAGTGCATCCGATGGCTCCCCATCAGTGGTGAGTCTAGATTAGGTTGGAATGCATCGAGGAAGACTATAGACACCTCAGACGAGTGGTGAGATGAAAGATTCTGGTTATCCTCTACAAAGAGGATATTTGAAACCGTATCAAGATACACTGTATCATCTACCAGACTTTGCTCGTGGTGATCGTCGAGCAGAAGGACGTCGAGAGATGTTCAATCACGCACACTCATCGCTTGGAAGTGTGATAGAACGATCATTCGAGATTTGGAAGAAGTAGGCCATACTGCGGGACATGCCAAGCCATCGCTTCGACAAACAAGTAACTTCTTGCATGCAGCCAAATGGAGCCATATTCTCACGTATGTCTATTTAAATACGTCAACTGTATTTAATTTGGAAATTAATAATTTAAATTTAATTATGACTGATTGACTCGGTTATTATCAATGTCACAATATTTTATATTGTATCCAAAAAATTTAATAAAATTTTGTATTATGTTTAAATATTAAAAAATATATCTAAATTTTGTACATAGAGAAAAGTTTATATATTTAGGATTCACACCGGACCCTGCACAGTGCACACACCCCTCTTTTTTTGAAGATAATATATATAATTGCATCATAAAATCATACAATTATATCCAGGCAAAAGGTTTTAAGCATTTAATATGCTTTCTTCGTAATAAAAAAACTCTAAAATACAATTTAAAAAATAATAATGCAATTATAGTAAATACAAGGCATCCTCTTTTCAGTTCACACTCATGTTGAGATTTCCTGCTTCAAATTGATCTTCAAGGAAAATGGTGATGCAGGCATTTGAAGCGCCTTGGGCGGCAGCCTGCCAGGTGGAAGCATCGACCGTCAAGATTCCATCAGACTACTCATTCCTAGTAGGGCCCATCTCCTTCGCGGGCCCCTACTGCCAGCCCAACATCATCTTTCAGGTATGCTATACGGAGATTAGCACCGGCCGATCCTTTGTCGCCATTGTTCCCTATCTTTCGTCGTAATCTCACTAATGCCTAAGCACAACGTGTCTTTTCTTATAGTTTCATTCCAAGTCTTTGTTGGTCTATCCCTCCCTTGTTTCATGCCTAGTGACTGACTCTCACAACGTTAACATGCCTAATAGTCTCCTTTGTAGTGTCCAAACCACTAGTCGACTTCTCACATGTTCTCTGCAATTGGTGCTGCTCCTGTCTTATCCCCGAGGCACGATAATAATAAAAAATTAGTTTTGCTGAGTTATTACACTGCAGATTAGCACCGGCCGATCATAAATGTTGAGGCACAATATTAAAAACCTCTGATTACAACCGTCCGAGCATAATTTAGAGTCTTTTGGAGCAGAGCTTTTGGGCTCCTCAGACGGCACCTGCTTACTGCTTCACTCTTCCGGCTCTATAAATTGATGTTATTGATGTTATCAATGCACAAAGAAGAGAAGCAGGCCATAGTGTAAGCAGCTATGCAACGTGGGATTCTTCTCCATTTGGCCGCTCTTCCTCTCTTTTTCTCCGCGTTCGCCATTAATGTTGCTCAAGGTACCATCATCTTCCTCCTCTACAACATCTAGCTAAGGGCCTAAGGCTCCGTTTAGCATGGTGGTTGTGTACGCGGTGGTTATGAACCGTCCCGCGGTAGCTTTCAGAACATGTCATACTTCGTCCTCCTCTACAACAGCTAGCTAAGGCTCCGCTTAGCGCGGTGGTTGTAGTGATGGTGGTGGTTGTGTACGCGGTGGTTATGAACCGTCGTTCGTAACCGCCCGACCTCACCTAAGGAACTAGGTCCACTTTTATGTTCAATACTAGTTTTTTTCCTTGGTGGCTGTCATAACTATTGTCATGCCAAACATACATTATATAATTGTGACGTTTTTTTGTCCAAGCAAAAGAGATGAACTTTGCTAAGAATTCATCAAAATGTGTTGCTCGGATATGGGTTATGTCGACGATTTTAAGTACTAACGCGATTGTAATATTCCTAAAGGAGGCGATGGAGTTGGAGTGAACTACAACATGCTGGGTGACAACCTCCCCTCCCCGTCGGAGGTCATCTCCCTATGCAAATCGCGGAGCATCTCCAAGCTTCGAATGACTAGCCCGAGCATACCCGTCCTCGAAGCCCTCCGAAACACCAGCATCGGTGTCATCCTTGGCCCCTACAATGAGGAGCTCCCGTTGTTGGCTCTGAGACGCTCCGAGGCCGCCAGCTGGGTGGAGACATACATCGTTCCCTATGCTAGATCGGTCGACTTCCGGTACATTAGCATAGACAACGAGGAGTTCCTTGACGACAATTCCATGTACATTCTCACCGTCATACAGAATTTTGTCAATGCCCTGTGGGCGGCTAACCTCCACATTCCGGTCACCACCACCGTCTCCATGGATGTTCTCGGGACTTTCTACAAGCCATCACAGGGAGTCTTCTCAGACAAAGCATTAAAGGTGACATATGTGTAAATATTCAAATTGGTCACTTAATTTTAGGCCTAATTTTAATTTTCAAATAAATCATTCGATTTTTATTTGTTTCAACTAAATCTCTGAACTTTAACTTTCAAATAAGTCCTTAAACTAACACCGTTAACTATTAAACGGCTTTGCATGATTGCGCTGACAAGGCATTGGCGTGGCGTCGACGAATCCTTTATGTAGCAACGCAATAATTTTTTTACTTATTTAATAAAAATAATTATTAATGTTTTGGATTTATAATTTATCTTAACACTACAGATAGATTTTGTAATTTCAAAAAATACAGGGTTGCAACCTATAGTTTTACAAACTTACAAAAGAGGCCCAAAAAAGCAAACTTAAGCTCCGTTTGGGGGGGACTTATTTTCACCGGTCAGGCGGTTACGACTGTATGCACCGAACCTTAATTAAGGTTTGATTCATACGGTTGTAACCGCTTGACCGGTGAAAATAAGTTCCCCAAACGGAGCCTTAATTATTATTGATTTTAAAAAAAATAGAAGTGTTACATGCAATTGGATATACTGAGCCTTGAAATATTATTATTTTGCAAATTATTTAGATTTTATTGTAGGTCTGATCACTTCAATATTCATCAGATGTCATAACATATTTATTTCTTATCATTAGAGAAAAAGTTCAAATTTTTCAAATTTTGCTATTCTCATTTCCTTCTTAATTTTTCAAGAAGTTGATCCTTTGAAAATATTAAAAGTATTATGTGATCAATAGGTGTTGCAGCCTATCATTTATCATCTGGCCTTGAGTAAAGCACCATTGTTGGTCAATGTGTACCCCTATTATGCGTATGTCGCAGAGCCAGACGTGGTAGGGCTAGATTATGTACTGTTCAAAACAGGAGGCGTAGTAGTGGAGGACGGCAACCTCGGGTACTCGAACATGTTTGATGCCATGGTGGATGCAATGAGAACAGCTCTGGAGCGAGTTGGTGGGGCCGGGGTGGAAGTGGTGGTGGCGGAGACTGGTTGGCCCTCATTCGGGGGCATGACTGGGGCTACAATTCAAAATGCAAAAACTTATAACAACAATTTGGTGAAGCATGTGAAAAGCAAAATCGGGACACCCAAATTCCCGGGAAAGGAGATAGAGGTCTATGTGTTTTCCTTGTTCAACGTGAATCTAAAGCCTGAAGGAATTAAGAGGAACTATGGTTTATTTTATCCTAATATGACCGAGGTTTATCACGTGAACCTTTAGATCATGAAATTTTGTAAGCCGAATAAAACTTCATGCCCAAACAGAATCCTATAAATAAAACTAAAGAGGAATAATGGTGACATGAATGTTTGCATGGTACTGTCGGGATGCTAATGTTTTCTGTTTTGTTTTCTATTTGAAGGGTGCATGTTACTCTTGTAAAAGAAGAGATGATTTGAAGAAAAAATGTCTTTTTTTTAATTAAAAATTTCCTTGTGTTTGTGGTTTGATCTTTTGTATTGCCTTTCCAATTCTAAGTATTTCAGTGATATATGAATTTGTTCTTCAAATTTATCTTATTCTAGTTTCAGTAGTGTTGTTGGATACCTACTAAAATAGCTTATTGTTATTCGCAAATCATAAACATCTATTCGCAGATCAATTTTTTCATATTTATAAATTACTATCTGTAGACTAAGTTTAAACTTAACAGTCAATGTCTTCTTTTCACCACTAGTGCCCGACAATGAAAGAACAACTTTGTCAATCTTCTGAGTCAATACCAGAGATAAAATTGTGAAATTCACATCAAAATGGGAAAATTCAAGTCAAAATAATTGTGTCAAATTGTTGGAATGGAGTCGTTGACAAAAGCTCGAAAGGTTGACGGAGAAGTTCCTTTTGTCGGGACTTGCTCCGAAAAAGAAGACATCAATTGCTAAAGTTTAAAGTTGGGGATAATAGTTTATAAGCATGAAAAATTTGATCTACAAATAAACGTTTATGATTTGTGAATAACAACCGTCGTAAAATATTTGGACTATCTGAAATTGTCGAGGAACCCAACTAATGCATCTACGCTCATCAAAATATCTTTCGCGGACATATGCTAGGGTTAATTAGTAGCTTTTATGAAAATTTGTTGGAAAGCCGATGGTTGGTTAAATCATGGATCTAATGGGTTTTTCCTCCTCATCACAACAAAGAGAAAAACTCCATAAAATATTGGGCAAAATCTTTTATGTTCAAAACAAGTTTTGTTTTTTGGTGGTGATCATAACCGCTGTCATCTATGACGATGATGTTTTTGTTCAAACTCACCGAAGCAAAGATGGCGTGTCAAACGGAGCCTTAGGTAGGGTTTGGGGCAGCTTATCGGGTCCGGTGCGGCAGCTCAAAAATGTTGTTTCGATAATAAGTTGTCATTGGGTGCAAAAAGCCAAAAATGTCGTTTTCAAGTATCAGTTGTTTATAGATATTCTTTGAACTGCAGAATTTTCCTCTAGACCGTGCCGTGAACTTGGCGCAAGCGTTCTGCCATATCGCGATCCCAATTCCTCCCGTCTTCTCCGCTCCTGATCACGAACTCATCTCCCATCCGAAATCACGAGCTCATCTCCCGTCCGCCTCGATAGTCCAACGCCTATGATGAGGCATTCGGCGAGCAAGCTCTCTGAGACCGCCTATCTCGCCGATGGCAATCCTGCCGAGAGTCTATTGCTTGTGATGGACTACTCTGCGATCAAGCCCTTGACGATCTACTCTTTCGCCAATGACAATGGTTTCGATGCTACATAGCCCACAAGCCTTTCCACCCCGCCGATGATAGCAGGCTACGATAGCTGTTTGCCATACAGATGCAGGTATCGGCCCCAAGATTCTCCACCCCCTTCGGTAGCCCTATTTTTCCTCTATTTAACATTTCATCGGTTTGCTTCTTACCCAAATTCTTTAGGGTTTTTATTCCGAGAATTCATTTCTACGAAAGGAAGGCTATTTGGGGCCTTTGGAGTATGGTTCATTTGCTGATTATTACAGGCATAAGTAATACCTTACCGGAACTCTTCTCGTCATCTCTATTTTGTTGTAGAACTTCTTTGAAGTGGTGCTATCTTCATTTTACATTTACAATTCTTTGAAATTTTGCATCGGATACCTGAAACATATCATTCCCTAGCAATTAAGTTGAACATCTATTGTGTTAACAATTCTTTGAAGTTTTGCATTGTTTTTGAATGCTGCAATCCTGATTCCCATACTTTCTCCATTCCCAAGCTTTATTTCGTAAAAGGTGTCTCTCTATATAAACCTTTTTTTAAGTGCGCGTATGAGTGAGTTTTCTGTTTATGAGTGTGTATATGCGTGTGTTTGTGTGTGTGTTTGTGTTTGTATGTGTGTATGCACTTGTTTGTGTATGCACTTGTATGTGTATGTAGTGTATTTATGTGTGTATGTGGAGGTTTATTTGTTTGTTTGTTTATGTTTTTTAAAATGTGTAGATGGGGATACCAAACGATAGAGGGATGTCAAGTAAAATTAGAAAAAAATCACCTAACAAAACTTTGTTTTTGCCAAATTGTTTTTTCAAAAATAACTTATCAAACAACACTGTAAACTTCATTTTATCCAAATAATTTCATAGCAAAACTCTGCTGCTACTTTTCATCAGCTCTATTTGATTAGTAGTTTTTCCAGCAGAAACACCTCTCTTAAGCTGAGTTTTAGCCTCTGTTTGGTTGAGTTTTTGCTGATGAAAAACTGTTGATAGAAAATTGAGTTTACGATAAGTGTTGTTTTTAAAAAACAGAGTTTTGAAAAAATACTGTTTGGTTTAAATGTAGTTTGCAAAACAAGGTTTTGAAAAAATTATTTAGATACAAAACGGAGTTTTAGGTGAAATATTTTTTTCTCAAACAACGACCAGATTAGCTCAAAATTCCCCCCTACCTTCCTCACCTTTGTCGACGAAGGTAGAAAAATTATTGCTGAAAATGTTGAAATGGCGACTCATCACTGTTAGAGTTGTGCTCGAAGCATCCGCGTGACCGTCAAGTTTGGAATGGTCTCCTCGTTGCCCCTAGCTAGGGTATTTATAGGTGAAACCCTAAATCCCCGACTCGGGTTTGGATTCCTATCGGATCTTAACTGACCCGTTAAGGAGCCCATACACACGTATATAAATATACCTCAACAATCTCCTCTTATATTGTATATAAGTGTTAGCAAAGAAAATGAGCTACTTATTCAATAGTTAATAATGACAAAAACAAAAAAAAGTTTTCCAGAATTATAAATATGAGTTTTAGATAACAAAATGTTAAACTCAAACCAAAAGTTTCAAACATGAAATAAGACAAAAAACTGGAAAACTCAAACTGATAATTGATCTAAGAGAACAAAATATTATCATCATCTGGGTCAAAATCAACTGTCTCTCCTCCAATCTCCATATTGTCTGCAAACAATTACAACAAGAATGTCATGAGACAAATCTCTATGAATTCAAATATTTGCAGAAATGAAGTGATTAGTTCTAACAGCGGATGAACTTAATACTGTAACTGGGACGAAAGAATCTCAAAACAGCTTCTCTATCTAATTTACACAAAATTAGATTAATTGATTTCATAGAATCAAACCATGTTCCTTCGATTATTAAGATTATTATTAACGTTCCACGATTGTGCTATATCATCAAGTTTGGAATCATACAACAAGCTGTGACTATTATATCATCAAGTTTGGAATGATATAACTAATAATCATAATATCAGGGCACATATCAGCAACTTCAGTATTCCTTTTTGGAATGATACCCAATTCAGCCTTTGGCAAAGAGTAATTACGTAAGTCATCAAGTTTGGAATGACTGGCAACTATCTCACCTCTAGCTTTCATCAGATAACATCTAAAACACTTTAGTGTGCTCAACGTAGATGCTTGAATGTAAGCAGACAACGGTTCTTAGATTTAAAACATAAGCTATGTATTAAGTCCTCCTAAATGGACGTTAATCCCATCTCCCCTGATGTTTTAGATGTGAGAACCTTACATAAGCTCTTAGTAAGGACATCTGCTACATTATCCTTTGATCTCACGTCCAATAGGGAGATTATCCCCTGACTGGTGAGATAGGTCAACCAGGCTTGTTTCATCCTTAGTTGCCTTCGCTTTCCATTGAACAACATATTTGTAGCAATGGTCTTTGTGGCTTGATTGTCGCAATAAATCGAAATAGAGTTCATTTTTAGACTCGTCATTGGAATATCCAATATCATATCTCTTATCCACTCTGCTTCTTCTCCAGCTAAAGCGAGAGCATAGAGTTCCGATTCCATAGAGGATAGTGCAATGCACGTTTGCCTCTTAGACTTCCAAGCTACTGCAGCTCCTCCTAGTGTAAACACAAAGCCACTAGTGGATCAAAAATTAGCTGTTTCCGAGCACCAAGATGCGTCGGAATACCCTTCAAGCACTGGAGGATGTCCACTGTAACATAAAGCATACTTCTCAGTATACTTTAAGTATCTCATTAGCCCGTCTATGGCGTCCCAGTGGTCCTTCCCAGGGTTACTGGTGAATCTACTCAACATGCCGACCGTAAAGGCTATGTCAGGTCTAGTGCAGGTAGTAGCGTACATGTGACTTCCTATGAGTTTGGAGTAATCCAACTGTCTAATAGCTGAACCTTCATTCAGTTTCAATCTACTGTTATAATCGTATGGAGTCTCAGTCTTTTTGCTCTTATCGTAACCCCACTTTTCCAATAGATTCCTAATGTAGTGACTCTGACTCAGGGTAATGCCCTTTTTTGACAAGTTCACTTCCATTCCTAGGATGGTTTTCACCTCACCTAGGTCTTTCATGCTAAATTGTGCCGTCAAGGCAACTTTCACGTCTTTCACTTCAGACTGATCAGTGCCCAGAATTAGCATGTCATCAACGTACAAACATATGATGGGTACTTTATTTGCACTTGTTCTTACGTACAGACATTTATCTGATAGACTGAATTTGAAACCCAAGCCTTTTACACAGGTGTCAAATTTCTCATGCCACATTTTAGGTGCTTGTTTCAATCCGTATAGTGACTTAATCAACTTATAGACCTTAGTTTCTAGACCTTCTATGACGAACCCTTCAGGCTGGTGCATGTAGATCTCTTCAGTCAGATCTCCATTAAGAAATACAGTCTTGACATCCATCTGATGAACAGCGTAGTGTTTAATAGATGCTAGTGCGAGAAGAATCCTAATTGTCGCATAGTGACATACAGGTGAGTAAATATCAAAGTAGTCTACACCACTCACTTGAGTGAAGCCTTTGGCAACTAGACGTGCTTTGTATTTTGGGATACTCCCATCAGGATTTAGCTTCTTCCTCAGAACCCACTTATTACCAATGGTTTTGGCCCCTTTGGACAAATCGACCAAAGTTCATGTGTTATTCTGCATGAGAGAGTTCATCTCTTCGTCTATGGCTTCTTTCCATAATAGAGAGTCTCTAGATCGCATCGCTTCCTTATAAGTGGATGGATCAGCTTCAACTTGGTAAGTCACGAAGTCTGTACCAAAGCTTTTTGGCATTTTCTCTCTACTAGATAGCCTTCTGGTATCTAAGCCACTCATGTCTACAGGCTCAGTGTCAGAGTTACGTTGTCCTGGCTCAACTAAAGGCTCAGAACTAGTGGCTGGCAGACCTGGCAGTGTCAGGTTCTTGTCCTTAAGGAACTTATCCTCAAAGAAGACAGCGTCTCTTGATTCTATTACAGTATTTGTGGAGAGATCCAGAAACCTGTCTGCAGCACTATCATCTGCACATCCTATGTAGACGCAGGTATTTGTCCTGGGTCTAATCTTAGCTCTTCTAGAGTCTGGTATCCTAACATAAGTGATACAGCCCCAGGTCTTAAGATTATCAAATCTAGGAGGCCTCTTAAACCAAAGCTCATAGGGTGTCTTAATCAACTTTGCATGGGGAACTTTATTAAGAATATGATTTGACGTGAGGACAGCTTCACCCCAATAGGCCGCAGGCATGCCAGCAGTTAGCAACATAGAATTCAACATTTCTGTTAAAGTTCTATTTTTTCTTTCAGCGATGTCATTGGATTGTGGGGAATATAGAGCAGTGGTTTCAGGGATTATGCCATTGCTGGCAAGGAAATCTCTGAACTCCCCTGAGACGTATTCTTCTCCTCTATCACTTCTTAGCCTTTTTATTTTCATGTCAAGTTGATTTTCAACCCTATTTTTGAATATACGAAATTTTTCAAAAGCTTTATCTTTGGTTTTAAGAAGATAAATGTGACTGAATCTAGAGTAGTCGTCGAAAAAAGTTATCAAACACTTCTGACCTCCACGTGTGACAAAACTTTTGTAGTCACAAATGTCGGAGTGTATCAACTCTAGCAATTGTGTGCTCCTAGAAACCTGACTAAAAGGTGTTCTAATTATCTTAGTTTGAGCACAAATTTCACATTTTTCAAATTTTGGTTTTGTGTCGAGGGGTATGTTGTGAGTTCTAGCTAGCAGGAGTAGTTTTCTATAATTGACGTGTCCTAGTCTTGCATGTAAAGTCTTAGGATCTATCAGATTTGAGCTAACCTGATTTACTACTTCATGTGCTAGACTCAGCCTATACATCCCTTTAACGACATATGCGCAACCAAAATAATGTGAGTGAACCATTAAGGTTACCCGACCACCACTAATGTTAAAAGACATACCCGCATCGCACAACAAACTAATCGAAACTAAATTAGCAGCTAATATCGGTATAAATTTAACATTTTTCAAAGTAAGAGTCTTACCTGAGGAGAGAGTTAGGTTAGCGTTGCAGACCTTCAGCACGTCAGCTATAGCTCCATTCGCAACAGTAAGAGTCTCTTCCACCTCTTTTGCATCCTCCAGAAGCTTTGGATTATTGCAGACGTGGCATATAGCACCTGAGTCGAGCCACCACTCTGAACTGGCCGTCCCGTTACCGACCATGGCAACAAAGTCGGTAGACGCAGTATGAAAAACCATGTTGGCTTGATTTTCAGTCCTTGGTGTGCTGGTGTCGCCTCGTTTGGGCTGACGATACTCGGAAGCGCAGTGACCTCACTTTTTGCAGTTATAGCACTTGCCTTTGAATTTCTTATTTATCTGTTTGCTGGTGGCAGCAACTGCGGGTGCACTGGTCGGTGGGCGAGTCTTCCCAAGCTTAGGCTTTCGCTTAGGATGTGTGATCATGTTAGCAGTAGAGGACTGCTTGTTGATCGTCTCTATAGCGTGCCTAGTCCGGTTCTCATCCTCAATGCAGATGAAGCGCTTGTGGTCTTTAAGACTCACCTGCGTCTTCTTCCGGTACATCTCAGTCTTGAAAGAATACCAGGCCGAGGGCAACTTGATAATAATCGCCCCTGCAACGAATCCATCTGGCAGAGGGATGTTCTCACTGTTGAGCTTGTCCACCAGATTTTCAAACTCGGCAACCTTTGGCAGGATTTCCCTTTCCTCAGTGAAGTTGAAAGCCATGAACTTGTCCACCAGGTGCGTCTTGGACATGTTCTCCTCCTCCTTGAACTGTTCCTCTAGGGTTTCCCAGATCTCTTTGGCCCTTTGCATTTTGTCGTACGTCTCTGCAAGCCTGTTGGAGAGGCAGTTCAAGATATAGTCTCTGCAGAAGTCCTTGTCGTTGACCCACTGGTCTTCATCTTCGCTTCCTTTGAAATCTTCAAAGACGGTCTGCACTGTGTAGAAGATGTTCAGGTACTTCATGCCGAACTGAGTGTTGCGCTTCCAGGCACTGAACTCGGCGTTGGAGAATTTCTCCAGCTTGATCATCGACACGGGATAGGAGTGATTGATCTCCTTTGACATTGCGTGTCTCTTTCCAAACGATAGTATTTTACTATCAACCTAAATCACAAGCAGAAAATACTAGAAAGAGATCACCTGAGCGAGACGACGACGGTCTTCGGATCCAATCAAAGAAAAGTTTTGTTCTTCACCGGCTGAGCAAGGTCGCCGAAGACCGTACCTTGAATTTTTGTAATATACAGTGAAGCTGAATTCCTTTCAACCAACAGGATATGGATTAATCCCTCTTACAGATCTTTAGTGGTGAAAGTTGATCTAAGCAACATGCAAGAGCCAAGAAATTTAGATCAAATCTCCGGCAATGTCCTGTGTGTGAGCACCAAAAGAGCTTTTCTTCACTGGATCCAAAGGGAACACAATTTATGTATATAAATGAGATCTGTTGCTCCACCACTATGATCAGCAACGGGCGCAACAAAGTCGCGACAATAGAGAAAAAAACCAGAGCAATTTCCCTAGTTGGTGGTAGGAGAAAAATTTTCTCTCGGGCAAATCTGGCAAGATCTGGACAGGAGGTGGCAGAACCACCACCAGTAAGAACGACACAACCGAACTGGCGAGATCTGGCCTTAGGTCTAGCCAGGACCGACCTCCATGGCCGGCGGCGGGATCGCGAACGACGGCTGGTGCTTCCGTGAAAAATGGGGCTCCGGCGGCAGAAACAAGTCGGGGCTGGCTCCCAGAGCAAAGGATTTTACCTTTCGATCTTCTCGGCTGCCGGCGGCGCTGCACTCCGAAGTCGAGGAAGAAAACATCAGCGCTTGATTTCGCTTTTTTTTCACGATCTGAAGTAGGGCTCGGCTGCAACTTTTGTAGAGCGGCGGGATCGTTAGAACGAAAAGCGGCAACCGGTTGATTTCACCGATCCGAGAGACGGTGATAACCTTCTTCGATCCGATCCCGATCGATGCTTTTCCGATCGATGGAGGCTGGATCGATCTAGAAAAAAAATCGCCAGCGAGGAACACGGCACCGGGAGCGGGCTACGGGAGCGGCTAGGGCAGACGGAGGAAATCTTCGAGAATATTAGAGTTGTGCTCGAAGCATCCGCGTGACCGTCAAGTTTGGAATGGTCTCCTCGTTGCCCCTAGCTAGGGTATTTATAGGTGAAACCCTAAATCCCCGACTTGGGTTTGGATTCCTATCGGATCCTAACTGACCCGTTAAGGAGCTCATACACACGTATATAAATATACCTCAACAATCACTAACAATCTGATAAACATAACTTGTTCTTTCTGATCATTAGGAATCATAACAACCTCAGATTTTGGCAACTTCATCTCCATTTCTCTTTCCAATTCCAAAGACTCAATTTAACCCAACTGGATGGAGCCTTAATAGTGATTTACAAACATCTGATTTATATATGCTCCTGAACTACGAATAACAAACAAGCTATAAATCATTCTAGGATTTCATTTCAAGTCCTCAAGAACAGTTAGCCTTCAAATTTACTTCTAAATCACTCTCAAAATGTTGAGAATCAGCCCAAAATTGAGACTAG
This sequence comes from Platanthera zijinensis, assembly GCA_039513925.1. Lineage (NCBI taxonomy): Eukaryota > Viridiplantae > Streptophyta > Magnoliopsida > Asparagales > Orchidaceae > Platanthera > Platanthera zijinensis. The sequence continues at coordinate 37,508,848 of CM077092.1, read as the reverse complement.
AACAGCTTGTATTGGGTTCTTGCATGGGCTAAGGGGAACAGTTTTGAAGTTGAAATCTCAAGAAAGGTCTGATAAAACCTATGAAAACTGCTGCTTATGATTTTTTCCTTATGAATTCATGTTTTTTCCTCCATAAAGAAACCCATAAATTAAACCCACTGTTTTCTATGTGATTCTCAATCAAAATGCCTAAAGAAAAGGATACAAAATAGCAAATCTGTCTGGGAATTGGACTAAGAGAAATACAATTTTGAAGAGGAAATCTCTATAAAAAAAGGTCTGACAAAGCCTCTGAAAACTGCTGCTCAAGAACAAGCATGACTCTCCTTCAACATTCTCTTAGGCACCATGAATTCAAAGCAGATCTTTCTCCTCCCCAGGGAAAGGGCTGACAGGCCTGCACCCAGTGTCACTGGAAAAACAGGGGATGCTCGGTACGGGAGAGGAATCGTCGTTAATGGAAAGAGCAGACGCGGGCGGGGGCGAAACAGTGAAACACACAACTGTGAGGTCGAACTGGAGGGAGGAGGCACGGATGGCTGATAGCTTTAGGTGGTGTTTATTAATAAACGTTGTTTCCCTATCAGCCCAACAAAACACTGCTTATGCATCAAAGGGTGATTTAGCCAAGCCGCACCGAAGCTTATCTGCTCCATTTGGCACTGTGGTGGGTAACGGTTGTGAATGCGGCGGTTATGAACTGTAGTTCCCGAACACCCGGCCTCACCAAAGTATCTTCATCCATTTTTATGTTCAAAACTTACCATCTTTTTTTTAAAGATTTTCATTTCACTATTCTTCGATGATAGGTTGGATGATTTTCATTTCAATGTTCTCCGTTCAATTCACTGTTCTCCACTAATTTATGGCATCTTGGATGTTGGTTGGATGATATGCTTTAACTTTTTTAAACATAGAAAAATTGTGTGTTGTATGTGTGTATATGTGTGATTGTGTGGTGTATGTATGTTTGTCTTGTATGTGTGTATGTGTGTGTGTAGTGTCTGTGTATTTAATTGTTTTTAGATTGTTCATAAATATGTATTTGTGTGCTTTTTAAGAATCGTCAAAATAAAAGATGGTGGGGTGGTCGTTTTTTGGGACATTACATATGTAATGCTCTTTTGTGACATATGCATTAAAGAAATAGAACTTGAGAATTGACCAACCGCGCATTTTAATAAAGAGGGATGGAGAAATGTTATGATGAAATTTGAAGAACAGACTGAGAAACAATATGATAAAGTCCAACTGAAAAATAAATGAGTTCATTGGAAGGAGTGAAAATTATGGACGGAGTTGGAATGTGCTTGATGTAAGGGTAGGCTAGTGGTGCTCGGAAGCTAGGACTCTATGTGCACGTGTGAGGGGATATGCTAATGCAATGTCTGTGTATTTAATTGTTCATAAATATGTATTTGTGTGCTTTTTAAGAATCATCAAAATAAAAGATGGTGGGGTGACCGTTTTTTGGGACATTACATATGTAATGCTCTTTTGTGACATATGCATTAAAGAAATAGAACTTGAGAATTGACCGACCGTGCATTTTAATAAAGAGGGATGGAGAAATGTTTTGATGAAATTTGAAGAACAGACTGAGAAACATTATGATAAAGTCCAACTGAAAAATAAATGAGATCATTTGAAGGAGTGAAAATTATGGACGGAGTTGGAACGTGGTTGATGTAAGGTAGGCTAGTGGTGCTCAAAAGCTAGGACTCTACATGCACGTGTGAGGGGATATGCGAATGCAATGCTACATGCAATGAAACAGTCGGATAGCAACGACAATTAATTTAAGCAATGAGAATTAACAACATCACACAGTTAATCAAAATAAAAAAGCAATTAAATAATTTTAGCAATTTGGCAACGGCTTACTCCGCATGGAGGGCCTAAACAAGCGGCGGTGATTAATTCCACAGAAAAATATTAGCGTAAAAGTACAACAACTACCAAACTATGATCACATCACAAATATAGATAAACAATCAAGTGCAAATGTCAAATACATAAACACAATACCACGAGATACTCATGATGCAGTGGGCTGATCCGAGGTGATGGATGTTGAAACCGAAAAATCGGTCCCTGAGGAGTTCGACCCTTGGGGAAGGGGTGATCACACACTAACTTCTCTCCTCACGAGCCCAAATGACAAAGGAAAAGGACCAGGGACAGACCCAAGGCTCCAGCACAAAGGTCCCACCATACACCCGGAAGATCTTAGAGCACTTCCCCTCCTTAGCCATGTGCTGAAGCTAAGGTACCTCAGAAAGCGCTAGAAGACCGGGCACAAGAAAGCATGCCTTTTGAAGTACCCCTTGGGTCCTATTTATAGGAAAAGACGGTCTGCAAATATCCAACCTTCACTATTTTCGAGGACTATAGGCAGTCTGAAGGGGGTGACATGGTAAAAATACACCACAGTTGAAGGGCGAGCTGGCCCTGAGATAACGTCCACTAGGCAAGGGCAGCGAATACTGGGGCGGGAAAGTTTCCCCCCACGCCGAGGTAAAAGGAGGTAAGGGCGCTCGCCTTACTCAACGCCACGGGAGAAGGCGTTGAGTGAGCTCGCCTCTCTCAGCGCCACAGGCCTGGCTCGCCTTACTCAACGCCACGGGAGAAGGCGTTGAGTAAGCTCGCCTCTCTCAGCGCCACAGGCCTGGCTTGCCTTACTCAACGCCACGGGAGAAGGCGTTGAGGGAGCTCGCCTCTCTCAGCGCCATGAGCCTGGCTCGCCTTACTCAACGCCACGGGAGAAGGCGTTGAGCGAGCTCGCCTCTCTCAGCGCCACGGGTCTGGCTCGCCTCGCCTTGGGCATGGGCGAGTTGACCCCTAAAGCCCCTGCTTGAGGGTGACGGGCGTGTCGACACTCGCCCACCCCTTGGTTCTGGGCGAACACGTACTCGGCCGGATCTGCTCGCCCGATGAATTGACCTCCGCCGGGCTCAGCTCTATGAACTCCGAGCTCAACCCGGCGATCGCCGAGCCCGTACTCAACACGCTGGGCTCGACATGCTCTGCTGAACTCGCCTGGGGCTCTGAGGCGGTCTGAGCCAGCCAGTTTGGCTCCTGTTAGCCCACTCGCTGGATACGGGGTTGTACACAATCCCCGCCCTTTGTGAGGTTGGCACAAACTCGGAAAGAAACATCCAACCCCCGAGAATCCTGCGAGTGCGATAGAAGCCAAAAGGAATCTCTTAGTAGGTCCCACCGATGGCTATATATACATACCCAGTATGCCCGACTGACCTCCGACCTTCCCTTTACTTAAGCCCTGCCGAGATGCCACTCCCCAAAGAGGTCATGGAGCGACTCGCGAAATCTCGCGAGGAGACCGCCCTTCGCGCTGCGGCCCTAACGGATCTGAACGTCCCGACTCGCCGCTTCACTGAATTCGGCTCGGTCAAGAGGGCGAGGCCCTTTCCTCCCAAGGCCGAGCACATATTTACTGACTTAAAAAACACCCTGGTCAATGGCTCCCACTCCTCCAACCATTATGCTTTGTCCCCCCACGATAAAGACTTTGTGGACCTTACCACCGAACAAGACCATGGCGGCGAGGTCTCCACACGGAGGGTCGAGAATCTTCCTGCCAAGGCGCCTGAGCCATCCTATGACCCACATCCGCGAGACTCGCTCCTTGCCACCGAAACCATGGAGCTGGAGTCGCGGAAGCTGGGGTCGCCGGCTCGCATCCCTTCACAACAACCCTCTTCCGCTCCCACGGCTACTAGGGAGGACGCCGAGCACACATCTACTCCTGATTCCCCCCGAAATTCTGAAGGTATGTCTCTGATCCCCTCACATTGCGTCTGATTCTAATTGGTGCTCGCTCCTCCCACTCGTTATCCCGACTCCCCTGTGCAGGGCTTCCTAACCGATCTGGGGTTGATGACTCAGCCGAACGGGCCGACTACTCACCTCTTCCATCGCCGCGCGATTTAGACATCTTCCTGGACTTAGTGGTGGATAGCCCCGAACGGTCGAGGCGAAGCCAACTGGTCCTCAAAAAGTTAGTGCGCGAGCTCCACGAGCTGAAGAAAGACAATTCCAGGCTGCAGGAGGAGTGCGCGCAGCTTGCTGGCGAGGCGAGGGTCAGCTCGGCGTATGCGGCGACGTCTTCCTCCATACTATTCGATGAGATTGATGAGAACTTGCGAGCGGCGAACAGGAACCTGGGGCAGCTTTGGCAACTCTTCGCGCAGCGGCTGGCGACATCGGGCCGGCGAGAATGGGGTAATTAGGGACGGCTCCCTTGCGAGCCGACCGGCACTCTCCCCTGCTGTTGCCTGGTCCCTGCATGTGCTTTTAATTTTCCTTGTTCTGGACAATTTGCTCTCTTTATGCTAATAAACTGTATAAGTTTTCGTTATGCGAGCGTGTTTTACTTCTTTTGAACGGTGTGTGTCTTTTCGAATCCCTTATCCAGACTCGTCGAGGTCGGCGAGCAGAGAGTGGCAAGACGGAGTAAGCGAGCAGGGATGGTCAGTCGGCTCCGGTTCTCCTCCCCTTTTTCTATAAATAGGGATCCCCACCTACCCCCTGGCTACGCCTTTATTGCCTTCTTATCTTTTCCCCTCCTTGCCTCCCTTGCCTTCTACTCCCGTGCTTTCCTTCACTCGGTGAGTATGGGAAAGGGACACCCCGATTATGATGGTCGCGTCAAGTGCACCCAGAACTTCAACGACCATTGCTTCTTTGAGGGCAATACTACGGCGGATGAGCTTGCCGAGTTTGTTGCAGACTATGTCCCTGTCGGTTTTTTGGCCCGCCTCCCGGCGGAGCATGAGGCCATAAACTCCTTCGAGGATGAGGTCGCCTTCCCCATCTCGCATTATGAAGTGGGGTTGCGCCTACCGCTCTGGCCTGAGGTCCGCCAGGTCCTTAAGTATTACGGCGCCGTGCCCGCGCAGCTCAACCCCAACGCCATTGCTATGGTAGTTGGATTTGCATGTTACCTCCGCCGAGAGCGGATTGAGTTCAACCTGAACGTCTTCCGCAAACTCTTTTCTTACAAGGCCAACGCTGACGGGGTCACCTTCTTCGGTGGTTCTTCCATAAAAATCCGCGAGGTCTCCAATAAGAACCACAACTGGATGTCGAAGATTGTCTTCATCCGGGGCGACCTCAGCAATATCCCTTTCTCGCCCCTGCAGAAAAGCGAGGAGGTGTACCGCCCACCGCCCGTGTCCGGCAATGATGTCGAGCTTCATAAGTTCTTCCTATACAAGGACTTTGAAGTCTCCTTCCATCGTCGCGACCTCGAGTCCCTGCCGCCTGTCCTTCCTGGCGAAGGTTTGTCTTGCCCACCTTCTGCTCGTCACTCGGCCTGATCGGTCAGAACCTTATTCTTCGACTAAGTATTTTTTACAGGGGAGCGAATGGTCCCGGTGAACCCTCCCTTCGCTGACCCGGAAGTGTTTTCGGACCCGCTCGAGCGAGCTAGGGCTGCGGCCGAGGCGTGCCGAGAAGAGAAGGTGAGAGGCAAGCCTTCCAGCAAGTGGCGGCTGGAGATTGGAGGGCCGAGATCGCTCCTCCGTCCCTCGGCCCCTAAGCAGAAAAGGGCAAGGGTGATCTCGCAAGGCCAGCCACAACAACCCTCGTCGCCCGTAAAATTTATGAGCTCGCCAGAGGTTTTTTTCTGACGAAGCCCCGGCGAGCCCACTGAAGGAGGCGTCATCCCCTCGCAGGAAAAAGCGTGGGTCCTCCTCCCCTCCCTCCGTGGAGGAGGTTTTTCCCTGTGATCCGAGAATTCCAAAGGACCACCCCCACTTCGGCAAGGGGGGAAGGAGCAAGGACGCGGCCGGCGAGCCGATGCTGAGCTGGGATGAGGGGGCCCACCGAGTTTTCGTCTCCACTCGCGCCCCCTCCTGGGGAGCTCGCCACCCTCCCACGGGCCACGCGTTCGCCCTTGGTTTCGGCCTATACGGCCGGGATGGCGTCGAGGCCTACAAAAACATGAATCCTCGGCAGATAGGCCACGAGAGTCTGCAGGCCCATCTAATGGCCTTCGAACTCCATCACATGATGGTTCGCCGCGGCTTTAAGCTCAGCCAGTTCCTGCAAAAGGCCGAGCAGGAGCGCGACATGGCGAGGGAGAGAGCTGCCGACGCGGAGCGGCGGTTCGGCATTGCCGAGTGCTTACTCGACAAAGCCTCGGGCGGGCTGGTAAGAACTAACCAACTCTCGTTTTAACTTAGAAAAATATTTCACCAAGAATCTGACCTCTTTGCCCTTCAGGATGCCGAGTCTGCCAGGGTGCTACAGGCCCGTGCTAGCGAGTTGGAGGGCGAGGTTACCCAGCTGCGGGTCTGCCTCACGGATCAGGAGGCCAGCTCGCGCGAGCAGGATTCCCATGTTGCCGAGCGGGGGGCTCTTGCTGCTCGGTCGGCGGCCGAGGTGGAGGTGCATAAGGAGCAGAACAGTGGTCTTCAAGGCGAGGTCCGTCGGCTGACGGAAGCCCTTTTCCCCCCGGATGGCGCTGAGCCCCCTTTTCCCTATAAGCGGCCTCAGGTTTTCGGCGAAGGGGAGGTCATGGAGCAACTGCAAGTTAACTCGATCGAGTCTGCCGAATGCCTCCTGGGCCCCATGAGGGGATCGGGGATCCTGGCCGAGGGCTGCGACGGAGTGACGGTCCGAGACCTTCTGCCAAGTCTGTTTCTGCCGTCACCGCCTAGCGGGAAAGAGGAAAGATTCAACTCCCTTTTCGATGAGGTGATGGACAAGGAGCCGCTGGTCAGAGGCTAGGAGGAGGACCATCCTTTGGGGGAGGAGGGAGAGAGCTTACCGGATCTCCTCCCCCATTTTCTGTATCCTTTGTGTAATCTGTTCTCCCCTTTTGTAATCTCGTCGAGGTGAGCCCCCCTTTCTTGAAATTATAATGATAAAAATTTTCTATCTTCTTTTTACCTTCAGCGCTTGAATGCACGTGAGTTAGGATTCACGCTCGCCGAGGGGCCCTAAGCGTCGGCCACGGCCATACTCGCAAACACTCCGCTCGCCTGCGAGCCGCACCTCACTCTCCCTTGTTGAAAATTCACAAGAAAGCGCATCTGGGGCAAGGCCGCCGCCGGTGCACGCCTAAGATACCGGGAAGTACCCTTTGCCAAGCGGACCTTTGTGAGGACGGGCTCGCCTGGGGGGTGCACTCCTCTCAACCAAAGGTGGGATCAAAAATCCCTTGACAAAAACTAAGGGGGACAGGGCCCCTTGAGCTCGCCTTTCTGACCGGCGGGTTCGCTTGTACATGCTTGCTATGTGTCAAATTTTAGGTCTGGCCCCTGGGTCGTAACAACGTCCATCAAGACCCCGACCCTGCCAGCTTGGAGGGAGCCTGACAAGCGGGAGAATCGATACCTAACCCTAGAGCGAGATGACTTAGAACATTTGCCTCTCCCGGGTGCTACCACCAGGCCAATCAGCTAGGTGGGAGCCTGAGGGCGGATGTTGAACATCCTCCGGGCTTAGCCCCAGGGTCATAATGATGTCCATCGAGACCCCTGCCCTACCAGCTTGGAGGGAGCCTGACAGCGGGAGAATCGAGACCTAACCCCAGAGCGAGAAGACTTAGAACATTTGCCTCTCCCGGGTGCTACCACCAGGCCAGTCAGCTAGATGGGAGCCTGAGGGCGGGTGTTGAACATCCTCCGGGCTCATCCCCAGGGTCATAACGACGTCCATCGAGACCCCTGCCCTGCCAGCTTGGAGGGAGCCTGACAGCGGGAGAATCGATACCTAACCCCAGAGCGAGAAGACTTAGAACATTTGCCTCTCCCGAGTGCTACCACCAGGTCGGTCGGCTAGATGGGAGCCTGAGGGCGGGTGTTGAACATCCTCCGAGCTCAGCCCCAGGGTCATAACGACGTCCATCGAGACCCCTGCCCTGCCAGCTTGGAGGGAGCCTGATAGCGGGAGAATCGAGACCTAACCCCAGAGCGAGAAGACTTAGAACATTTTTCTCTCCCGGGTGCTACCACCAGGCCAGTCAGCTAGATGGGAGCCTGGGGGCGTGTGTTGAACATCCTCCAGGCTCAGCCCTAGGGTCATAACGACGTCCATCGAGACCCCTGCCCTGCCAGCTTGGAGGGAGCCTGACAGCGGGAGAATCGAGACCTAACCACAGAGCGAGAAGACTTAGAACATTTCTTGAGGGTTTACGATATTATGCTATGAAAGTTCCGCAACATCTCATGTCACCGTTATGATTATCATGCAAAAAGGGGCTCAAATGAATGAAATAAGTTGTATTAAAAAAACTAAGGCACATACAAATATTCAGGGATAGAAGCGTTTCAGGTCGTCACCGCTCAGGTGTGGTTCAAGGTCTCGCCCTCCACATTTTGGAGGCGGTACCCTCCCGATCTTAGTGTCTCTTTAACGATGTATGGCCCCTCCCAGTTTGGATGGAGTTTGCCCACGGCAGCCGATCTTCCCGCCGTATCACCTTCTTTAGGACCAAGTCACCTTCCGCAAATCGTTTGACCCGAACATGTTTGTCAAAATACTTAGACATCCTCCGCTTGACTTCCTCTTATCAAACTACTGATAGGTCGCGCAATTCTTCTACCAGGTCCAAGGAGAGCCGCCGTTCCTCCACATTTTCAACTCTCCACTCCTCTCTTCCAGCTTCCGCCTTGGCGACCCTGGGAGTACGGACCTCGAGTTTGATGGGGAGCACCGCCTCGCTTCCATGAGATAGTTTGAAGGGTGTCTCCCCTATGGCGGTATTGGGGGTAGTCCTCAGGGCCCAAAGAATGGAGGGGAGCTGCTCCACCCAACTCCCTTTCAAATTTTCAACCTTCTTTTTCAGGAGGTTCACGATAACCTTGTTGGCCGCTTCCACCTGCCCGTTGCTTCTTGGGTGATGGACAGAGGCAAACCTAAGGTCAATCCCGAGATCTCCACAGAATTTAATGAACTCGTTGTTGGCGAACTGCGTTCCGTTGTCGGTGACGATGGCTTGGGGCATCCCATGCATACAGATGATTTCCCCCCATATAAAATTTCGGATGACCTGCGAGGTCATCTTGGCCAACGCCTTCAACTCCATCCACTTGGAGAAATAGTCAATCATCACTAACAAGAATCTTCTTTACCCGCTTTCCTGGGGGAAGTTCCCTACTAGATCCATTCCCCAAATTGCGAAAGGTCAGGGGGCCGTGATACTCCTGAGTCGCTGAGCCGATTGTAGTTGGAGGGGGGGGGGGAGTTGGCACTTATGACATTTTTTGGCAAATTCGAAGGCATCATGCCCCAGGGTAGGCCAGAAGTAGCCCTGCCTGATAATTCTCCCCTCCAGGGTCCGACCTCCCGAGTGAATCCCACACTCCCCGAAGTGGACCTATTCCAAAATCCTCGACACCTCCCCCTCCACCACACAACGAGCCAGCAGCCCCGAGAGAGTCTTTCGGTAGAGTTTCCCGTAGCGCAAGATGTAGTATGTTGACTTATACTTGAGTTTCTTTCTATCCATCCCTTCTGGATACTCTCAAGTGGACAAAAAGGTGGTGAAAGGGTCCATCCATGTGGGTCACTGATCTATCTTCATTAACTCTCCTTCCTCCAAGGATGGGTGGAAGAGGTCTGTGATGGTGCACCCCACCCGAGGGCCGTGCTTGGCAAGATGGTCGACCTGTTCATTTTCCTTCCGTGGCACATGTTGTCTGGAGAAGGTTTGGAACACTCCCGGAATCGCTGTCCAAAGGAGAAGCAGGTCTGGCGGTTTTCCTCTGTTTTTCGTGAACAGGAGCAGACGGTTTCGGGAAGAAGAAGAATGGCCCCGCTGATTCTAATTAAGGCTTTTAAATTAATCTAATCACGCCTATTCAGCCTTAACCGCCTCCTAAGCCACCGGTTCACTCTCAACGCTTTTTACCGAAAGAATAACTTAAATAGCTTTAAATATACACATTTGCTTTTGTTATTAGCACACCCAAAACGATGCGAAAACCGAACTACCTCGGAATTCGACGAAATTCGCACCGTAGCTAAATATCCACGCTACGAACACAACAGCGAAGTCGAAACTAACTTTCGATGAACAGAACTCGAGTTATACCCTCCCTAAGCCAAAACACAAGCATCACCCGAGAGGCCACACCGGGTCACCCAAAACGACTCGGCTTGCTAGGGAGATCTTGCCAACCGGCTACAAAATAGGGCACTCAGTTCTAAGGAGTTAAGACCACACTCCTCAGATGGCATAAGCCAAGAAAACGCGTCGACGTAACGCCAAACGAGAATTTAATAATCGCAGAAAAATCGGGGGCGTTACAGTCACTCCCCCTAAAAGAAAGTTTCGTCCCGAAACTTTACGCACGACACTTCTACTAAAGAAGGAAAGTAATAATCCAAACATTACAAGAAGGAAACAACCAAACCAATTAGGGAAACAACTGAGGGTGAGCCTCCTTCCTAGCCGACTCTAGCTCCCAAGTTGTGCTCTCCAAATCCTAGTTCTTCCATAGAACTTTCACCATCGGAATAGACTTCTTTCGCAGCACTCGTTCCTCAGTATCCAAAATACGAACTGGCACTTCAACAAAAGAGAGGTTGGGCTCCAACTGGGGCACAACGTCCAAGACTTGCCCACTGCTGCGCACGCACTTTCGCAATTGGCTAACATGGAAAACATTATGAACACCTGGGAAGTTTGCTGGCAAATCCAACCTGTAAGCTGACACGTCAATCCGCTCCAAAATCTTAAACGGGCCCACATACCTCGGGTCCAATTTCCAATTCTTACCAAACCTCTTTACACCCACCATCGGGGAAACCTTAAGAAATACAAGGTCCCCTACAGAAAACTCCAAGGCAGACCTACGCTGATTGGCGTTCTTCTCATACCTCTCCTGAGCTATACGAAGCTTCTCTCGAACAAGCTTCACTGCGAATTCCATTTCCTCGAGCGCATCAGGACCCAACAAAGGCCTCTCACCAGCCTCAGCCCAAAACAATGGAGTTCTGCAATGCCTCCCATACAAGGCTTCGAACGGAGCCATCTGCAAGCTCTCCTGATAACTATTGATGTATGCAAATTCCATAAGTCGCAACGCTCATCCCACGCTCCACCGTGGTCTAAAATGTAGCATCAGATCATATCCTCAACTATCTTATTCACCCGCTCCGTCTGCCCATTAGTCTGTGGGTGGTACGCAGTAGAATACCTCAGATCCGTACCCAAACCCTCCTGCAGACTCTGCCAAAAACGAGAAGTAAACCGGGAGTATCGATCAGAAATGATGCTAACCGGCACACCGTGCAGTCGGATGACTTCATTCAAGTACAATTCCGCTATCTTCTTCATCGGGTAATCAATCTTATATGGCACGAAGTGAGCACACTTCGTCAGTCTATCCACTATGACCCAAACAGAATCAAATCCCCTCGGGGATTTCGGTAAGCCCGTGATGAAATCCATAGATATACTTTCCCACTTCCAAGTCGGGATCTCTAATGAAGTCAACTTGCCACCAGGCCTTCCATGATTGGCCTTCACACGCTTGCAAGTGTGGTACTCCGCAACAAATCGGGCTATATCCCCTTTCATGTCATACCACCAGGCAATTTGCTTTAAGTCACGATACATCTTCGTAGATCCTGGATGGTAGGCAACGCTGGATCCATGAGCCTCTCTGCAAACCATACTCCTAATGTCCCCAACCGCGGGGATACAAAATCTGTCGCGGTACTTCAAGGTTCCCGCATCATCGATGGAATAATCCGGCAACTCTCCTCTCTCAGTCCTGGAGAATAAGTGTAGAAGATCCGGGTCGTCCTTCTGGTGCAGTCTACTCAAAGAAATCCAAGACGGCTCTGCCACTGACAAAATACTCTGCAAGCCACAACATCCCACTGATATATCCATAAGGAGAAACTCCTCCACTAAACGATCAGCGGTGAATTAAAGATCTTTCCCATCTTACAGCTCAGGGCATCGGCCACCACATTGGCCTTGCCTGGATGATACTGGATCTCTACATCATAATCGGCCACATACTCTAGCCACCGACTCTGGCGCAGATTTAACTCCTTCTGCGTGAACACGTACTTCAGGCTCTTATGGTCGGTGAAGATCTTGCACTGAGCCCCATAAAGTAGGTGTCTCCACAGCTTCAACGCATAAATAACCGCTGCGAACTCGAGGTCATGCGTAGGATAATTCTTCTCATGAGTCTTCAGTTGCCTTGACCCATAGGCAATCACCTTACCAACCTGCATTAATACGCATCCCAGACCTACATGTGAAGCATCCACGTATACATCATAATCCACACCCTCAGTAGGCAGGGTCAGAACGAGAGCAGTGCACAATCTCCTCTTTAACTCCAGGAAGGCTTCTTCGCACTTCTCGCTCCAAACAAAAGCCACGTTCTTCTGAGTCAGCTTGGTCAAAGGTGCAGCTAGGGTAGAGAAACTCTCCACAAACCTCCTGTAGTAGCCGACCAACCCTAGGAAGCTCCTGATCTCCTTAGGCGTGCCCGGCCTACTCCAATCCATCACTGCTGCTATCTTTTCTGGGTCGACCGAGATCCCATCCTTATTCACCACGTGGCCCAGAAACGAGACCTGAGGCAACCAAAATTCGCACTTGCTCAACTTGGCGAATAACTTGTGATTCCTCAACTCCGATAGAACCAAGCGCAGATGCTGCTCATGCTCCTCAGTACTGCGAGAATAAACCAACACGTCGTCGATGAAGACCACCACGAACTTATCTAGGAAATCCTTGAACACCCAGTTCATCGTATCCATGAACGCTGATGGAGCGTTGGTCAATCCAAACGACATCACTAAGAACTCAAAATGTCCCGTCCTCGATCTAAACGCAGTCCGTGGAATATCTGCTTCACGGATCCTAAGCTGATGATAGCCTGAACGAAGATCAATCTTGGAGAAGACCGTGCTACCGCGCAACTGGTCAAATAAGTCATCGATCCTCGGCAGAGGGTACCTGTTCTTAATTGTGACTTTGTTCAGCTCCCTATAGTCGATGCAAAGCCGCATTGACCCATCTTTATTCTTCACAAATAGAACAAGAGAACCCCAAGGCGACGAACTCTGCCTGATAAACCCTTTCGCCAAAACCTCATCTAACTGGACCCGCAACTCCTCTAGCTCTCGAGTGGCCATCCTGTACGGCGCCTTAGCAATAGGACGCGTACCCGGCTCCAAATCGATCACAAACTCAACATCCCGCTCGGGAGGAAGACGAGGAAGGTCATCAGGAAAAACACCGGCGAAATCACGAACAACTGGAATCTCCTCTAAGCGCGGTACACTAACAGCGGTCCCAACCACCGAGACCAAACAAGCAAAACAATCCGAAAGAAAAAGCTTCTGAGCACATACCGCAGAGATGACAGGAGAATCCCGGCTCAGATCTACATAAACGCTTCCGGGCTAACCGTCATCCCTGATGAAGTCCAAGCGCTTCCCTTTGCACTAAATGACTGCATCATACCTAGACAGCCAGTCCATGCCCAAAATAACATCGAATTCCTCCAGATCAATCATCTTCAGGTCTGCCTTCGCAAGGAAGTCCCCCAAAAAAACAGGGCAATCTAACATGCCCAAATCTGACAACACAGATTCACCAGAGGGGAACTTGACACGAAAGGTATCCCGAACTCGATCTAAAGTCAACCGATGTCGCTCTACAAAGGCTCTAGCCACGAACGAGTGGATAGCGTCGGAGTCAAACAGAACACGCGCCCAACGGTTCTTCACCTTAAACTTCCCTATAGGAACATATATAACTAAGGAACTACCACAACAATACTACAAACATTCTAGCAAGACAAGAACAAAACATTCAGGCTGGAAAGACAACTAACCTGAGATGACCAGAGTCGAAGCTTGAGCCTCCTCGGAAGATATCACGTTCAGCTTTCCCTTTCCTTTGTCCACACGCTGAGGTGGAGGTAAAGCCTGCAGAGGAACTGCAGGAAGAGCAGGCTAGACCTGAGGACACCTAGACTTGATGTGTCCCTTCAGCCCATACTGAAAACAGACCTTATCCTTGGACAGCCACTAGGCAGCATCATGCCTGGGTCGCTTACAAACAGAACAGGAGACATCTCTCCTAGGAGCACCCTGAATCGCATGAACCTGCTCCTTCCTCTGAGCTGCTGCCCTCTTGAAACATCTCTCGACCGGGTGGCTTGACCGGCCACAGAAACTGCACACCACTTTGCTTTTCTTTCCCGGAACCGCATCAGGTACCTGGGGTTTCTTCTCCTCCACAAACTTCCTCTTATCCTTCCTACTTTGTTGTCCTCTGCTCTTCGCGGTCTCAATAGCCTGCACCTTCAGAGAAGCCTCCACTACTCCTACATAAGTATCTGACCCATAAGCACTGGTCAACTGCTGCACCTCACTCCTCAAACCACCGAGAAATTGCTTAACTCAATCAGCCTCAATGCTGACCAATCCAGGGGCAAAACGGCTCAGCTTGCTGAACTCTATCTCATACTCACCCACCATGAGTTGCCTTTGCTTCAGATGGAGGAAGTCATTCATGAGGCGGTCACGCTCGACCGAGGGTAAGAAATTCCTCAACAGCATCTCCTTGAACACTTCCCAAGAGCATCCAGCTACTAAGCTCTCCTTCTCTCACAGCCACCAACTCTTAGCCAAACCTTTAAGCTGATAGGCGGCTATCATCACCCTCTGATCATCTACAATCCCTGAGTACGAGAACATCTCCTCCATGGAGATCAGCCAGTCGTCTATCACCATGAAATCTGCCTTCCCGTCATAAGTGGGAGGGCTCAGCCTCTAAAACTGCGAGATGAAGGCCATCTCTATTGGCACCACCACAGGAGGTCTTAAGGGTGCAGGAGGGGGAGGAACAGCAATCCCCCCTGCAGGGCCTTGCACTCCCTGAGTCTGTCCTGCCACAACTACTACCAAAGACTGGATCTGGGCTCGCACCTCCACCAACTGCCTGCTTAATGAATCGCTACTCTGCCGCAAGATTTCGATCACACTATCATTCTGCGCTCCCGATGACTCACCCTCAGACAGGGGAGTCGATCTAGTTGAAGGACGTCTCGCCATCCTAAATTCATAGCTACACTAGTTAGATCCTAGTACAACGGCTAGACCCAACTACAAGTACAGACAATACATATATAGATATGAACTTAAAGCTGCTAAACTTGCTCTGAGAGTTTATCTTTTTACAAAAATTGATGTTATGCCCTAACCTAGGATGGTTAACCACCACCATTCTAATTCTTGTGCCTAGATCGGGAATGCATGACTTTATATTATTTTTGACTCGAAAACTTATGTGTGTACATATGTCATCCTGCCAGTCTTTAGCTTGGCACATTATGCTTATGCAATGTTATGTTATGCATGTTTGTGCTATGCGTTCTAAAAAGGCCTTAATGCATGTTATGAGTGACGTACGCCTGAAAATGTTATGCATCTCATACTACATAACATTCGCATGTAACGAAAAATAAAACGTGCTAGACGCAGCCATGTGGTGAGGTTATACATCCCATACTACATAACCCTCACATGTTGCCCCTATGGTGGATCCATATACGAACACATATTATGCATCCCATACTACATAATATGCTCCGTATACTTCATGTTATGCTATGAGTGTAGGGTTCGTGCTTTTGCCAAGACGTGTTGATGACATATCGGTGTGTGAATGACATGATGCTGAACTACTAATGCAATCAAAAGGGAAGGTTGCCCGACTAACTTGTCAGGCAACCTCCCTCTGATACCAACTGTCACAACCCGAATTTTCTCCGAATTAAAGAATTATCAGAGTATGAGAAAACACGCGTCATGATGCCACGTCAAGCAGGGGATAACTGCTGACGCTCAGGCAAAACTATCTACTAACTTTATGAAAGAAATTTATGAGTTTAATGATTAGAAAATCAGTTATATTTTAGAGGCCGTATCCCTCGGCTCGGTGGATCACCTAGTCCACAGTTAAAAAACTATACTTAAGCGCTGCGTAAAAATACTTTATTCAGGTTTGACTTCCTAAGAAGTGCATAAGAGCCCTAAGAGGACCACTTATGCAAGACTCTACATTTAATTTATATTATATATAAGAAAAAGATCTTTATACGTTGTTTGAAAAATAGTGATTTACTTTTATAAATCATACTGATCATGCAATATATATACGATAATAGTAATTATAGTTTTAAAATAACTAGCAACCTAGCATAAATCCTCCCCAGAGCAAGTAGAATATCTCCAGAAAATGGTAGCAGCAAAAGTAATGTATAGTACAAAGGTAAAAACTACCAGTGGGCGCCAACAACCCGACACGAACCCACTGACAAATATGTATGTCTGTTAGAAAAGTACAGAAAAACTACCTCACTAACAAAGCAACAGGATCTCCAAAGTCCAAGAGGCCACCAGCAACACCACCGCAACCTAGCCACCAAACTGGCTACTGCTCAGAACCTGAGGCATTCAAAAGAAGAAAGAATACCTCAGCAATCAAAATAAGGAAAAAATGCATGGAAGTGTCAACCAGGGAATAAATGAAAGAGGAAAACACACAGCAGTAAAAGTCACAACTGCCCAAGGCAAGACAACAAGGAATGCACTACGTGCGAGGAAACAACATCAACCCTGCCCAGGAACTACATCCTGCAGGGTCTACAAGGCTTACAAGAGCCCAAAGTGCTACAATCTACCAAGGAAGAAACTTCTAACACCCTAAGCTGTGGGAGATGGTAGTAGCAAAACAAATAACATAGATCCGGGTTGAAGGCAAACTCAGTCCCCCAACCTCCATTTCCAAGCCAACGAGCTCAAGGGTCTACATGTGAAAGCACAAGGGACCTTCCAACCCCTTGCCCAGCCCGTACCTGGAGCAAGATAGAAGAATAAGGGTGGCCTTGGCTAAATTACACAACACCTCCCCCATGAAGAGCTTCAAACCACCACTACTAACCACGACCCACGATTCGGCCTTTAGGAAAGAAAAACATGGCCGACAAAGAAACTACAAAATAAAATCAAGGAATTCACTCGGGAACGAAAATCAAGGTAGAGGAAAAGTGTTGAAATTACTCAATACGTCTTGGCGTTGAGTGAGACCCACTCAACGCCTAACCAGACCTTGGCGTTGAGTGAGTTAGCCTCACTCAGCGCCAGAACAGCCACGACGTTGAGTGAGGTCCACTCCCTCAATGCCTTTAGCAAAAGAGGCAGCGGCGTTGAGTGAGCTAACCTCACTCAACGCCAAAACAGCTATGGAGTTGAGTGAGGTCCACTCCCTCAACGCCTTCAGCAAAACCACAAAACCCAACAGTGGCGTTGAGTGTGTCCACCCCCCTCAATGCCAAGACAGCTTTGGCGTTGAGTGAGGTCAACTCACTCTACGCCAAAGTTCATTCCCGCAGGAAAACCCTAAACCATCGCCAACAAGAGGAGGTCGGCAGGAATGTCGACTGATTCTCGCCGAATCGGCGGGAATGCAAGATGATTCTCGCCGAATCGGCGGGAATGCAAGATGATTCTCGCCGAATCGGCGAGAATCCAGGATGATTCTTGCCGATCGGCGGGAATCCAGAATGATTCTCGCCGAAACGGCGGGAATCAAGGATGATTCTCGCCGAATCGGCGGGAATCAAGGATGATTCTCGCCGAATCGGCAGGAATCAAGGATGATTCTCGCCTATCGGTGGGAATCACTGACGATACTCGTCGAAATCGGCGGGAATCACTTGGTGATTCCCGTCGATTTTGACATCGACGAAAATTCTCACTCAAACACCCCACCACTCAGCCGCAAAGAACAAACCAAACTATGGCTTTGAGTGTGTCCACCACACTCAACGCCAAGTCCGAGCGAATTTTAGCTTTGAGTGTGTGCACCACACTCAACACCAAAACCCGAGAGTCTACCAAGACTGGTTCTAACCAGAGCCCTACCACAACTTCCTCCCTCACTCTCTCTCTCGGCCCCACCAGCAAAAACACCCAAGTAGAACTACAAATCTTGAGTCTAAATTGTGAACACAACTAGCAGGTTGAGCAAACAGCACAAGGAGGGGGGCTCATAGGAGAATCTAAGACCTAAATTTAGCAAGATAAAGGGGAACATGCTTGGTTTCTACCCTAGGGCTTACCGGGAAATATTCAGGAATACAAAAGAACAACAATGACAGGGGCAAGAGTACCACTTGCCTCGATTTCCGACGAAGCTTGGTCGGCTTTCCCTCCTCTTCACTCTGCACTAGAAGGAGCAGCACCTAACAAGCAAACCCGTACTTTAATGGCAGAAACCACAAGAAACCAAAATTCCAAGTCTCCTAAAACTCCACAAAAAACAAACCTCTTACCTTCGAAACGAAGATCTGAGCGAGAGCAAGCCAAAGCCGCTTTTGAAATCGAAATCCGTCCACGAACACTCCCGGAATCGCCGTCCGAAGGAGAAGCAGGTCCGGCGGTTTTCCTTTGTTTTCCGCGAACAGGAGCAGGCGGTTTCGGGAAGAAGAAGAATGGGCCCGCTAATTCTAATTAAGGCTTTTAAATTAATCTAATCACGCCTAATCAGCCTTAACCGCCTCCTAAGCCACCGGTTCACTCTCAACGCTTTTGACCGAAAGAATAATTTAAATAGCTTTAAATATACGCATTTGCTTTTGTTATTAGCACACCCAAAATGACGTGAAACCGAACTACCTCGGAATTCGACGAAATTCGCACCGTAGCTAAATATCCACGCTACGAACACAACGGCGAAGTCAAAACTTACTTTCGACGAACAGAACTCGAGTTATACCCTCCCGAAGCCAAAACACAAGCATCCCCCGAGAGACCATACCGGGTCACCCAAAACGACTCGGCTTGCTAGGGAGATCTTGCCAACCGGCTACAAAATAGGGCACTCAGTTCTAAGGAGTTAAGACCACACTCCACAGATGGCACAAGCCAAAAAATGCGTCGACGTAACGCCAAACGAGAATTTAATAATCGCAAAAAAATCGGGGGCGTTACATAGACTCCCTTGCTTTGAACTCCCCGTTGACCTGGGAGGCTACCACCATGGAGTCAGTGAGGACCTTCACATCATGCACTCCCAGTTCCCTGGCCAGGCGCTGCCCTGTGATCACCGCCTCGTACTCGGCCTGATTGTTGGTTATGAAAAATGTATTACCACTATCTGCTTAATCCTGGTCCCTTGGGGGCTCTCCAAGACGACCCCGACCCCCAAGGAGTGCTTCCCGGACGCCCCGTCAACCATCACTTTCCAAGGGACGGGATAAGTGAGTTTATCATCTGCTATCTCGACCACATAGTCAGCCAGGAAGTCAGCCATCGCTTGTGCCTTGATTGCTAGTCGAGGGACAAAGGAGATGTCGAACTCGCTCAATTCTACCGACCACTTGGCGAGTCTCCCTGAGTGCTCCACCCCCTCGAAGATGTTGCGGAGGGGGTGGTTAGTCACCACCTGGACGGAGTGTGCTTGGAAGTAGGGCCTAAGTCTCCGGATCGAGATGATTAGAGCGAAGGCCAGTTTTTCTAAGATGGGGTAACGGAGTTCCGCCTTACTCAAAACCCTACTCACGTAATAGATAGGCAGCTGCTTCTTGCCTTCTTTCCTATCCAGGACCAAACTGAGAGCCTCGGACCCAACCCCTAAATACAGGAACAATTTCTCTCCTTCCTTGGGCCCTTGGAGGAGAGGGGGCTGGGTGAGTTGCTTATTCAGTTCCTGGAATACCTTCTCGCACTCCTCGGACCATTCAAACTTCTTGCCCCCTTCAATGCTCTGAAGAAAGGGGAGCACTTTTCTCCAGCCCTGGAGAGAAACATGCTAAGCCCGGCCAGCCTCCCCATCAGCCGTTGGACATCCTTGGCGTTCCGGGGGGCCTCTAGCTCCATTATTGCCTTGACTTTATCAGGATTTGGTTCTACTCCCGCGGGAGTGAGCAGATGTCCCGGGAATTTTCCCCTGCTGGCCCCGAAGACGCACTTCAGGGGGTTCAACCTCATCTAGTATTTACGCAGGGTGCCAAAGGTCTCCTCCAGATCCCGGAGGTGAGAGCCGACCACCCGACTCTTTATCATCGGGTCATCCACGTATAGTTCCAGGTTCCTCCCCTTTTGTCCCTGGAATACACGGTCCATCATCTTCTGATACGTTGCCCCTACGTTTTTCAACCCAAACGGCATCATCTTGTAGCAGTAGCATCCATCTCCTATGATGAATGAGACATCCTTTATGTCGGGAGGGTGCATCCTGATCTGATGATAACCTGAAAAGGCATCTTAAAAACTCATTACAGAAAAACCAACGGCTGAATCTACGAGCGCGTCGATTCTATGCAAGGGGTAACAATCTTTTGGGCATGATTTATTAAGAAGTGAAAAGTCTATACACATCCTCCACCGGCCGTCCCCTTTTTTCACCATTACAACATTTGAGACCCAGCCGGGGTATTGAATTTCGGAAATGAAACCGGCCATGGGGAGCTTGGCGACTTCCTCCCTGATTGGTTCATCCAGCTTGTCCGTGATGGACCTCCTCTTCTGCTGGATGGGGCGAGCCTCCGGGTCCAGGTTGAGACGGTGGCAGACAACGTCAGCATCGATCCCAGGCATCTCGGCCGCGATCCAAGTGAAGACGTCCACATTCTTCTGGATGCACTCCATCATCCTGCCTTGATCCTCCGGGGTCAACCCTCCATTGATGCGGACCTTCTCCACCCTGCCATCCTGGATGAGAACCTCCATCTCCACCACTTCCTCGGCGGCCTCCAATCAGGACTGCTCCTCCCACTCTGCAATATCCTCCCCTCTTGGAGTAAGGACCTCTCCTCCTTCTACGGTCATCGCCTCGACCGAATCCTTAGGGAGTACATCCTCGCGGGCTTCCCCCTCCACCCTTCCTTCCTCCCTGATTTCTTCTTCGACCTCCTGCCCATCCACCTCTTCCATCCTTCTCCCCATTTCTTCGGCCTCCTCCTGCAAAGAAATGGAATTCACTTCCGTCACGTAGCATTCATGAGCTGCCTTGGGGTCGCCGCGGACTCGGACCTGGATCCCCTCCGCATTGAACTTAAGGCATTGATGGAAGGAGGAGGGGACGCAGCGGATGACGCTGATAAGGGGCCGTCCACAAATGGCGTTGTAACTGCTGGGGGCCTCTACTATAGCGAATCAAGAGTTCTTGGACTACCCCCCCCCCCCCTAAGCTTACATGGAGTCCCACTCCCCCTTCTACTTCTTTCCTCTCCCCCGAAAAACCGAAGAGAGGCCCATCAGAGGCCAGCACCCTCTTGGCTTCTACCTGCATGGCGTCGAAGGGCTTCTTGAAGATGATGTTGACGGAACTCCCATTGTCAATGAGGATCCGGGAGACCGTGAAATTCTCGATGGCCGTCTAGATGACAAGCACATCGCAGAAGGGGTCCTCATGACCCGGCATGTCCTCCCTTGAGAAAGTGATCCTCTCCTCTGGGGGTGGAGTCTGGGATGTGGAGCCGATGCTCCTTCGGTACATGGTGTGGAGGCTTGCTTTCCGGAAAGCTTCGACCCCCACCCTGATAGTTTTACTTTCAAGACAACCTAAACACCTAGAGGGGGGGTGAATAGGTTCTAATTTCTTGTTTATACTTCTAGGCAGAATTCAATTGCAGAAATAAAACATTCAGCACAGCAATCACAGAAATTGAAACATCATAGATTGCACAATGTTTTAGAGTGGTTCCCCAAGGTTTGGGTACATCCACTTTCCCCCTTCACCTATCTAGCAGTATGCTAGATTCGGCCAAACTTCCACTATTCTCAGATCCACAGATCCTACAGCTCAGAACCTGGATAGGTTCCTACAACTCAGGCTGAACAGCCCTACCTCAGCCTTGCCTCAAGGCCTACCACTCAGAGAAGAACCTTCTCCTACACTCAGGCAAATAGCCCTACCACTCAGAGATCACCTCTCCTACACTCAGCCTTTATAACACAGGCTTACAACTCAGATCTGTGTAAACAGATCCTACAGAAATTTAGAAAAGATATTTTAATGTCTTTCCTTTATTGAGAGAGAAGAGGACAAGACACTTCTTGATCAGCTGATGAAATCAACTGAATCTGAGCTTTCTTCAAAGCTTCTTGAATCTGAACTTAGCTGAGTTGATTTCCAAACAGCTTCTTGAGAAACCACTGATGGCTTCCTTCTTCTTCTTTAAGATGACTGGATCCCTCTCTATCCAACACCTTTTCTGATACTTCAGACTTCTTCTTCTTAGATCTTCTGATGAAGATCTTCTTTAGAGCTTAGCACTTTCTTGAATTGAAACTTCAATAGGTTCGTAATCCTTTTTTTCCTTCTTCTTAGATCTACTTCAATATCTGTTTATTTCCTTCTGAATATGTCTATTTATAGACTTTCTTCATGGTAACCGGCTGATCCGGTTTCTAACTGTTTTCTGACAGGTCTGACAGCTTCAGTTAAACGGTGGCAACCCACAGCTGTCAAGTCTTCAATCAGTTCCTGTACCTTAGCCTTGGACAGCAAAATATCGAGACAGTCTGTCAGAAAGTGTCGAGACCAATCTGTCTATCTGTGTCGACACAAGTGACTTTGGTGTCGACACAGTCTTTGATGATGTCGACAAAGTTGCCTTTAAGTCGACACAGCTTCTTCAGAAAATAACTTGGTCTAGACTCTGCAGTGTGTCGACAAAAGTCCTGTGTGTCGACACAGTTGTTGTAGATTCAGAACTTAGTATGTGTCGACTCAGCCTTCAGGTGTCGACACAGCAATCTTCAATTCTGCCAAAATGTGTCGACTCTGTCTTCTGGTGTCGACACAAGCATAGTCGACTTCTGCCAATATGTGTCGACTCAATCTCAAGGTGTTGACACATCCTCCCAGTGTCGACACAGTTGAGGTCGACTATCTTCTTCTGTGAGTCGACTATCTTTCTCTGGTCGACTATCTTTTACTAGTCGACTATCTTTCTCTGGTCGACTATCTTTTACTAGTCGACTATCTTTCACTGGTCGACTAACTTTCTCTGGGTGTCGACTATCTTTCACTGTGTCGACACTGCTTCCAAGTGCTGAGGTCGACGATTTTCTTTATGTGTCGACACTGCTTCCCAGTGTCGACATAAATGTGGTCGACTATCTTTCTCTATGTCGACAATCTTTCACTAGTCGACTATCTTTCACTGGTCGACTATCTTTCTCTGTGTCGACACCGATATTCTGAAGTGTCGACACAAATATTCTGAAGTGTCGACACAATTTCTTCAGGTGTCGACATGTGGACTTAGAATATTATTCTGCATTCTTTAATACTTCTTCACCTGCACATGTCAACTCAAAACAACATCAAATACACCTTGATGTATATCATTGAGCTAAGTTGGGCTTCTTCAAATCAGGTACACATTTTCCAATGTACCCAACAATCTCCCCCTATTTGGAGAAGTCATAACCCTTATAGCCAATGATATACACCATTTATAAAAAGTATAAACTGATGATATATGTCATAACAGGAATACTTAATATAAACAAAATAAAAACAATCCATCACAGAATGAATATTATATGATACCAAACAACATTTTGTTTATAACTTGATAATGTTTGAATACAGAGTTTTATATTTAATGATCAAAACATAACAAAACACTTTGAAAGAACTAAAAATTAAGACTGATCAGGCTCTTTTATGACAATCCCTTTGCCAGATAGAATTTGAGTCTTCACAGGAGCTTCTGAATCTTCAGCTGGTTTCTTGCCTTTTAGCTCAGCTTTTTTCAGAGCTTCTTCCTTGAGCCTTTGCCTTTCAAAATAATGAAAGGGCTTTGGAAAGTACTTGCTCGGCTCCTGAGCATCTGGAGGCAGCCTACCCAGCTTGGCTTTTCTTCTAAACTGTACTATTGCCTCTTGCCTGGCTTCATACTTCTGCCATTCCATCTCATTGAACCACTTGCCTCTTTCATGTACTCGGTCTTTGACAGCCTTCCATGCAGTGAGTATAATGTTTCTGGAAGTAGGACTCCACTGCTCAAAGTCTGGCTTAAGTTCAGCCTGCTCTCTAAATCTTTTCTTAGATAGTAGAGCATCATGCTATTCTTTCAAGTTGGCCTCAGGCTTATCAACCTTCCCAATAACAACATTGGTATCCTCCTTTGGAGGACTATACATTCTTTGAATTTGCTGATCAATCATATCAAAATCTGGAGGAGGGTAAATGACTTGGGCAACCTCAGGTTGATTGCCTTCAAGTAGACCTGTTTGTATTCCTGACTCAGCCACCATAGCATCATCACACAAAGGTGAATATCCCAATGTGGCTCGAATACTATTGGTCACCCATTTGGTGTGCTCTGAGCCTGCATGAACTAACAACCTCTCCCCCTTTATGGCTTCTCTAGTAATATGATATCGTAGATCTTCCTTCTGAAATCTGATTTGTCCATCCAGATAATTCACACCCTCTTTAAAAAATAGTTTTAACTTTAGAAGCTTGTCAGATATGTCCTTTTGAGAGGTAGTGATAGCAGTTTTAACAGAATCAATAGCAGCTTGAAATTTCTTATCAAATTCTTCCATTTCCTTTGCTCTAGCTGCAGGCAGGCCTGGAATAGTCTTTTTCAATTCATCAATGATCTCATGATGAGATTCAGTTAAATTCTCATTCATCCTTATCTAATTTTCCAAGACATAGCTTTGCTTTAAAGCAATATCATCCACTTTAGGGATGATGGACTGCTGTTGTTTTGCCAAATATACCACAGCATTACCTCCCTTATGGAAGCAATCTGTCATCTCCTTCTTATGCATATTGATCTCAAATCGAATAGACTTTATATCCCGAGCTAAGTCAAATTGCAGGGACTTGTTGTTCTCATCAACATATTTTTCAATAGCCATTCTGTGTTCATCCAATTTCACTTGTAAATCGACCATAAACTTGTTATAATCAAATTCAGAAGGAGAGTGATGTGCTGTAGGCTGTAGAGCCTGCTTATAGCTCTTGCTCCTTCTCTTAAAGACCATAAGTTTTCTCTTCTTAGCTATCCTGGCTTCTTCATTCTCAGAATCTGAAGTACTATCAATTTGAACTCTCTCTTTGGGAGGAGGAGGAACATCTGCTTCAGTGGCATGTTGTTCAGCCTCAACATGTACAGGCTCCCCCTCAATTTCTTGCTCCACTTCCATTCTATCAGTAGCCATTTCATCATTTGGAAATAACTCTTCTAGAGTATATTCCTTCTGGGCTGGAACATCTGCAGTATTCAAATCTTGAGATAAATCAATTTGAGCTTCCTCTTGCACTTGCTCAGACAGCTTCTCCCCCTGTACTTGTTCAGTATAGGTGATGTCCTGGGCAGGTGAGGACACTTGCTTCCCTTGGACCTGTGCAGAAATAGAAATATTAGAAACGTCTTTTGTAGGAAAATACACCAGCTCCCCCTGCACCTGTACCTGGTCATGAGTAGATACATCTTGTGTAGGTGAATAAACTTACTGAGCTGGTATTCTTACTTCTTCTCCTTGAATTGCTGGTACAGTGGCATCCTGAACTTGTGTAGAAGTAGGCTGATCTTCAACCTCTTGTCTTACTTGCTCTTCTTGTGGGTGCTCAGTACTGGTAGCATGACCTGGGGATTTCTAAGGTGAATCCTGTCTTTCCACTTCAGGCATCTCTTTGGTCAGCACCCTATCCCATCTGGAGAACAATCTCATGTCCATCCTTCTCATGTGATTAATTTTTGTTCCAGGTAGTTGTTGCATAACGTCAGGAATCTCCTTAGTTAGGTATATACTCATTATTCTAGCCAGATTTGGCTTCTTGATTCCTTCCTTAATCTTTTCAAAGATTACAGTTGACCAATCTGTTAGAATTGTAAACACAATCCTGGTCATGAGGCTGAACATATAGGCGGAAATCCTATCATATCCACCTGGCTTGCACAGAATTACTTTGCCAACCACCTCAGACAGAAACTTGCCCTGTTGATTCATTCCTTTCCTGTTGAAAGCAGCTCCAATTTTCATGGTGGAGTCCAATCCACACCATTGAAGAGCCTCCCTTGATTTAGAAGCAGGGACGTCCTCTTCATTCTCAATTATAGGTAATTGAAGATTTGTTCTTAACTTACTTGGAGTAATTTCCACTGTTGACCCATGAACTGTGGATTTTATCTTATGACTTTCAGAATCTACAGATGCAGAAGTAAAGAACTCATGCACCTCCTTCTTCCATATCTTTGATGGTTCGGAGACCAGAAATTCTAATCCCGAGTTGGAGAGGAGAGAGATAACCCCGTGAACATCTGGTGGGGCAGCAGCAAAGGCCTGGCGCACCAACTCATATCCTTCATTCACATTATCTTCAATCTTTGGCGCCATAGCTCAGTCGAGAAAGCTTGAAAGATGAGAGAAAGAGAGAGAGAGGGAGAATGTCGACACAGGGTTTCATTCTCGAAAACCTTGTAAGCGTGTCGACAGAATGAGTTTTTGACCTATTTATACCTTCTATTTAAAGAAGATCAAAAGTCGCCAAAAACAGACTATAAGTGTCGACACAGATGGAATGTGTCGACACAAGCTTCTATTGTCTCGACTGCAAGTCCGTCTATTATGTGTCGACACTAATTTGCGAATATGTCGACACTAGAGATATATAGTAGAGCCTCAGAAATTCTGTGTCGACTCTTAGTATAAGTGTCGACACAAAATCTGTAAGTGTCGACACCACTATCCTGGTGAAGTCGACACTACATTCCTGGATAAGTCGACAATAAGATTCTTAAGTGTCGACACATATTTTCTGTGTCGACACAATATCTCTGACTTGTCGACATTACTACCCTGAGTCGACACATTATTACTGAATGTGTCGACACCATCTTACTTAGCCAATTTCTGTTTGTTCAACACAACTTATAAGTACTTCAAAGTACTTGATACTACTTCAATGTGTCTTTAAATCACTTGAATGTCTTGTTACCACTTCAACTTCATTGTTGATGATTTTGTGATTACACTAATCAATGGTTAACATACCTAATTCAATTTTAAATTTATTGAATTTGTTCTCATCTAGGGGCTTAGTAAACACATCTGCTATTTGATAATCTGTTTTCACAAATTCCAATGAGATGTCTTCTTTTTCTACATGTTCTCTAAGAAAATGGTATTTAATTTCTATATGCTTAGTTCTACTATGAGAAACAGGATTATTAGCAATAGAAATTGCACTCTTAGAATCACACAAAAGAGGTGTCCTACTTACTTGAATACCATAATCCTTAAGTTGATGCTGCATCCATAATAGCTGTGCACAGCAGCTTCCAGCAGCAACATACTCAGTCTCAGCTGTGGAAATTGCCACACTGGTCTGCTTCTTACTACTCCATGATATTAGTCTTCCTCCCAGGAATTGACAAGTACTTGTAGTACTCTTCCTATCCTCTCTACATCCTGCAAAATCTGCATCTGAATAGCCTGTTAGTTGAAAATCTCTATTCCTAGGGTACCAAAGGCCTAGATTATGTGTGCCCTTAAGATATCTCAGAATCCTTTTGACTGCAGTATAATGAGATTCTTTAGGGCAGGCTTGGTACCTAGCACAGACACATGTAGCATACATAATATCTGGTCTACTAGCAGTGAGATATAGTAGTGAGCCAACTATTCCTCTATACAAAGTCTCATCAACAGGTTTACCTGCATCATCTTTGCATATAGGCATACTTGTTCCCATAGGAGTTCTCATGGTGGAGGATGACTCCATACCATACTTCTTAATCAATTCTTTGGTGAACTTAGACTGGGATATGGACAAGCCATCATCAGTCTGTCTTACTTGGAGTCCCAAGAAGAACTTAAGTTCCCCCATACTGCTCATCTCAAACTTCCCTTGCATAAGTTTGGCAAACTTTTTACAAAGGTTGTTTTGAGTAGATTCAAAGATTATGTCATCAACATATATCTGGACTAAGATGATCTTACCTTTGGATTCCCTAAGGAATAGAGTTTTGTCTATTTTTCCTCTTGAGAATTTATTCTCAATGAGAAAAGTAGACAGGGTTTCATACCAAGCCCTTGGAGCTTGCTTTAACCCATACAGAGCTTTCCTAAGCTTATAAACAAAATCAGGTTTAAGAGGATCTACAAAACCTGATGGCTGCTCTACATATACTTCTTCTTTAAGATCACCATTCAGAAATGCTAACTTCACATCCATCTAGTATACTTTGAAGTCTTGATAGGCTGCATAGGCAAGGAACATTCTGATTGCCTCCAGCCTTGCTACTGGAGCAATGGTTTGATCAAAGTCAATCCCTTCTTCCTGTCTGTATCCTTTTGCAACCAATCTTGCTTTATTCTTTACTATTATTCCACTTTCATCTAGCTTGTTCCTATAGATCCATTTTGTACCAATTATGTTGTGGCCTCTTGGTTTAGGAACAAGCTCCCAGACATTGCACCTTCTGAATTGATTCAGCTCATCTTGCATAGCATCAATCCAGTGCTGGTCTTGGATAGCTTCTTCAAACTTCTTAGGCTCCATTTGTGACAGGAAACTTGAATGTAGAACTGTGTGTTGATTTCTGCTTCTAGTTTGCACCCCCTGTCTTGGATCACCTATTATCTGATCAGCTGGATGATCTCTTAAATGTCTTGTAGCTGGAGGAAGATTCCCTTCTGGTTGAACATTTTCAGCTCCTTCATTTAGCTGAATCTCTTGGTTTTCATCAGCTTCTATAGTGTCTTGTTCTCCCCCTGAACAGAAGCCTACATTTTCTAATGCTCCATCTTCCTTTGATACTTCAGTAATGGAGAGCTTGTCCATACTTTTGCTTATACCTGTTGAGTCATTTTATCTACAAGACAACTCACAGTTGATTAATC
Source organism: Platanthera zijinensis (assembly GCA_039513925.1). NCBI lineage: Eukaryota > Viridiplantae > Streptophyta > Magnoliopsida > Asparagales > Orchidaceae > Platanthera > Platanthera zijinensis. Next base: position 37,479,949 of record CM077092.1, on the reverse strand, counting down.
TTGTTTTATCAAACACAACATGCACAGATTCTTCAACAACTTGAGTAGTCAAGTTGAAGACTCTATAGGCCTTACTATTTGTGTTGTGCCCAACAAATATCCCATCCTGGGATTTGGCAGCAAACTTAGTCAAATATGACTTGCCATTGTTAAGTATATAACACTTGCAACCAAAGATCCTAAAGTAAGATAGATTTGGTTTTCTGCCTTTCACAATCTCATAGGGAGTCATTTTGTGGCTTTTGGTGATAGTAGCCCTATTGATTACATGACAAGCAGTGTTAACTGTCTCAGCCCAAAAATATTCTGGGAGAGAGGTGTCACTCAACAGACCGCCACCACCGTTCCAAACGGAGCCCTAATCATCACTAGACGAGCTAATTTTTATGGGAGCTAAATCTAGCCGTTCACTAAACTATAATGGATTATTTACTAAAAGTTGAATTAATTAATGCATCTAGATAAATCCAACACATTTCTAAGTAAGATCAAATATTGTTTTTCTAAGTCCTACTTATAAAATCCATATCGCTTTGAATAACCCCCCAAATATCCTCATAATTTTATTCAGTCTTGTTGTGGGTCTCCCGGTCTTTCCCTGATCTGGAGAAATCAGATCACCTTAGCTCGGAATCGGACCGGGCGCGCAAACAGTCAAAATGAACCACAACAAATGACAACAGACGTTTTTTACAGGAAAATCCGGAAAGGTTGAAAAACCACGTGACTGGAACTGTGCCGAGAAAAAATCCACTAGTTTCTTGGGGCTTTACAATGTTTGATTTGATCTCGGAGGGCGACAGACTGTGGGAAATATTGCCCTCAATCTTCCAAAATTTTTGAAGAAACTTCACTTCTAAAGCTAAGAACATATTGTATTTGATAGCATATCTATTTTATGTGTATGCAGGTAAATTGGTATGGACTTTAAAACAGGTTTAGAGCAAAGGAGAAGTATACTGTTGAGATGGGTTATGGTTCTCCACCATACCGCTGACAAGGTATATCAGTATCCACTATGTCGTGGACATTCAGGATAGGCGCCAAAACTATTCTATTGAGAATAGAGTCTATTCTTAACGATACTGTGGAGAAGCCGTTGAAAGCTGCTGAACTCAGCATCAAGGAAGATAACACTGAGAATAAAGTTTCTACTCAGCTTACCATCGAGAAGATTCAAATAATGTTGTTGAGCTCGTACAGGTTGGCGGGATCCAAATTTGGCGGAAGCAGATAAAGTGAGGATAAACTATTCTATTCTAGCCCATGCCGATGACAAGACATTCCTCAAGACCGTTGCGAAAGTCAAAGGTATAAAAGGGGCATGCTAGGGTAATAGAATAGTACCGTTGCTCAAATCGTGTAACCAAGAAACGACAGACTGTGGTCTGGAGAAAGAAAGTTAGTTCTTACTGAAAGCCTTCAGACGAACAAAGTAGGAGTCAATCTTCTGACTCCAGTGTGATCTTATTGTCAAAGAAGAAGATCAAGAAAAGAGAAGCCCTGGAACAACTCTACCTGAAGACTAATACTTTTGAGGGGCTTCATCCAGCTACTTGCCATCAAAGCAATAACAATAAAAGATCAAGTAGACTAAACGTTTATACATTTAGGTCTTCTATTGTATTTTATACAAGCAAATTTTTTGTAGGATCTAATTTTAGATCTAAGTGTAGGGCATTTATGCCTAAGATATAGAGCTATACTCCTAGCCTGAGCTGTAAGATTTCTGTGTAAATATGAGGTAGGACTTGGAGATAAGTCTGAGATAGGAAACCAGGAGTGTTTCTGAGTTGTAGGAGTTGAAGCACTCTGAGGTAGGGTTGTGTGTCTGAGGTAGGTCTTCATGATAAGCCTGAATATAGGGTATGTGTGCTTGAGGTAGGGCTTATTTAGAAGCCTGAGTGTAAGGCCCGTGTGCCTGAGGTAGGGTCTTGGAGGAGACCTAAGAAATATTGAGGGATTTGTGTTGCAAGCTCTTTGAGCTGAGTTTTGGAGGAGATTACCTAGTATAGCTCATTGCTAGATATGTATAGAGAGAAAGTGGATATACCTAAACCTTGAGGAACCACTATAAATCATTGTGTGCTTGTTGTGTGTGTGCTTTATATTTACATATCTGCTGAAATCTAAAAAGAAGTAATTAAAGTGCAAACTACCAATTCACCCCCTTTAGGTGAGTTAGACTACCATGCCATCAAACTATCAAGTGGTATCAGAGGAAGGTTAGTCAAAAAAGACATAACAATCTGACCAATATCTTATAAAGGTAGCCTAACCAGTCACCATGACCTCCAATGAGTCTCATAAGGAGATGAGCTCTATGAAACTGCTCATATGTAGAAAAGAGAACTTTGGCATATGAAAGCAGAGGGTGAAGTTGTTAATGCAAGCTTCAGACCATAGGATATATATTATTGTAGAAGAGGAACATTTCATTCCCATGAAGGCCTCCTCCATTGATCCAAATCTGCAAGTGCCAAAGAGGTATGCTGATATGACAAAGGATGAGATTGTTCTGGCTACAATGGATAAACGAGCAAATAATATAATAGTCAGTGCAATAGATGATTCCACATTCCAGAACTTGATGCACTGTCAAACTGCAAAAGAAATGTTGGACACTCTTATAGTGTACATGAATGGAACAAAAGAGGTGAGAGATGATAGGAAATCCCTCCTCAATCAGAAATATGAGTCCTTCAGGCGGAACAACAAGGACCACATAGCTGATTGCTATGAAAGGTTCTTCAAGATAGTGAATGAGTTGAGTACCTATGACAGGGTCTTTTTTGTTTATGAGCTTAATGATAGGTTCCTAAGATCTCTAACTAGAGACTAGGACAACAAGATCTGTGCTATCAGAGAGATGAGCAACCTGGCCAATATTTCTCACTATACTATATGTGAGAAGTTGTTCTCTTATGAGATATAGCTAAATACAAGAAAAGAGAAGGAGACTGCTGCCAGGTCACACCTGAGGGAAAAGACAGTGGCCCTCAAGGCTGAAGGGTCAAGAAAGAACAATGAGAGAATCCCCTCTCCTCCAAGGAAAGTTGCTGAGTCAGAATCTTCTAACACCAGGACATCAGATGCTAACATGTCTGATGGGGAGTTTGCTGCCTTCTTTAGGTAGTTCAAGAAGATGATGAATAAGAAGTAGTTGAAGTGCAATCCTTCCTCCTCTTTAAATTACAAGAAGGACTACAAAAGATCTGACAAAGATTAGAAAATCCCTAATGGGGGCAGGTATGCTTCTAACTCTATTAAACATATTTCTTCTAACCTTGTTTGTTATTATTACAATAAGTCTGAGCATGTCATTGCTCACTGCCTAGTTATGAGAAAGGAGAAAAATGATTTAGGTGACAGAAAGCATCACCATAAGTGTAGGAAGTCTGAAAGGACCTTTCTTACAAAGAAGGAGAAGAGTTAGAGTCAAAGTGACTCGGACTCTTCTGAATCTGAATATAAAGAAGAAGTCTGCATTGGGCTATATGTTGCTACTGAAGATGTCCATCTTGCTGCCAGGATTGGACTCAAAGCTCCCTTATCACATCCATAAAGTGATAATAAGGAAGAAGATGAAGAAGGATGATGTGGCCTAATGACCGTGACTGAAGAAGGAACACATAATGAATCTCAACCAAGGTTCTTCCAGGAGGATGTGGTGAAGAACCTTTGTTTGTTCGCGCTTTTGGAGAACCAAGGTTCGTCCTAGTGAATATGCAGATAGACCTTTGCCCATCTCACCTGGGAGGTGCAGAAGACCTTTGTCCATCTCGCCTTTGGGGGATTCATCTTATCAAGATGCCCTGTAATATGGGGGCAAGGTGCCATGCGGTATGGGAGTGAAATGCTCTGCAATGTTGGGGTGAAGCGCCTGATAGCGTGGGAGAGGGATGCTCTACGATGTAAAGACGAAGCGCCCAACAACATGGGAACGAGATGCTCTACAACGTGGAGGTGAAACGCCCGACAGCGTAGGAGAGAGATGCTCTGCAATGCAGAGGCGAAACGCCCGACAACATAAGAGCGGAATGTTCTACAACGCGGAGGAGAAATGTTCGACATGGTGGGAGCGGGATGCTCTACAATGCAGAGGTGAAAGGCCCGACAGAGTGGGAGTTGGATGCTCTGCAATATGGAGGCAAAATGCCCAACAGCGTGGGAATGAGATGCTCTATAACGCGGAGGCGAAACACCCAACAGCGTGGGAGCAGGATACTCTACAACATGGAGGCAAAACACCCTGCAATGTGGGAGCGGAATGCTCTCCAACGCGCATGCAAAATGCCCGACAGCGTGGGAGCGAGATGATCTGCAGCACCGAGGTGAAACACCTGACAATGTGGGAGCGGGATGCTCTGCAATACGGAGGTGAAATGCCCGACAGCGTGGGAGCGAGATGCTTTGCACCACGGAAGCGAAATATCCGGTAGCGAGGCAGTGGGATGCTTTGCAACGCGGAGGTGAAACACCCGACAGCGTGGGAGCGAGATTCTTTTCAACGTGGAAGCGAAATGCCCGACAACATGGGAGCAGGATGATCTACAACGCGGAGGCAAAATGCCTAGCAGCGTGGGAGTGAGATGCTCTGCAACACGGAGGCAAAACGCCCGACAACGTGGGAATGTGATGTTTTGCAATGCAGAGGAGAAATGCCCAACTTCATAGATGTGCCACCTTTCTTGTCGCTTGCTTGTGATATTCACCTCAGAGCTTTGCTTCAAGGAGACATGTGTTTGATGGAAGTCAAAAGATGTTGCAATATTAAAAAAAAGTGATACGCAAGCATGCGCGCAAGTTCCACTTTACAGCTTATTAAGTTGAAGGAAAAACAGGAAGTTGAGGTCCGAGCTTTGTACACATTATTAGAGGGAATGACCCCCGCTTGTGCCACCTAGCATATCTGCATCAGGTTATTGCTCGGCCTTTAGCTCAATTGTCGCTCCGCAGTGCGGTCTTGTTTGGGGTGGAGTTCTGCACAAATTTTCTGAGGAGACCTTGTTGGATGAGAAGCTCTATCTCGTCCTTTAACCGGCTGCAACCCTCTGTCTTATGGTCGTATCCGTGATGGAAGTCACAATATTGTGTCTGATTTCCTCTTTTGGCGCAAGCATCTCGGGCCTGCAAAGATCACTGTTATCACGGATGGCGAGGAGCACGTCGGTTCGAGTAGCGTTCAAGGGAGTGTAGTCTTGATGTGGATGGGTTCCTTGGTCTTAGTAGGGATTGTTGTGATGCTCCTCGTTTCTCTTAGGGCCTCGTAGTGGCTCCAGATTCCTCTTCCTCTTCGAGATTCCTTCAAATTATTGTCGATGCATTTTGATGGCTTCGTTTGCTGTGATTTGATCCTTGACTCGGTGGATAAGGTCACGATAGCTGAGCAGTGTTTCACTTATTAGCATGGAGTAGAACTTCCCCTAGTTTGAGTCCTCCAAGGAAGGTCCCGTGCAGGAGTTCGGGGTTAACCCCTGAAATCTGTTGTGCCTTCGCGGTGAAGCAACAAAAGAAATCTTTGAGTGATTCTCCCTCAGCTTGTTGGACTCCTACGAGGTGTGAGGGGTATCTATGACCCGCTAGTTAGCGATGATCAAGTCCGTGAAAAGTTGGGTGAGCTCTATGAAGGTCTTGATTTCTCCCCCTTTCAAAGAGTTGAACCAGGTGCAGGCTTTTCCTCTTAGAGTTGTTGAGCATACTTGGCACAAGAGTGGGTCTGTGGCATTGTATATGCATATGACAACTTTAAAGTGCTTGACGTGTTCCAGAGGGTTGGTCGACCAATCAAATATCTCAAAGTTTTGAAGATGGATTCCGGGTGGACCAGGATATGTCAGGACCTACGAAGCTAGGGGAAACATGCTGCAATTTTGTGTTATGGTGCCCCCTGTGCCCGTATTTCTTCTTGATCATGCGCCTCACTTTCTCGCGAGTGAGTCCTCTATCGGTTGAAGCAATGGTTTCCTTCATTGTATGAAAGTTTTCATGTGCACACCTGGGAAGTTCATTAGGGATTGCGGGGTGTGTGGAGCTGTCAGTGCCGGATGGTTTGTCTGCGATGAGATCCTTAGAGCGGGCAGTGTCTTCAGGCATTATTTGGCTTGGGATCCTCAGCGGTTGGCCGTCCGTAGCGATATTTGCGTTGGGAGCGTGGAGAGACCTTAAGTTTCCCAGCAAGGCAAGCATTCTTGCATGAATCTCCCTTATTAAACGTCTTCAATCCTCCCCTAATGCTTAGGATGCGGTGACGGTGGATTCTCCCTGAAGCAAGGCGTTGCCTACAAGCAAGTCGGCGAGGACTAGATTGGTGCGCTCCTTTAGCGTAGTGTCGTTGGCAACTTGTGCGCTTCTCTTCGTCATTGCTTTTGGTTGAGGGATTCATAAAGTTGTCAGAGCTTTTGGGGAATACCTTCCCACAGATGACGTCAAACTATTGTGGGTCGCCCAGTCTTTCCCCAGTCCAGAGAAATCAGACCACCTTAGCTCAAAATTTGACTAGGCATGTAAACAGTCAAAATGAACCGCAACAAATGACAAGAGGCATTTTTACGTGGAAAACCTGGAGAAAGTGACAAACTACGTGGCTGGAACTGTGCCGAGCCAAAATCAACTAGCTTTTTGGGATTTTACAGAGTTTGATTTGAACTCGGAGGGCGACATGTCGCTACTCCGTTATAGGTACAGAAAATGAGGAAAAACGACTAAGTCCTCAGAGCCTCGATGAAAGCGCTCCGGTCTTGGAATGTTGCTGAGCTCGCGAAACCTGGATGGAAGCGTTCTGACTATAAAATTCTCTAAGTACATGGAGCTTCTGGAGGGAGTGCTCTTGTTGATGCGGAGACTTGATGAGAGTGATCTCACAGAGGCGGTTGGCGTGACTTTGGTCGTGTTGAAGCCTTAGCGCAAAGAGGAGATCAGAGATAATTCCTGAGTAGAGAATATGCCTAAGTCCACGTTCTTGCCGGAAATCCTCGGCCTTGATGGGAGTGTGCGGCGTGCGGGCGCACTGTGGGGGCGAGGGCATGCCATGGGCGCGCGGGCGAGCGCATGGGCGGGTGCAGGAGCGCGCGGGCGGGCTCACGGGCGCGCGAGCAGGCGCGCGGGTGCACCGACGCGCGGGAGGGCACACGGGTGCGCAGGTGCATATCGTGTAAAATCTCTCTCCCGATAATTGAGCATGACCGAGGGAGATTTTATGCCCAGAACCATCTCCTTGCGGTGATACCAACCCACGGATTAGTCGGCACCACAAGACGCTGATCCAGCCATCTAGTACGATCATATCACAAGCCAACGTGAAAAGAAGTAAAGATAACCAAGTCCACAATCACAATATATATATATATATACACACACACGAGTGACAGGCACGGGCCTCCGGCCCTCGTGCCCTGCGCGACAGTACCCAGTCGCGGGGGCGGGCTTCGCGCCTATGTAATATAATATAATATATTTTAAATTTATATTATATATATAATATTCATATAATATTATATATTATATATTTATATTATATTTTAAATCCCTATCCAGCAAAATCCCCCCCCCCCCATTTTTTTTGCCCAGCCCCGCCCTCCCCCCTCTTTCCATTGTCGCCGGCGGCGGAGCCGCCGACGGCCTGACCGGCGCCCACCGTAGGGTTCGCCGAACTCCGGCGAACCCTCCTGGGGTTGTCTGGCGACCAGCGGGCAGGGCCACCGCCAGCGGTGGCCCTGCCCATGAGACATGTACATATGTGTAGATATGTACATATTTGTATGTATATATATATGTATGTATATATATATCAAAAGATATATAGCAGTAGTCCACAATGAGAAAACAGATGAAAGAGTAATAAGAGCTTAAGCCCGGTACATATCAAAATGTAAAAGCACACACACACTCTCTCTAATACACATATGCAGAAGTTAATCAAAAGAACACTCAATAACCTAACGCTTAGTAGTGGTAGTAGTAGTACGCGGCAACGTCTCCTCATGTCCCGCCTCTTTGTATTGTTGGTCCTCTGGGTCGTGCTGCTGTCGCGTCTCCATGTGTCACCATGCTCATACAAACTTATAAGTTAAGATTTCCAAAATTATAACTCATCATATAAAAAAGCTTATACTAATTTATATGGTAAGGGTCTACGAGAAATGAGGGTTATGTTATATAATGCAATGTTTATGTTATGCTTCATGCAAGTGCAACTCACACACACACCAATCAACTGTGTGCGCACATACCTTTGGTTCCCACTCATTAGAGGTAACTAACCTCTCGGGCACCCCCGTCGTGGTCAAACGATGGCTGGGGATGGGGCACCTCCCAATTCCTAGATGGGTATATACACTACTAGGCCTAAGCTCTCTGTATGTCTCTATACCTATCTTTGGTGTACTCTAGAGTCTCTGCGTACCCTTTGCTGGAATATACCAGTCTTAACGGCTAAGAGATAAGTCAATAGGGAAAAAAGTCACCAAGACACTAGGCTAAGCTGTCCCTCTAGATCTTATCAATCTTGCCAAGTCAACGTACTACCATCGGTGTGACGACTAGGCTAGTACCGAAGGACTACCACATCTTACGCACATGCAAAGTATCACCTCACCCATCCGATCTTCCAACTCGTAGGACAAACTTGTCCTCAAATTACAAACACACTGAGCGTCCGGCTCTCAGGACTATCAAGTCCTATCACATCTCTTTCACAATGAGCATCGAGCCTCCAGCTTGCAGGGATAATAAGTCCTTAAATCACCCCATCCCCCCCAAATACGAGACAAGGTTTACATTATCTTTGCTCACCTACTTAGGCTCTGTTTGGCTCAGCTGAAGCGACTGGAGAAGCAGCTGATTTACAGAGTGGTGGGAAAATCTGCTGATTTGCAGCGACTGGAGAATCAGTGAAACTGTTTGGATGATCTGCTTTTTTAGTGTTGTTTGAACAGAGAATTTGCCAAAACTGTTTGGCAGAGTAGCTGTTTGATGGCTTATTCAAAACAAAAGTAATTGCAAGCAGAATATGAACTTTAAATGTTTTGTCAAATCTTATTATTACATAATCAGATTGTCTAAGCATCATAAAAACAAACTTCAGCGTATTTTGTAGTTGCTTCATTGGATCCACTCGCTTCGGCACCGATGATGTTTACCTACACAATGAAAGAATATAATATCAATGATTTTGATGTTAAATTTTCTTTTTGACTACTAAAAAATATTGTACCTATGATCATGTTGTAACTGGTCGGCTATAAAATCTCGTAATGCAGACATTTCATTAGCACTAATTCCTTCAATTGTTACTGGATCGATGTTTGGATTTGCATTTGTGGCTCTTCAGTTACGAGTAACTCGCAGCTCATACGCCTGTCGATGCACAAAGTTAGCATCCATATCACATGCATTAAACTCTCGATCTACGCGTGAGGGGTGCCTCCAAATATAATTATGTAGGGTCATTATCGCCACCACAATGACACACTATTTTGAAACTGTGTATTGTAGCATCTTTCTCAGTATGCCCCACTTCTTCTTCCAGACACCAAAGGTTCTCTCAATCACACTACGGAGTGATGAGTGAGCCTTATTGAAAATTTCACGTCATCCTGAAATTGGTCGATTACCCCTCGCAAAATCAGGTAAGTGATAACGAGTCTCTGGATATGGTTTCAAAATTCCTCGTTGAAGCATGGTTATCAGGATCGCGATCCGGATCTTAGGATCTTACGATCCTACGATCCAGATTTTATAAATCGATCCAGATCTTACCTAGGATCTAAATCGCCACATCTACGACTGGGATCGCGATCCGGATCTTAGGATCTTTAGGATCGCGATCTTAACCCGATTCTACCGGTATGACCAAAGGTAACTAGAAACATGTTCAACCCTATTTTGACCTCATTCAATCGGTCAACGCCCATAACTCATTATTTAACCTTATCTCAATCTCACCCTCATACCCCATAACAGAATCATATCATGCTGCTTTATCGTATCCCAAGTGTCGATTGCCGACTGAAAATAGAGGTCAAGAGCGGCTTCTTCGGTCGCTTTCAGTCCAGATTTGTTTTTATTGTTAGTAAACATTGTGCGTCTTATCTGAAACTGAAATTGAACTTAATATTTTATTATCGTTTTGATTTACTATTCAAACAATTTAATATAGTTATTCACATACTACTCAATTTATTGATTTTTTTATTAATTGAGCATTTAATTTAATGATACAAAATTCAATTTTATTTTTTGTCTTAATTTATGAATGTTGTAGGATCTTGCGATTCTCGATCCGATCCTACGATCCGATCCGATCCAACCAAAAAACAATCTCATCTAGGATCTCGATCTTGACAACCTTTTGCTGAAGCGGATATGCAGCGCCTACCAAATAATATTTACCTACATAAGAAATTTATTAATTTTAAAATAAAATGGAATTGTAATATATTTTGAATACTAATAAATTTACGTAACAGGAGGCGGGTGGGGAAATTCACAACTTGGATAATTAACTGCACGTTGAAAGATCCGACTATCATGAGCTGAACCTTCCCATCCTGGGACCACATAAGTAAAACACATATCGAAGTCGCATATGACCATTATATTTTGAGTTGGTGTACCGTGACGTCCTATATATCGCACTTGATCATCCACCGGAACACATGCATCTACATGAGTTCCATCAATAGCTCCAATACAATCTTTAAAATACGGCATGTATCGGTCATCATTTAAGATTTTTGCAGGTATATTCATAAATTGCGGATCTAGTGGTTTTATCATTTCAGCAGCAAGGAGGGTTAATGCATCCAGACCTATCGCAAAAAACCTACTTATAGTTTCGGTGGAATGCTGAAAACGCTCACTTGTCAACCTCATTGACCCTTTATGCGCTAAAGTATATATGGTAATAGCCAATACCTCTCTTACAATTGTTCTTTGCGAGCCTTGTAATCCATAAGATGTTTGAAGTAGATATAATAAATTTGTGAATATTTGAGGTGACATCCTGAACGCAATGTGGAACCTCGTTGGATGACCAGCTAACAACTCACCAACCCACTTATCCTCCGTTTGTGTAGATTTCATGCATGGTATTTTGTCATTGTATACCAACATGTATTCAGAAATTACAATCACTAACGAGGTAACTATATTGTTGAACAATACAAAATGACGTTGTCGATCAAAATCATCAGCTGAAATTTGCTCGTCATCATCAAGGGTAAATTCTTCGTTATCATCCGTCATTGCAAACTACTTATAATCACAACAAACATACTATCTTTTTATAATCCAAAGAGGTAAATAGCATATAAGATAGTAAAACATGCAATAAGTTAAAATAAGTCACAAAATGTCAGGCTCCATTACATATAAACTGCATAGAAACTGCATATGAGTTTGCAAAACATATAAGATAGTGCAAATAAGAGAATACAATAACTGAAACATAGAAAATGCATATAGGTTTGCAAAACATATAAGATAGTGTGCATGTTATTCAAGAGCTGTTGTGCATGTAGCGATTTTTCAGCCACTTAAGCCTTTTATCACTTGGAATGCCCATAAATGTAGCTCTATTGATCAACGCCATTAGGAAAAGTGTAGCCCAATCATAGAACATTTTGTCTTCATAAATCTCTTGATATTTCTCAAGCTCGTCCAATGCTTCATTCAACAAATATACATTTGGTGGTTTTGCGGGCAGAAAGAAAGAACTAGCAACACTTTTGGAAGACTCCACTAGCTTCTTAATATGTGATTCCATTATTTGTTTTTTTACCCTTGTCTTTGAAGCTCCTCCCATTGCGTGATCTCTTAGAACCTTGAGAACTTGTACTGCTATTCGGATCCTTCGGCCCACTAGAACAGATATCATCAGAGGCAGGGGGTTGCGTAGTTAAATCCTCTACAACATGCTCATCGCTTGACCCAATATTATTGGAAATATAGTCATGTTGATTAAATGCAGGTGGCATAGCTCCCGTAGACGGGATCCATACATTCTCACCATTAGAGACAACTTGGCTAAACATCCGATCAAGTTTCTCCTCAAGATCTGGAGCAATTCCTACGAATCGAAATTTTTTGGCGGCGGGCAACATCTGAAAGAAAAGATATAGGTTAATTAAAAAAAACATTAACAACATTAACATTTTTTAACAAGTAGTTCTTCTAACCTCTATTCTTTCTTTCCACCATTCATATGAGGCATCAATGGTCTTTTTAATTGGATTCCACCCTAACTCAATCTCCCCTCTTTTTAGATCACGCCATAGCTTCCAATCCCTCTTTAGTTGGTCCCATTTATTTTTTAACTGTGCCCGATCATATGTTAATCTCGTGCGTGCTTTGAAATTATCTATTACGTTTTTCCAACCCTCTTTGCTGAAGTGAGTGGTTGGAGGATTTCCCAAATCAATTTCTCGGATACATATATCACAAAATACATGAACTTGGACATTCTCCCATGAGGCTGAAACACTAAGGGTCCGTTCGTTTGCACGGAATTGAGCCCCTGGAATTGGAATTGAAGGTCTAATTCCAATTCCATCGTTCGTCTGCACGCTTGACGTTGGAATTTAAATTTTAATGAATTCTGCAGAATTCATTTTGAACTAAAGACAATTCCTTCCAATCTATATAAGAATTGGACAATTCCGATCAAGACACATTTTTAAGCCCGGACGCGAATTTTTTTTCTCGGGCACGATTTTTTTCGCCCGGGTGCAATTTTTTCGCCCTGACGCGTTTTTTTCGCCCGATCGCGAATTTTTCGCCGGGGAGTGAATTTTTCACCGGGGCACGAATTTTTCGCCCGAGCGCGAATTTTTCGCCCGGACGCAATTTTTTGGCACGGGCGCGTATTTTTGGCACGGGCATGTTTTTTTCGCCCGGGCGCGTTTTTTTTCGATCGGAAGCGATTTTTTTCGCTCGGGCGCGATTTTTTTTCGCCCGGGCATTTTTTTTCGCCAAGGCATTTTATTCGCCCGGGCGCGATTTTTTCGCCTGGGCGTGTTTTTTTCGCCCGGGCGCGATTTTTTCGCCCGGGCCCGTTTTTTTCGCCCGGGCCCGTTTTTTTCGCCCGGGCCCGTTTTTTCGCCCGGGTGCAATTTTTTCGCCCGGGCGCAATTTTTTCGCTCGGGCGCGTTTTTTTTGCTCGGGCGAGAAAAAATCGCGCCCGGGCGAAGGGCGAAAAAAATGCCTCAGGCAATTTTTTCTTCGTGGGTGTTTTCTTCGCCCGGGTGCGATTTGTTTGCCCGGGCGCAATTTTTTAGCCCGGGCGCGATTTTTTTTTGCCCGGGCACGACTTTTTCGCCCGGGCGCGAATTTTTTCTCCCGGACGCGATTTTTTCACCGGGCGCGATTTTTTCGCCCAGACGCATTTTTTTTGCCCGGGCGCGTTTTTTTTCGCCCGGGCGCGATTTTTTCGCCCGGGGTGTTTTTTTCGCCCGGGCGCATTTTTTGCGCACGGGCGCGATTTTTTCGCCCGAGCGCGATTTTTTCACTCGGGCACTATTTTTTCGCCTGGTGCGATTTTTTCGCCTGTACACGATTTTTTCTCCTGGGCGCGCTTTTATCGCCCGTGCGTGATTTTTTCGGCCGGACGCGAGCGATATTTTTTCTCCTGTGCAGGTTTTTTTTCGCGCGGGCGCGATTTTTGCTCGGGCGCGTTTTTTTGCCCCCAACCGAAAAAATCACGTCCGGGCGACAAAAATAGGCCGAGCGACATAATCGCGGCCGAGCAAAACAAAATCGCGGTCAAGTGAAAAAATCTCACCCGTGAGAAAAAATCACGACTATGTGAAAAAATCTTGTCCGGACAAAAAAATCGCGTCCGAGCAAAAATCGCCCAGGCAAAAAAATCGAATTCCGATTCCACAATATTCACCAATATTCTTTATTAGACGAACATTGGAATTGGAATTCATCACCAATATTTAATTTCACAATATTCATCAATATTCAATTCCAATATCGAATTCCAATTCCGTGCAAACGAACGGACCATAACTGTTTTTTGCTTACCCATCTAGAAAAACAGTAATAGCACGATCACTGCAAACATAGCAAATTTATAAAAATGAACATGAAAATACAGGAGCTTGGGCAAGCAAGTCTTTTCAAATTTTATATCAATCCAAATTGAAAAACTTTTGGCCTAGGACAACCTTATCCCTTCACATAAAATTAGTGTAATTCATTCAACTTTAAAAAATTAAACATTAACCCATATATTCACAAATATATCACAAATGCGTTTTACATGTCTTTGATTTTAGAAATATTGTTTTGGGTATAAATGTTCTTTGATTTCTCAAGCTCGTCCAATGCCTTATGAGGTAATGATTTTTTTTTTGGTAAAAAGAATTGCATTACAAAACAAATGTAATAACAGAACAATTTAAGCATCACAGATAAATCACAGATTAGTTTAAGCAACATCTGTTTAGAGGGAGGAGGGGGATCTGTCTTGCTAATTATATGCATCACAGAACGGTTTAAGCAACCTAGCAGCTAGCAGCTCATTTCTTCAGCCATCATTCAAGTGGTGGCATCTACTTCTGCAAGAAGACTCTGTGGCATCAACTCATACTATACCACTATCAATCATGCAAAAACGTTTGAGAAAATGCTGACATTAGATGTTCTACGACACATGGCCTAAATTGAAAAAAGGACTCGTAAAAATGCTCAAACGTATGCTTAAACACATGGCCTAAATAAAAAAAATGGAACTCGGAAGAGAAGATACCTGCTAGGAAGAAGAGAAATGTTGCCTGACCGACGGAAAGATCACCTCGCTGCGTCGTCGGAGACTAGCCGGGAGATGCCCAAGAGTGGTTGAAACTGTCGCGCGAGAACAAGGGCGAGGAAGGAACTCCTCTGTGCGTTGCCGGAGACTGGCCGTGCGATCGCTAAGAATGGCTGAAACCCTAGCCGCGTGAGGAAGACGAGAGGCTGTGAGAAATTCCGTTGTCACTGCACGATTTGGGGCTTTTAAGCCGATTTTGGCATTTCAGCTATTTTCAGCAGTGGGAGAAGTGGGCCGGATTTTTGTTTGGCGCGGATTTTAGAGAAGCAGCGGTGTGCAGCTCTCAATAATCCGCGCCAAACAAAGCCTTAGAATACTTTTGTCTATTGTTTAACTGAACCTAGAAGTTTGAGGTGAATTCTGAACTTCCCGAGGTCTACCCGGTGAATGGCTCGCATGGTACTAGAGAATACGATGAGCTGAAACTCAAATCCCCCTTTCCAGGATAGTTATTTTTATTGATGTCTACCCTTCTCATATTATTTTTCTTAGAAATTCTAAGGTGGTTTGTGCTTCTTACAGGGGAGTGATGATCTTTCGTCGGTCTCCAAGCCGAACTACTCCCCTTAGCATCTATGTAACTCTAACCCCCATCCTTCTTGATGACTGCCTTAGGACTCCAATAAAAATTGTAACATGGTCCTAACCACACTCCAATCATGTATAGTTTTCAAATACCTATATAGTCTAATCAACTCTTCTTGAATTACTATATGCAGACCATATGAATTAGATTAGGTGTAAGGATGAAAACTTTAAAATACTTGGCCAATTGCCCTAAAATTATTTCCAGAAGTCTAACAAATCACATATGAGGTAAATCCAAAATTTTATAATTTTTCTAATTTAATTGGCCACAAATAAAATTTCACTAAATAAATGTCAATAGTGGTTTTGAACATGAAGTGCCACATCCAGATGTCCAACAAGTGTAACTAAATTATCCTATATTCTTATCTATGAAAAATAATGCTGGGAAAAATATCATAAATTTATAGTGAACAAAATAATTAATTCTCATTTTCCAATATTTGATCCACTATGTCACTTTTCAAAGAAAGTAATTAAAATACTTATCAAATAAATCCAATAAAATTTCTAGAGACTATAAAGGCTAAATAAAACATCATGCTAGAGATTCATAACTTTATAAACTATTATGACCACAAATAATTTAAAAATACTCAAAGGGCATAATGATAATTATTGAAGTAACCCTAAGTTTCTATCATTAAAAAATTCCAATTAACTTTTCAAGGATGATTTATGACAAAATACAACTATTAACTGAAATTCATTAATTTCTCAACTATATTTGTCACATTTATTTCAATAATACAAATTGGTGACACAATGTATTTAAAATATATTCCAAGGAATATTAACTTCAAAAGTCCTAAAATTTCCATAAGTGGTGTATTATCACTAAATATGTGCATGCATAAAATTTCACTAAATTTGAACAAGCTAATCTTGCTAAATTCACAAAGATTTGGTTTTTGGCTAAATGCACACCACACACCTTAAGCTATAGCCTCGTGCATTGGAATATACCCACATACAGAGCTCCAAATAACCTAAATTTTTGATCAGTGACTTATAATAACCTATTAACCATCCCACCCAAAATTTGGGCCAATATGAATTGTCTAATCACTTATATCCCAATAATTTAATAAATCAAATATTGAACAAAACTATAGAAAAAATGCCCCAAATTTTTTTATTTTTGGGAACGTTGTGTGACTATGGTACAATGCATGCATGGTCCAAATTTCAGCCTCATGAAAGCTACCATATGAAAGATATTCACATTTACATTTTTGTCATTCATAAGGACCAGTCTCAGTAAAACTGTCCAATAGAGAGCTGTACGGCTCCAAATGAGTTGATTTCAATTCTTACAAAGAGTAGACATGCAGAACTACAAAAGTTTTCTGTCGCACCTTTTTCTAATTTTGCTTATAAGGGCACGTAATTTTTGTTTTAAAATATCTGTATAAGTGTGATAAAATAATACAAACTATAGTGTATAAATGTTAATATTTGCACGAATCTTGGCGCAGATCAGGTGACTCTCAGTCATCTTCAACCTCTAGCAATGACTAAGATGATCCTGACCTGAAGCAAATTCCAAGTCCATTTCCCAACCATCTAGCCACCTCCCCGACCGACCACCACCACCACCTCCGTTGAGGTGGTGGATATCGATTGACGTTGGTTTGGCTGCCGGAGGTGGCAGTTTTCGGCGAACCCGACACCACTCTATTTTACAAAATTCTTCATTTTTATCACATTGAATGAGGCTCAATTGAGCCCTATGTCTCTCCTAAAGGATCTAGGATGCAAGCACAAGGGAGAGGAGGAGAAATAGACCCGTAATTGAGCTTGGAGGAGGGTAGATCGACGGTTTGCCATGGTTGAGGTGTTTTCCGGCGAGCCTGCTCAAATCCTTTATCCTCCACCAAAATCTTTGATCCAGCACTCTAATTCGATTGCTTGAGAGTTTTTGAATGTGATGAAAGGATCCAATGGGGTTGAGGAGGGGTATTTATGAAGGTGCCATGAGGGGAGGTGTTCGTCCATGAGCATTGAGTGCTCTCCTTGATGGTGGCCGACTGGGAGTAATGGGAGAACAGTTCCAAAGCACTTGGGGGAGTCTAATGGTTACTTTAGGGGAGATGAAAGGAGTGCGTTATGACCTCCTTCCATTAATTCTTCTTTGAACCATTAATAATTGGGGGAATTTTTCAATTTACCCCCTTAAATGTTATGGAATTCCCAAATCAGAGGGCTTTGGGTGAAATAATGTTTGTGAGCTGCAGCATAGGCCTCGGTTCAAGGCCTTAGTCCAATGGAATTGGTTGAGCCTTCATTTCTCTCCTTTAGCCTCAATGTTGACCATGACAGACTTGGGGTGTTCACTGATCCCATGAGTTGGTCTTGAGTCCTATGACACCACCCTATGCTGGTTGAGCCATGGTGGAACCCCAAATGGGCCAATTTCTCCAAAAGGTGTAAGTTTGATCAAAACTGACTTAGGTTTGACTGGAGTCAAATTGGAGGAATTGATATCCATTTGGTGGGGCTTTGGGGTCCATTGGCCCCCTAATGATATTACAAGGCTAGGGTTGATGTCAATTTGACCATGAGAAGCCTAATTGATCTAATTAGGTTTGAATTGACCTATGTTAACTTAAAGTTGACTTTGGTCAAATCCATGCAATTTGTCTACCAATTCATGAAATGACTGGACAATTGTCTCCCCTTTAGGGTTAGGGATGTATTAGTGAGATCAATTTGAGTTGGTGAGTTCAATTTGAGATGAATTGACCTATGTTGATTTGTGTTCTTTGGCGTGCACTTAGTGATTTTACCTTAGTTCTAGGAAACCTAGGGTTACCTCCTTGCCCTAACTCACCTCGCATGCGAGGGTGAGTAGCGCGGTCGGCCGCGCGGGGGCGGCGGGGGCGCCCTACGCGGCCGTGCGCGCTGCGGTCGTGCCGTGTGCGGCCGCGTTGCGCGCGCTGCGCCGGCGCGCCATGCACTCACGCTGTCCTGGCGCTCTGGCGAGAATGCACGCGGTTTGCCTTCTTCATGGATGTTTTCAGACCTTTTGAGTGAGCGCGGCTTTTTGCGCGCGACTCGTCTGTTCGGGTTAGCTTGCCGCCGTGTCTTTGGACCAAACCTTTTCGGTTTTACTTAGAAAATTCAGTGGGAACCTCATGAAGTCTAAATTATTTTGTTACTTATGTGCTCATAATTTGGCTGTTCGTAGATCAAATTTGGCTATTCTATACACACCATGCGTTGGCTATTTGCACATCAAATTTTGTGTTCGTAGATCAAATTTGACTATCTGAACATCAATTTGTTTGTTCGTTGACAAATTTGGCTATTCGCAAACGAGACTCAGCTATGTGCACCCCCAAAATTAATTTCCAATCCATGACTCGTTGTCCGCCTACTCACCCCCGCTCAATGTAAAAATTTATGCACTTTATATTTCGTTAAACATTTTTGTATATATGTGCACGCCATTTATAATTTTCTGAATCCGTCACCGTTTGTAAGACGTTTAAATGCCTTTAAACATTCCCAACAATTCTAGAATTTATGATGGTATTAGAGCATAATATAACCACAATATTCATGTTGACATATTATTAGTCACACAACACGGCTCCAAATTTTTTATTTTACCAAAGTTCTCCAAATATCATGACAATTATTTCTCACATTCAGCAACATCAAAATTAGTTTAGACCCCCAAAAAATATGAAAAAAAAATTACAATTCTCAATGGCGATAGACAGCCCTTTGTGCATTTTCCATGTTGGGTTCCAGTTCCTGCAGAAGGATTGTTTTGAAGGCGGAAACTACACAACCATGGTTGTAGTTCTATGGTATGCTAACAAAATCCGAATCCAAATCTATGCATAACAGAAGCACCGTAATTTATCGATTTGAGCGAGAAATGATGTCACGAAAATTTGTGTAACCGCTCGTCGGAAAGTTAAAACCATTCCCTACATTTTTCGCCTTAGGACCGAGTTTTAGAAAGATTGTTTTGAAGTCCTAAACTATAAAATCCTAAGTTGCCACCGTCATAAAATATATGTTTGGCATGACAACAGTTACAACCACAATCAAGAAAATAAAACTAGTTTTGAGCATAAAAGTGGATGAGTTCCTTAGGTGAGGTGGAGCGTTCATGAATGACAGTTCATAACCATCGTGCTCATGACATCCACCACAATGCCAAACGGAGCCATAATCTCTGAACAAAACGGCGGCCATGTGCAACCCAAGCTCTTGATTCCTTCAATGATTGAACATTCCGAGGCCATTCTCTAATTTCGGCGATGAATGGCTTTCCCTAATTTTAGTGTGGCTTTCTATTTGGTTTTTCAATACTCCTTGTTAGAAAATACGAGATCCAGAGAACAGAAGAAATCACAGAAAAATTAACAAGCAAAACACACAAGAATTTAACGTAGAAAAACCCCAAGATCTGAGAAAAAACCACAACCACCCGCGCCCGGAAAATCCACTATGAAAAGAGATCAAGAGTACACTGCTTCTATTCCGCCGCTACTCTTCTTCAGTTTTCGCATACACGTACACAATCCTAGGCCGAAACAAGCCTTTTATACACGTAACAAGCAGGACGAGAAAAATTACATAAATGCCCATGACAAAAAATTTTGTCAATTAGTTTCTTCCAAGTGTTTATAATTTTCAGAGCTTAGACATTTGTTCATATTGCACAGCTTAGAAATGTGCTATTAATTTCTTGTTCTTTTAGTTCTTTCATTTTTGATGTAGGGTTGACACTTGTTGATTATAATTTCAATTTTCATGCAAATTAGGTGTTTATTGTACAACCCCGTATTCGCCGAACAGGGCCCTCCCGGCAGACGCAGGACCAGTTTTGAGTTTTTAAGCTTTTGAAAGGTTTTGCACCCTTGGCGGCCAATTCTGGCTTGGCCTTGGAAATATACTAGTAGGGGGAGGGAAAATCTACCTCCCCCCGGTCCCCTTTTCGGGTGGGTGTGGCGAGATGACCGCACCCCCCGACTTGCCTTGGTGCGAGGTAGGAGCGGCGAGACAGGCGCAGCCTGTGCTCGCCCGGGCGACCTGCCCTGCGGGCGAGCCAGGCCTCGCGGCCTGCTGCTCGCGCGGGCGGCCTACCCTGCGGGCGAGCCAGGCCTCGCGACCTGCTGCTCGCCCGGGCGGCCTGCCCTGCGGGCGAGCCAGGCCACGCGGCCTGCCCTGCAGGCGAGCCAGGCCCTGCGGCCTGCTGCTCGCCCCTGGTGGGTAGTTTCTCTGGAAGGGGTGGGGAGCATGGTTCGGCCCCCCAGACCTCTTTTGGTCGTGCTTTTACCATTTCGCCCCCGGGGTGGATTTACCTCTTTACCCCCCGGTGTGGAGGTTTTTTATTGGCTCGAGGCCTATTTGCTTTAGGGGTATTTCAGACATTTTGGTCCTCAGGCTTTGGAAAACTATAAATAGACCCCCTTGGGTACCTTTAGAGAAGATGAGTTTTTGGCTCCCTCCTCCCTTGGTTTCTTTTTCTTGGTTGAGTTGAGAGAGCTCTCAAAGGTACCCAGCTTAGTCATTGATGTGAGGGAGGGGAAGTGCTCTTGTGACCTTTTGGGTGTGAGGTGGGACCTCCCCGCTAGATCCGAGGGTCTGTTCCTAGTTTCCCAAGTCTTTGGTTTGTGACTTTCCCCCGAGTGTCACTACTAGAAAAATGGCTTTTAGCCACGGTTTTTTTTGCCACGAGAAAAAACCGTTGCTAATACTGAAATATTAGCCACGGTTCTTATTCCGTGGTTAATAAGCTAGTATTAGCCATAGATGACTAATCCGTGGCAAATAGCCCGACTTTTTGCCACGATTTGCCTGTTTCGTGGCTAATAATCTAGTATTAGCCACGTAAGCCTAATCCGTGGCAAAAAGTCTGATTTTTTTAGTCCCACACCGCCAATAAGAAGCTCGATTTGGGGTTTATATAGGTCATTCAAAATTATTGTTTGAAATGAAATCGGGGTGGCGGTGGCGGCCGGGCGGCGGTGGCGGCCGGGCGGAGGCGGCCGGGTGGAGGCGGCGGCAACGGCCGGGCGGTTGAGGGCGGCCGAATATTTTTTATGTTAGGTTTATTATAGGTCCTTTAGCCACGACAATTGAACCGTGGCAAATGAGGAACTTTTAGCCACGACAATTGAATCGTGGCTAATAACTTATTAGCCACGGATTCGGCGTGGCTAATACTATTAGCCACGCTCGTATTGCCCACGCCCATTTGTCGTGGGCAGGTCGTGGCTAATAGTTATTAGCCACGGTTTTGGACTTTTAGCCACGGAAATTTGCCGTGGCTAAAAGTCTGTTTTTTAGTAGTGTGTAGTAGGTGTGAGGTCACCCCTCTTTTGAGACCCCAAACTCCACGAGAGATCAAGTTTTTGGTTTCAACATTTTGATACGGTGAGCGTGGAGAGTGACCAGCATAGAAGATCTCGGGAGAGTGTCATGGCTGGAGATGAGGGAGGTGGTGATGATCTCTGCGAGCTGACCCAGAGTGGTCTAAGCGAGCTACCTCCCAGGGGCACAGATGAGATGACCCCAGCACGGGGAGAAGGAAGTGCACCAGGTAGGCAACCTGGTAAGGAAAGGATGGGAGAGGGGGTCGAGTGAGACCTCCCCGGCCGGGAGTTGTTCCCTAGCCCGGCGAGTGCTAACCCTCAAGGCGAGCAGGTCGCGCGAGGCGAGCAGGTCGCACGAGTAGAAGTGGTGAGAGCACCCCTTAGGAGGTCACCCTTCAATGAGTTGATCATCTCAGCTCCCGTTCCCGAGGGGTTCAGAGAGCCAAACATGGCTTACTACCCCGTCCAGCACCTACAGGGGTTCGAGGATGTCGTCTCCATCAGGACGATGACGGATGCCTTCAAGTGTCGCCTCTTTGCGATCACTTTGAAGGAGAAGGCAAGGGACTGGTTTCATCAACTCCCCCCAAGATCGATCTATGGGTTCGAGTACTTGAGCCGGAGCTTCCAGCTCCGCTTCTCCACCTCCAAGAAGAGAAAGAAGAGTCCTGAATCCATCTTCTTGATAAGGCAGAGGGCCGAGGAGTCGCTGACCCACTACGTTGACAGGTTCAAAAAAGATATCCTGGATATCCAGGAGATGTCGGGGTATACCCTCCAGATGGCGTTCACGGTGGGGTTGCGCGAGGGGTTCTTCAAGATGAGCCTGACCCGAAAGGCCCCCTTTCCTCCGAGGAGCTGATGAAAAGGGCAGCGGAGGAGATAGTCATGGAGGCGGCCAACCCAGCATTCGACAAGAAGTTGGCAAAGCTAACAAAGTCGGAGCCGAAGGAGCAAGGTGGCTCAAGGCATCAGGAAGGAAGAAGAAGAGATGAGCAGAGGGCTCTGGGGTTCCAGGGACAGGAGGGTCCGGAACCAGGATGGAGGCAGCAGGGAGGACCTGCCCAGGGTCCAGGAAGAGCTCTCATCCAGGGTGGGGGAAACTTTCACGTGGGCCAAGGGAGGTTCAACTTCCAGACGCAAGCCCCAAGGCAGCTCCTACCCCACCACAGCAAGCCTTGGCAATAGGTGAAGGAGGAAGAGGCAACAGGAGAGATCACCGGACCGGCAAAAGGGGAGGAGGAGCGTTGTCGTACTGTGATTTCCACCAGGCGGAGGGTCACGCCACAGCTACCTGCCCTGAGTTCCTAGAGGTGAGGGGGACGAGAGGCCCTGCCCAGCCTCAGCCGCCGGTGCAGGTCGAAGAGGTTCCACACCGAGTGGGGGAGGAAGATATATGTGAGGATCGGGCCGATGAAGGACACCCAAGAGGAATAGCAGTGATCCATGGTGGGGTGGGGATCGAGGCCACCCGGAAGGCGAGCCTCCATGTTATGTACCGACGGAGCGTCGCTTCGACATCCCAGACCCCGCCCCCAGAAGAGAAGATCACCTTCTCGGTGAAGAACCTGCCGGACCATGAAGATCCGTTCTGCGATGCGCTGGTCATCAAGATAGCTATCGAAGGCTACACCGTCTCCCGGATCTTGGTTGATAACGGGAGCTCCGTCAACGTCATTTTCAAGAAGGCGTTTGACGAGATGAAGGTGGAGCCAAGAAGGGTGTTGGCTTCAGACGGACCCCTATTCGGATTTTCAGGGGAGAGGAAGGAGGTGGAAGGCGGAGTAGGACTCCAAGTAAAGTTGGGAGGGACGTCAAGGAACTGCCGGTTCGTCATAGTTGACTCTCCAAGCAGCTACAACGTCATCTTCGGAAGGCCCCTCATCAGCGTCTTCCGTTGTGTGTCGTCTTCTTTCCACCAATACCTCAAGTTCAGCTCAGGAGGGATCCAGGTCAGAGTCAAGGGAGACTCCAGGATGGCGAGACAGTACTATGTCACGGCCGTCAACACCATCTCTTTGTTGGCCAAGGCAGAGGAGATTGAGAAGATCATAGAGAGCAGGCCCCCTTAAGAAGCCTCACCTCGGCAGAGTCTTGTATTTTTTCTTATGTTGTAATGAGTTCATCCCCCGACAGTTGAGTCGGGGGGGGGGGGGGGGGGGGGGTCATGTAACCCGACATGTTTTCCCCTTTGGAGGATGTTGGATTTGGTAATGTTTGGTTGAGATGCTTAGTCCCCCCCCAAGAAAATCTCCCCATGCCAGGCTCTCACTGGCTGGATGGGTTGAGGATATCTTGAGGAAGTCATAGTCCTTTGCTCCGATGATGGTCCCGCTGCCAGGCTCCCACTAACTGGTAGGTCCGGTGGTACCTCTCGTGGAAGCCCGAGTTCTTTTGCTCCAATGACGGTCCCGCTGCCATGCTCCCACTAGTTGGTAGGTCCGATGGTACCTCTCATGGAAGACCAAGTTCCTTTGCTCCGATGACGGTCCCGCTGTCAGGCTCCCACTAGCTGGTAGGTCTTGTGGTACCTCTCGTGGAAGCCCAAGTTCTTTTGCTCCGATGATAGTCCCGCTGCCAGGCTCCCACTAGCTGGTAGGTCTGGTGGTACCTCTCGTGTAAGCCCAAGTTCTTTTGCTCCGATGACGGTCCCGCTGCCAGTCTCCCACTAGCTGGTAGGTTCGGTTGTACCTCTCATGGAAGCCCAAGTTCCTTTACTCCGATGACGGTCCCGCTGCAAGGCTCCCACTAGCTGGTAGGTCCTGTGGTACCTCTCTTGGAAGCCCAAGTCCTTTGCTCCGATGACGGTCCCGTTGTCAGGCTCCCACTAGCTGGCAGGTCCAGTAGTACCTCTCGAGGAAGCCCAAGTTCCTTTGCTCCGATGACGGTCCTGCTGCTAGGCTCCCACTAGCTGGTAGGTCCGGTGGTACCTCTCGTGGAAGCCCAAGTCCTTTGCTCCGATGACGGTCCCGCTGCCAGGCTCCCACTAGATGGCAGGTCCGGAGGTACCTCTCGTGGAAGCCCAAGTTCCCTTACCCCGAGGTTGTCTCATCACCCAGGCTCCCATTAGCTGGCATGACAGGTTGACCCCTCGGGAGGCTAAGTGTTTTCACCCCAAGGCTGTCTCGTCACTTAGGCTCTCATTAGCTTGCATGACAGGTTGCTCGGGAGGCTAAGTGTTTTCACCCCGAGGCCGTCTCGTCACCCAGGCTCCCATTAGTTGGCATGACAGGTTGACCCCTCAGAGAGATCGAGTATTTTCGGCCCCATGAAGGTCACTCAGCGAATACGTTGGGTTGGATGTTTCTTTCTGAGCTTGTGCCAACCTAGAAAAGAGCGGGGATTGTATACAACCCCGTATTCGCCGAACAGGGCCCTCCCGGCAGGAACAGGACCAGTTTTGAGTTTTTAAGCTTTTGAGAAGTTTTGCACCATTGGTGGCCAATTCTGGCTTGACCTTGGAAATATACTAGTAGGGGAGGGAAAATCTACCTCCTCCCGGTCCCCTTTTTGGGTGGGTGTGGCGAGATGACCGCACCCCCCGGCTTGTCTTGGTGCGAGGTAGGAGCGGCGAGACAAGCGCAGCCTGTGCTCGCCCGGGCGACCTGCCCTGCGGGCGAGCCAGGCCCGCGGCCTGCTGCTCGCCCGGGCGGCCTGCCCTGCGGGCGAGCCAGGCCACGCGGCATGCTGCTCGCCCGAGCGGCCTGCCCTGCGGGCGAGCCAGGCCCTGCGGCCTGCTACTCGCCCCCGGTGAGTAGTTTCTCTGGAAGGGGTGGGGAGCATGGTTCGGCCCCCCGGACCTCTTTTGGCCGTGCTTTTACCATTTCGCCCCCGGGGTGGATTTACCTCTTTACCCCCCGGTGTGGAGGTTTTCTATTGGCTTGAGGCTTATTTGTATTAGGGGTATTTCAGACATTTTGGTCCCCAGGCTTTGGAAAACTATAAATAGACCCCCTTGGGTACCTTTGGAGAGGATGAGTTTTTGGCTTCCTCTTCCCTTGGTTTCTTCTTCTTGGTTGAGTTGAGAGAGCTCTCCAAGGTACCCAGCTCAGCCATTGGTGTGAGGGAGGGGAAGTACTCTTGTGACCTTCCGGGTGTGAGGTGGGATCTCCCCGCTAGAGCCGAGGGTCTGTTCCTAGTTTTCCAAGTCTTTGGTCCGTGACTTTCCCCCGAGTGTAATAGGTGTGAGGTCACCCCTCTTTTGGGACCCCAAACTCCACGAGAGACCAAGTTTTTGGTTTCAACATTTATGATTATCAGTTGTTGTTTCAATTAGTTTTTAGATTGTTGAAATTGATGTCTGCTACCAATTGAAACATGTAGTGTAGAAATGATGTTCTCTGCAAAAAAATAAAAATAAAGAGACATTTGCAAAATCGAATGAGTGATGACTGGATGAATGATTATTTAATTGCATATGTTGAAAAAGTTGTTGTTGATACAATTACAAATGATAAAATTATCTCATGCTTTCAAAATCTATATCCACCAAAAATGACTTATTAATCTGAAAGTTCATTTATGGTGTTTTTTTGCTCTATAATATGCTTTAATGATTAAGAGTTTGATCATTTATGTTCACAATCACATACTTATTGTTGATATATAAATTTTGCATTATTCTTGTTAATGATTTATAAGTTTTAATTTATTGTGTTTGGACTGTACAAAATTTCTAGTTCCGCTATTTCTAAAAATTAAGGGGGGCACTGACTATGATGAAAAAGATAAGGATGGTTATACACCTATTTCTAAACATTTACGATTATGGACTATGGTGAAGAAGATAATAGGGATTTATTAACTATAATATAAGAGTTAAGGGAGATTATCGCCTATTTCAAGGATTAGAGTGTTATTTACTATGATGGAAAAGATAAGGAGATTTATCAACAATTTTCAAAGATTATGAGTGTTATTGATTATGAGAAAAAAAAATGAGGGGTATCAACAATTTGTTCAATCATAAATAAGCAGATTATAAAAAGTCATGAACGAGAAGCAAAGATGAATCATGAATGAGAGAAGAGAACTTTTGCAGTGGTGAGAAGGAAGAAAGGTAGATCGTAAATGATTGGGCGTGATTTTAGTAAGCATTGCAGGATTAACTGTTCAAAAAGCCCTAAAAATACTTTTCTTGAAAAAAATTCTCATTCATCAAACAACCTGAAACAGACGGTGCTTGTGAAAATTAATAGCTTTTCCCACAGTCATTGTCGCCCCAAAAAAAAGCCTTAGGCTCTGTTTGTTTCGACGGTAGCGTTTTGGAGCGTTTGGAATGTGAGCGGTGGAAATGGAGGGAGGGGACAACTTTGACGTTGAAAATCAAAAATGACATTTTGGAGCGTTGAGAACAGAATTTTACCAAACATACTTTTTTAGTGTTGTACCCACCGGCAATGAAGAAAAAACAACAAAGAAGTATCATCATCTCCTTGGTTCTTATATTAACATTTTGAAATTTGCATTTTTCTTATTATTCAATTAAATAATAGTAAATATATAATAGCCATGAAAATCTAAAAATAAATAAAATAAGCTAAGACAGAAATATAAAATGTATTAAATAATAAAGCAAAAATCATATAAATAGAAATATACTTGTTGTGGGTCACTCGAGACTCTTGGTAGACCGGCATAATTGGACCGTCTTAGCTCTAGAGCGGTCGAGCGCGCAATCAGTCACAGACTGATGAGACAGCTGACAAGAAGGTTTTTTTTAACACGGAAAACCTCGGAAATAGGTGAAAAACTTCGCAGCCGGAGCTGTGCCGACCGAACTTCACTATTTAGCACTATAATATTTTTGGTCTTTAGCAACACCTGATTTGACAACATTTATAAAAAATATTGTCTAAACCTTAATAGAGAACAGTTTATAAATGTTGCAATAGGTTAACAATTTTAGGCAACACCTTCTGGATAACATTCAATAAATGTTCTCTAATCCCTTATAGAGAACATTTTTCAAATGTTGCATTTGACAGTTCACTTTAGACAGCAAATACCACATGTTGTCTTTTTAAAAAATAATTTGCAACAACTTAAAAATGTTGCCTAAACCTTTCCAAATCACCAAAAAAATATTATTTGCACACCTAAACTATTATTTAAGAAA
Source organism: Platanthera zijinensis (assembly GCA_039513925.1). Classification (NCBI taxonomy): domain Eukaryota; kingdom Viridiplantae; phylum Streptophyta; class Magnoliopsida; order Asparagales; family Orchidaceae; genus Platanthera; species Platanthera zijinensis. The sequence continues at coordinate 37,452,090 of CM077092.1, read as the reverse complement.
TTTATTTTATAAAAATCAAACCTTAATAAAACTATCAAAACCTCGACATTTCCCCTCCCTGCGCGCTTTCTCCTTCTCCCGCACATGTCAACAGTTCTAAAATGTTGCAATATGTCAACCCAAAAACTGTTGCCTATTCTAAGGGTTTAGACAACAGTTTTTGTATAGTGTTGCCTAAAGGTATGAAAACTGTTGCCTTAGATCTTTGGCAACACGCCTATTTGAGACACCCATATAGCAACAGTTTTTGATGTTTTGGCAACACTTTGCAGTTTTAGGCAACAGTTTTCAAGTGTTGCTAAAAGCCGGAAATGATGTAGTGTGGTTGTTTGTGTACAAAACTTTTGGGAGAATTCGAAGGCGACAAACCGCTCCTCATTACAACTTGATAGGAGAGAGAGAGAGACATGTCCGGAGGGTGGCAGGTCACTGCTCATAAAGCTAAGTATTTGTCTTTGCCTGCGGACCCACGCTCTGAAAACTTGATGGTCTTCTGCTTGTGCTCAGAGGCCGGAACGCGCAACACTTTCTGCACGTCTTTGTGTGAGCGACTTTCCTCTTGCTGTTCGCAGTGGAGTCTGGAGCGGAGAGAGCTTGTGGTTAACTGTAGGGCGCTGAATGTTGAGAGCACTGCACGTGGAATATTGCTTGTTGTGGTGGGTGGCGTGCGCACGGAGCGGAACCCCCTGGGGTGCACGAAGATAGATGAAGACGAATGAAGGTGGATGAAGATTTTTGTGAAGCGAAGGAGATTCTTGGAGGAGCTCTCAAGCGTGTAGGGGGAGAAGCATGGGAGGGAAAAAGTGAAAATGAAGGAGAGACGTGAGTTCTATTTATAATCCACAAGGGTGATTATGATAGTTACACGGTTATCTGCAGACCATAATCACCTTATTTATTATTTGCAGACAAATTAAAATAGTTAATGACGCGCTTTATAATATTTTACTACGAGTAGACCAATATAATTTCGACTATGTGCACCCACTCATATATAATGGGTGGTTACGTGGGTGGTTACTTGCACATCGAACGGTGGAGATTGCGCGTGGACGATCGGATGGAGGGGAAAGGGCCGACCGGAGATGTCAGGCGAGGGCCGTCCGCGGCCCTCGCAGCCGAGCGCGGAGGACTGGCCGCGTCCCTCGTTGCCGCACGCGGAGGGCCGGCTGCGGACCTCTCGGCCGAGCGCGGAACCGCGGCCGCGCGGCTGCTAGAAGGGTAAGGTCATGTGGAGTGCGCGCGGGTTGACTTTGGTCAATCCCCACTTTCTCAATCAAAGAAGGTAGGTGAATTTCCTATCCACAGCCTAAATTTCCCATGATATTAGGAGGACCCTATCGATACTTTTGAACGAGCGAAAAAAGTGCCACCGTTGAAGTGTGGTCACCCAATATCTCCTACTCAGTAATAAATGATTATGTATTAGCATAATTGTACATTATTTGAGGATTTAGCTTAGCGTGGAGGATGGAGAACTTTATTATAATAGTATAGATGGAAAGAATGAAATTTATTATATTCGTATATATGTGATAGGTAAGGGTCTCTGCCCTTACTGCCGCCCGCGATAATGCACAGGGAACCTTTAAGTGTCCCGCACGATATTAACTCGGTCATGACATAGTTTTGGCACAATGACGCTCTCACTGTTTGCTAACTTCCAAGCATCGCTCATTTTTGTCGTGCGCGCCCCGGAGTTATGACTTGCTGAAAAACATATTTTTTTATTTTTGGCAGAATTTGCTTAAATTAGTCTGCCTATAAATAGTGTAATATTTTTTAGTTGAAATTGGATGGAACTTTTGATGACAGGCGCAGGGCTCCGTCAACCAATCACAACAGTACCTTAATTGCGATAATGCACGGGAACCTCGTGCTCCGCGCGACATTATCCCGGCGCGACGGCACTCCCACCGCTTTGTTCCGGTGAGTTTGGGCAATAAGGCCACTATCATAAAATATGTGCTCAAATGACAATTGTTACGACCATTACCAAGAAAACAAAACTATTTTTGAACATAAAATTGGTTGAAATTTCTTATGCAAGGTCCGGAAATTACAAACGATGATTCGTAACTATCACATTTGTGACCGCCACCGCTATGCCAAACAGAGTCAATCATGATTGTCTAATAAATTTAAATTTCTAGTTAAGATTGAACCATTAAAAGAGAGAGGAGAGTAAAATAAGTAATAATATATGTATAATCAGTAAAAAAACAATATTCAAGATAGTTATTATTTTTGGTAGGACAATATTTTTGGGGCTTATTAAAGGGGAAAGAGTCTCATTTAGAGTCTGTTTGACGCGACGTTTTTACTGCGGTAAGTTTGAACAAAAACACAACCGTTATAAAATATGTTTGCGCTACGACCATCACCGCAGCATCCAAAGTGACCGTAAAATAAAACTCTGAAAACGGTGTTCTCCAAATTACATAACGAAGAATCTATAAAATCCAAACTCCAAATTACATAACTAAGAATCTATAAAATCCCAAGCATGAAACTAGTGCACAATATACTTCATCAAATGTTCGCGCTCATCCTTATTTACAAAAAAAATTAAAAGTTCACCGGATAAACCTCGGTCATATCGGGATAAAACATGCCAAAGTTCCTTTCAGTGCCTGCGGGCTTCAGGTTCTCATTAAACATGGCAAACATGTACACCTCGAGCTCCTCTCCTGGACGTTTGGGCGTCCCGATCTTGCTGTTCACGTGCTTTATCAAGTTGTTGTTGTAGATTCTTGCATTATCGACGGTTGCACCGTTCATTCCACCCGCAGATGGCCAACCCGTCTCCGAGATAATCAGAGGCACTTGGGAACCGCCGACCCTCTCTAGAGCAGAGTACACTGAATCCACCATCGAATCGAACAAGTTCGAGTATCCAAGATCGCCGTCATGCACTACCACATCATTTGCCGTGAATAGCGAGTAGTCGAGACGGACATCCGCCGAGTCCCCGGAGTAGGCAAAGAAGGGATATATGTTGATCAACAGTGGAGTAGAAGTTGAAGCGAGGAAGGAAACAATTGGGCCCATCACCTATTAATTAATAGATTTTTTTAATTATTATAAAATTAAATATTTATAGGAAACATGATAAATTTATTCATATTTGCAGTAATAATGAAATAATGATTATAATAACATTAATACACACACATATATAATTATATTAATGAAAAAAATATTAAAATATGGAAAAAAGATTATTTGTATATATATAAATTAGAGCTCAAGATATTATTCGAAACTCAGAAGTCGCTCAAAAATTGAGCAGAAGCGGAATCAGTTAAAATTAATTCGACTCAATTTGACTCGAATCTGATTTCGAGTCGATTTTGAGCAAGCTCTGAATCACTCGAACTATGATTCGAATTAACTCGAATTAATTAAAAATATTATGTATTTATTAATATATCCTTATTTTAAAATTAAAAATAATAAAATTTAAATCTAAATAAAAAGAATGAAAGCATTAAGTGTTTCATTTGCTAAATTTATAGGTTGCCCAATTTAATTTTGAGCAAACATGGAATAAAATGAAAAATTGCTCAATTTCGAGCCAGCTTGCTTCGATTTCGAGCCGACTCGGAATCGAGACATTTTGAGTCGAACCGACTCGATTCGAAATTGATTTTGATTTTGATTTCGAGACGAAAATTTCGATTTCTAGCCGAGCCAAAATCGCTCGAACTCGACTCGATATCAGCCCTATTATAAACCATGCACATCTAGCTTCTATATATGAAATTATATTAATGAGAATATAATGGACTATTTAAGTAGGCATTAAACATCCATTATGGAGGCTGTGGCTATCACCTGTGAGGCTTCGCTGGAGAAGGCTCCCTGAGACGGCGGGTAGGACGTCCCGAGCACCACTGTGGAGACGGCGGTGGTCACCGGAATGGAAAGTCCGGCGGCATGCACGGCGGCGGCGACGTTGCGCATGGCGGGAAGGATGCAGGTGGCGGAGTCGCTGGGCACGAGCTCATTGCCGATGTCGATGTACTTGAAGTCGACGGTGTCTGCGTAGGGGACGACGTTGGCTTGCACCCAGGCGGCGGCGTAGGAGGGATCGCCGGCGAACTTCTGGAGGTCCTGGTTTAGGGAGCCGAGGATGACGCCGATGCCGGAGTTTCGGAGGGCGTTGAGGGGGCCGGGGGTCGGGTCGAAGAGGCGGAGCTTGGTAATGTTTTTGGATTTATAGAGAGAGATCACCGTCGACGGCGACGGGAGGTTGTTGCCTTTGATGCCGTAGTTGACTCCTATTCCTTGCCCTGTTTTAGAATATCACAATAACAATTATGTATTTTTCTCATACTAGTTTGATTCATGCGGTCGTAACAGCTTGACCGGTGAAAATAAGTCCCTCCAAACGGAGCCTTAGGCTTCGTTTGAGGCACAGTTGAAGCTTTCCGTTTGGGGCAAATGCTGCCGCACGGCAGGTAACCAAATGGCCGGCGGCGGCGTTTGCTCCGTTTGCACCCGCCGTACCATGAGAGATGAAGGAAAACGGAGGGATTCCAACCGCGGCCTCCCCCTCTGATTCCAAAAGCCCTTCTTCTCGTCCCGCCGGCTAAGCAAAACGCCAAACCAAACGAAGACTTAGCGTATATTAGTGGCCGGAAAATCGGGCTACCTTGATTAAAATTTGACTGGATTTTTTTTTAAAAAAATTGTCTTTTCAGTTGGTCATTTGATCGGCTGATCGATCGGTTGAAACTTCATGCGCACATACCTAATATACGCTCAACCTATCTAAAAATAAATCTTGTTGGGAAGGGAGGCTCCATTCCGGCGAGGGAATGAACGCCACCGGAAATCGCAAGCGACGAAAATGTGCGGTTTCTCTGTTTCCAGCCTCTAAAACAGAGCTTTAGGTTTCTTTTGGCACGGCTTATTTGCTCCGGTGAGTTTGATCAAAAATTTTATTATCATAGAATGTATGTTTGACAAGACAAAGGTACTTATGACCACTACCAAGAAAATAAACTAGTTTTGAGCATAAATTGCATGAATTTTTTTAGGTGAGGTCAAGCGTTCACGAACGGCAGTTCATGACCACCGCGCCAATCGAAGCGTGACACGACTTATTCGCTCCGATGAATTTGGTCAAAAATGCCGTTATCATAAAATGTATGTTTGGCAAGACAAAGGTACTTATGACCGCTACCAAGAAAATAAACTAGTTTAATTTGAGCATAAAATGCATGAATTTTTTTAGGTGATGCCGAGCGTTCAGAAACGGCAGTTCATTACCACCACGTTCGCGTCGCCACCACCGCACTTAACGAAACCTTAGGCTTCGTTTGACGCGACTTAGGCTTCGTTTGGTTCGGCGTTTCACCGCCTCCGTTTGAAGCAAACGCCGTCAGACGGCGAGAAAACCAACGGGCGCCGGCAGCATTTGCTCCGTTTGGACCAGCCAGATAGAGGAAAAGCCTGACAAAAACTCCCTTTCCAGTTTCCAGCCCCGCCTTCCCCCCTCCAGTTCCAATGCCCCCTTTCCAAACGCCAGCCGCTCCCGCGACCGCCTAAAACAAAAAGGACGTCTTATTTGCTCCGACGAGCTTGACCAAAAAACGCTATTATCATACAATGTATGTTCGACAAGACAAAGGTTATGACCGCTACCAAAAAATACTCTAGTTTTGAGCATAAAATTAATGAATTTTTTAAAGTGCGGTCGTTCATAAATGAACGACGATTTATGACCACCACGTTCACAACCGCTACCACCGAGCCAAATGAAATCATAGAAGGAGAAGGAATATGCACACCTGCAGCAGAAATGGCGGAGGAGGAAAAGAGAAAGAGAACGGCAGCGAAATGAAGACGAAGAAGAAGCCCACGTTCCATAACTGTCAATACTCAATACTGCGTGCTGCTGCTCTCTCTCTCTCCTCTGTTTCTATGTGGAGATTGGCTACTCTGCTTTCCTTCTTATATATAGAGAGGGAAGTTGGAGAGAGAGAGAGAAAATTAAACTAATTAAACTTATTTGCTGCGATGGGCTACCAACGCCACCTAAAAATAATTTATTAAAACAAATTATTTATAATGTCTTTTATGAGATAGTTTTATTTTACTTAATTATTAGCCATAAAATGTTTTTATTAGAAGAAACGTAGAATTAAATTGAATTGAGTAAGCGATAAATACTCGAACAAAAATATCACCAAATATTTAACTCTCTAGTTTATAGATTAATTAAACAGGGCTGAGGCATATACAATTTTTTAATTTTTTAATCAAATTATTTGTATTGAAAAATTTCTCCCGTGAAAGCATTTTACGTTGTGCAGTGCAACATTTAATGGATGCGAGCACATCTCAGTTCGTGCGGAGATGCGTGCACATCACATCTCGCTTTGAGATATGCTCGCATCCGTTGGATGCCGCACTGCACCGTAAAATGCAGTAGGTGCACTTCACTCCCCCCGATTCCCAAGCAGGTTGTAGATTTAGACCCCCCCCCCCCTATCACGGGATGTAAGGCAATCTCATGCCTCATGTCACGGTTATACAACTTTAATTTACTTATCTTTAGAGCTTAGGTCGTACGAATTTTGGGTGTTCATGACATGTGTATGATGGTTTGGTTAAGGTGAATCATAGCGTATCCCTTTGTTCTATGTTTTGCATGTTTTAATTTATGCGCGTACTTGCAAGAGAGTAATGTACTAGCCCCGAGGTTCGCTATGATGGCTGGCCGGGGATGTGATCGTTATGTTGTGTTGGTCAACCCTATATATGTTGATCTTTGTCCGTTTGTTCTTGGTTTCAGATAGTGGTGGTCATAGAAGTTTTTTTCATTGTGAGCGGACTCAAAAATTACAAAAAAAAAATGAAATAAGTACATTAATATGAAAAATTATACAAAAGCTGTACATACGATAGTATAAAGATATAAGTAATTTTGTTTAATTAAGAGACTCATCTGCGAGAGTTCATGTTTTGAAAAAATTTCATAATGTCCTCATTGCTAATGGTGTAAAATATTTTAAGTTATTTAACTTGAGTTTATATTAGTCCTTAGATATAGCTAATAATTTATATTCAATTATAAAATTATTCCACATAAATTATTGTTCCAAATAAAAAAAAAAATCATAATCTCTTGTTGCTTGAATCAATAACTTAATTTCCTTATTTAGTGAAATACTTAAAGTTTCATGAAATTTTGTAATTGCAATGACTTGTGAAAAATAATATTCAAGAACACATATATATGTTGTGTCACCCACCAATATGTAAGCTTCAGTTGGTGTAGTTTTTTTTTTTTTGCTCCTGTGAGTTTGGAAAAAAATGTTGCTAGGTCGCTCGAAGTATTTTGGGTGGTGGTCAAAGTGGAACTACTTCCCGGTTGCCCCCAGCTTGCACTATATAGACAAACTCTAGGTTTAATACCGGTATCAGATATCCTGGTATCTGAAACGATCCGTTAAGACTCCGACCTCATTATATGTCCGAATATACATTAACAAATGTCACGGTCATAGAATATATGTTTAACATGGCAGCAGTTATGACTGTCGCCAAGAAATAAAAACTAAGGTTCTGTGTCTTAAACGTATGGATTAAACCGTCATTCGCTAAGTATGACCTAACAAATATCATCTATTTGAATATAAAAGTGGATGCAGTTCCTTAGGTGGGCGTTAACGAATGACAATTTAACCCATGTTCATAGCCACCACCACCGTGCCAAAGGGAGCCTAATTTTGAACGAGAAAGCGGATAAATTCCTAAGGTGAGGTCGGGCGGCATTCAGAAACCATAGTTCATAGCTATAGTGTTTACCACCGCCTCGCCAAACAGAACCCTAGTCGCGTTTGTTGAACCTAATAACTTTAGCAACCACGCCAACCAAGGACTAAACCCAAGAAAACTTTTGCTATATAAAACCTCACAATATTAAAAAAAAGTCTAAAGAGTGTCTGCAAATCAGATAAAATGTTATACTCTAAGGCACATTTAAAGAAAAAAAAATATCACACGCATATTTTTAATTAAGGAAAGTTGTCATGTCACCTGCTTTAATATATTTTTATAATATTAAAAGAAAATATTTACCAACATTTAAATTGTAGATTTATTATTTTAATCTAATGACTTATATGACCATTTTTTCTCGGGCTTTGACCACATTCTGGCGGGCTTCGTCAATGCTTGATGCTCCGAGCGGCCTTCGGTCACATGTATGCAAAATCAAACAGCAAACGATAGTATCAGGGGGGTGAGTAGAGGGTGCGCCGTCAAGAGGGTAGATTGTTTGCTCGCATCTATGCAGTCGAAGGCAGCCCGAAGTAAGAGCTCTCACTTAAAACCGAAAACTATAAACCGAAACGGAACCACAAAGAACCGGACTGAACAGTTCGAAAATTTTTCAGGTTCCGGTTTGAATTTTGGAACCGTAAACAAGAATGATCTGGGTGCGGTTCCTTCATTTTATTATCCGGATCGAAACTGGAACCGTAACCGAAACATAAATGTTGTTGCGGGTCGCCCGGTCTTTCCCCGGTCTGGAGAAATCATACAGTCTTGGCTCGGAGTCGGGCCGGACGCACAAACAGACAAAGAGAACCGCAACAATAAACAAGAGACGTTTTTTACGTGGAAAACCCGGAAAGGGTGAAAAATCACGCGGCTGGTACTGTGTCGAGCCAAAATCCACTATCTTCTTGGAGTTTTACAAATATCGATTTGATCTCGGAGGGCGACAGACCGCTACTCCGTCACAAGTGCAGAAAAGGAGGAAAAACAAATAAGTCCTCGGAGCCTCGATGAAAGCGCTCCGACCTTGAGATGACGTCGAGCTCACGGAAGCTTAGCGGAAGCGTTCTGACTGGAAAATCTTCTAAGTCCACGAATCTTCTAGAGGAAGCGATCTCGTTAATGCGGAGCCTAGATAGGAGAGCTCTCGTAGAGGCGGTTGACACCACTTGCGGCGTTACGAGTCCGTAGCGCAAGAAGAAGAGCGGAGCGAATTTCTGAGCGGAGAATCGCCCTAACTCCTAAGTCCACGATCTCGTCGGAAAACCTCAGAGCTCTCTCGTGCCTCAGGAGCTGTCTGACTTGAAATGAAGGTCTGAGGGCCTATTTATAGTTTTCTGGAGTGGAGCATTGGTAACTACGACAGAGAGAGATTTGTGCTGGCGAATGACGTCGCTCCATTTCATTCACCTGGATTACCAAAATTAGTTAAATGACGGAAGGGGGCGGACAGGGATTGCCGACGGTGGCACGGGACGAGGGCCGGTGGCGGCAGCGCGCGGGCATGACGTATGCGCTGCCTGTGGGCACGCTGTCATGCTCGGGCGAGGTTCGGTGAGCGCACTGCCTGCACGGGGCACAATCATGAGCGCTTAGGCGCGTGCCTACCACGCCTTTCCGATCTCCTTGGGTGCTTACGGTTCTTGGCGTGCCACTAGCCTGGTTCGGATTTTTTGTTCTTGGACCGATTCAACTCTGAAATTTCATTGGGTCCCTATCAAATGCCCCCAAATTTTAATGAGTCATAATTCGTGAAGTAATGAGCGCGGAAATTTTTAAACTTGAGCAGAACTTGAGATTATCCTACTGTGTGCCCCTTCTCGTTTGTGAAGTTGATTGTTGCGGAGAGCTTGTCGTCGGAGTGTGACGAGGGAGGATTCTTGCCCCCTGACCTTGGTGGTGTGGACTTGGCGGTCCGTTCGTAGAGTCGAGGGTGATGTCCCCTTGTTTGACCTAGTTAATTTTTGGGGATTCGGGTTTTGTCCAAGTGAAGGTGCAGATGGACATTTGTTCGTTTGCTGGGGAGGACCGGGGCCCGTTTCGGTGGAGGTGGTAAAAAAACTTTGGTTCATTCTCACCTCAGGAGAACCGGAGTTCATCCAAGTGAAGGTGCAGATGAACATTTATTCATCTTGCCTGGGAGGACAAAGGTCCGTTTGGGTGGAGGTGGCGAAAAACCCTTGTTCGTACGCGTCTCTGGAGAACCGGGGTACATCTAAGTGATGGTGCAGATGAACTTTTGTTCATCTCGCCTAGGAGGACTGGGCTCCGTTTGGGTGGAGGTGGAGAAGAACCTTTTTTCGTTCACGCCTCCAGAGAACTCGGGTTCGTCCAAGTGAAGGTGTAGATGAACCTTTGTTCATCTCGCATGGGAGGATCGGGGTTCGTTCGGGTGGAGGTGGCAAAAAACCTTTTTTCATTCGTACCTCAGGAGATCCGTGGTTTGTCCAAGTGAAGGCGCCGATGAACCATTGTTCATCTCGCCTGGGAGGACCGAGGTCCTTCCAGGTAGAGGTGGCAAAAACTTTTTTTCGTTCCCGTCTTAGGAGAACCGGGGTTTGTCCAAGTGAAGGTGCAAATGAACCTTTGTTCATCTTGCCTGGGAGGACCGGGGGTCCGTCAAGATGGAAGTGGCGAAGAATCATTGTTCGTTCATGCCTCAGGAAAACCGTGGTTCGTCCTACTGAAGGTATAGATGAACCTTTGTTCTTCTCATTTGGAAGATGCAGACAGACCATTGTCCATCTCTCCTGAGAGGACCGGGATCTGTCCGAGAGGTGCAAAAAAGCTTTCACCAATCTGGCCTGAGGTGCAGAAAGACTTTCGCCAATCTCGCACTGAACTTGCCGCTGGATTCGAATAAGGTGGATTGTATTGATGTTGAAGAAGATACAATGGTGGGGCGCCCCAGCTATGCGCCCTGCTTTGGTTTATTAGTAGAAGAGGCGCAGGATCTGCGTGTTCCAAGTCTGGGGGAGTGTTTTCCCATTCGTAGCTCTCAGTTTGTAAGTTCCGAGCTTTACTACTGCCAAGACGATGATGAGCCCTTCCCAAGTCGGAGAGAGCATGTCCATCTGAGGTCATTTCCCTGCTCCTTCAAGGTTTCGGAGGACTAGGTCCCCGATGTTGATGGGTCTTAGCTTTACCCTCCTGTCGGAGAAGTGTGCCTTGCGACCCTGGTATGCGACAATTCTTTGTGCTGCTTCGTCCCTGACTTCCTGGACCAAATCTAGGTTTCTCCTCAGGAGGGCTTCGTTCTCCGTTGGGTTGAAATTAAGCTTGGACGCGAGGACTTGTGGCCCCGATGTATACAAGTATAACCGCTTCTGATCTGTAGCAAAGGTTGAAGGGTGTTTCCCCGGCGGGTGTCCTTGTCTGGTAAGCCCACAAAACATTGGGGAGGGCATCCACCCATTGCCCCCGGGCTTCTTGAAGGCGGGTCTTCAAGCCTTTTAGGATGGTACAGTTGGTGACTTTAGTTTGCCCGTTGACCTGGGGATGTGCCACGACTGTATGACGGAGTTCTATCTTCAGGTACTCACAAATTTGGTGAAGGTTTTCCGGTGAACTGTGTCTCGTTATAGGCGATGATAGTGGTGGGGATACCGTAGTGACAGGCGTTGTTTTTTTCCAGACGAATCACGTCGCATTTTCCTCGATAATCTTGGCCAACGGTTCTGCCTCGACCTAGCTACTTTATGAAGTAGTCGACGGCCAGAATGATGAACCATTCAAAAACTGATCATACTCTTCTAAGCCGGATTGATACTTTGCAAATATCATTTCCTCAAATAGTTTGAAAAGTAATTCTTGTCAGAAGATTTGCTAACAAAAAGTGAGTTCAATACATAATTAGGCTCCGTTTGGCACGGTGGCGGCGGTCATGAACATGCGGTCGCAAATGCATGAGTCGTAAACGCATGGATTAAAACGTTATCCGTTAAGGCGGTTTTAATTTGAGTAAAGCATGGCAACCTGATGAATGAAGGTTCAACATTATAAAATAAAACAAAATTATAGCACAGGCGGCATTGTCGGGATGAACTTCAGGGGATCTAAAACCCTGACTCCAGCGATCATCGGCACCGCACGATCTCAACTTTGAAAGCCAGACACTCGGGGCTCGTTTGGCACAGCGGTGGCGGTCATGAACGCGGTGGTACGAACTCTCTGTCATTCGTTAAAGTCCGACCTTAATTACTTAAGGACCTTAGCCCGGCCTTAATTACTTAAGGACCTTCGTACACTTTTATGCATGAGCGGAATTACTGTAGAGCGAGGGGGTGCGGCCGCACCCCCTGAAATTTTATAAAAAATTATTCATAAAAACCGCACTCTGCTGTTTTGGATAAAAAAAATACTTGGCTGCTAGGGTTCGGCCCCCCTCCGGAAGCTGCACCTGTGCGACTCGCCGACTCCGCTTCTCCTTCCGCCGGGCGAGTGAGACTCCGCCCTCCTCGTTTGCTGTACTGAGTTGCTACCTCCGCCCGACGCCCTCCTCGTTTGCCGCCGCCCGACTTCTCCCAAGGAGTCGCCGCCGCCGTTCATCGCCACCTTCGCGGGCACCGACTCGAACCCCGATCAGGCGACCACGATCGTGTTCCCACAGTGGGAATCCCACTTGTGTTCTCCCAGCAAGGCGCCTCCTCCCTCCGGTGTGAACTTCAGTGGAACTGGAACGGCCTCCTCCGCTCGTGAGCAAGCCCAAGCTACGCCGTCTGTTCATTTATTGGAATTTTCAGATCACGTGTTGAGTTTTCTGATCTTAATGGTATCAGTGATCTTGCTAAACAGTTTGTTAGAATGAAGCTGGATATCACATATCCTTTGGTATATTCACTGATAAAATTGGTATTATTGCTACCAGTTGCAACAGCTACTGTTGAAAGAGCATTTTTTGCTATGAAGATTATAAAGACCCGATTGTGCAATTGGATGAATGATGAATGACTTAATTACAATTTACTGACATATATTGAGAGAGAAACATTCAAAATTGTTGATAACGAAACAATTATTAAGCGTTTTCAAGCAATGAAGACCAGGAGAGCACAAATTTGAGCATGTATTACAATGTAAGTGACTTTATACTTAAATATTGTTATTTTGCTTAAATTTATTTTGGATTATTCATAATTGATAAATCTGAATTTGAATTAAAAATATATAAAAATAAATTTAGCACCTCCTGAACAAAATTTCTGGCTCCGCCCCTGCTTTTATGTTCATATCAGTTTTTTTTATGGGGGACGACCATAATTATCGTCATGCCAAACATATTTTATGACACTGAAGTTTTTGATCAAACTCACCGAAGCAAAAACTCCACGCCAAACGAGTCCTGGTCGATTGCTCCTTAGCCGGCAGAAATAGAGCTTGCAATTTTTTCGATTTAAATTACTCTTGTTTTGACAATGAATTTTGACAACTTATATGCCAAAAAATTGACAAGATTATGATAAAATGGCTCCAATAATATAGAGAGAGACATTCAAATTCTCCTTTTTTTTTTTTGAAATTATACGAATGAGAATATGAGATTTTATTTATTGTCCACAATATTTATTGGTAAAATTAATATTTTGACCCTAAATAATTCACGTATGAGGTTTGTGCGATGGCAGTATATTTACCATCTATAGAGTTAATTTCTGGAGATTTTTGGAGAAATTTAGGATTTTGGAGGATATTTTTGTACATAGAGATTAGTCTAGAACATTCTTGAAAGATGTAGATATAAAGATGATGGTAGAGTAATCTAAATCCTTTCATCTTTTGGAGGGAAATCCCTTTGATGGCCTATATAAGAGGGAGACTCTCTCATTTGTATCTCACCAAGTAATTCAAGCAATAAAGTTTTCTTACACACTCTTGCTCACTTCTTCACTATTTCTATAGTCCTCTCTTACTCATCTTGTCACGATCAACTGTTGCAGGAGGCTGACTTAGCTAGCTACGAATGGACGCAGAAAGAAGGTAAGGCTGCACGTTAAATTGTCAAGAGAAGTCGGTGACAAGATGCACAACTTTCCGCACGCTAAAATTGTAATATTGTAATTTTCTATTTCCTTGTCTATATTCTTTATTTGAATCATTTTCAATATTTATTTTCTAAGTTTTTATTAATTCTAGATTTTGTAATAAGTTTATGATATATATATATATATATGTTATTTTTAATAATATAGATAATGTTTGGATGTAAATCCAAATTAAATGAATTAAGATAACAATGATTAGCTGAAAATGCCAAATTATTCATGATAGTATCCAACAAAACCAGAAGCTACAATAATTAATCTAAAGCATGATACACAAACACGAGTGACAGACACAGGCTCCTCTTCTACTGACAATCATGATAGTGCACCGACCGTGATATTGCACGGCAGCCCCCAGTTTCCCATGTGATAGTACTCGGCCAGCTACGACATTGCGGCGGCGCTCCCGCTGCTTGTAAACCCATAATAGCTATACTATGTATGCAGCTCGTTTTTGTCGTGTGTACGAGGGTTTGCGAGCGGAGGGGAGAACACATGTTTATTGTTGTTGTGGCTCACTTGAGGCTCTTGTAGACGGGTCTAGATTATACCGTCTTAGCCTGGGAGCGGTCAAGCGCACAAAACAGTCACTGATATTGAAATGGCCGGCAAAAATTGTTTTTTTACGTGGAAAATTTCAGAAAGGGGTGAAAAATCACGTGATTGGATCGGTGCCGACCAAACTTTCACACGTTCTAGTGTTGTTACAGGGCTTTTTCGAGAAATCGAGGGCGCGCGGCAGGTCGCTCCTCGTACAATTCGTATGAGTAGAGAGAGGAGGTCTTCGAGGGTGACAGGCCACCTCATGCGGAGCTAAGTATTTTGCTTGCTACATAGGCCCACTTGAGGCTCCACCAGGAATCTCCTATGCTCTTCGAAGACCTCCATCAATCCTTGAGCTCCCCTATGTATGTTTTGTTCCATGCAAACACTATCCACCGCAACAAGTATCCTGCGTGCATCATACTCAGCACTAAATGTCCACAAGTCAACAACAAGCTCTCCGATTCAGACTTCGCCGTGAACATCAGAAGACAAGCTTCTAATGTCGAAATGCGCAGAGAACACTCCCCATCAGCTTCCGAACACAAGCAGAAGACCACCAAGTTTTGAGAACACTTCGCTCAGAGGTGGATCTAGGGGGGGGGGGGGTGCGGCGGGGGCCCGGCCCCCCCAAGAATTTTGGTAAAATAGATGATGAATTTGGAATCCTCTCGTCGAGCCAATGAATTTTGACTACTTATACGTCAAAAACAGTTCTTGAATAAGAGAGAAGAAAGATTATATGAGAGCTAACTGATTCAATTTATTTTTTGAATATATATAAGTCAAATTGAGATATCTGCAATAAATTTTGACTCCACCATGTCCACATTCTTCTTTACTCATATTTTCATCAAAATTTTTGAAAGAAACACAATCACCATCTTCGGTATGATATAGCGCGTCATCTTCTTTACTCAATTCTTGTAATATTTCTTATTTTAATATTTCCCCCATTATTACACACTAAGAGTGTACGAGATCACGATTCACTGCAACCAATTTATTTTTTTTGATTCATTGATGACTTTGTTATCAAGTTGGGTGATCGAGACATTTCCCGTAGTGAATGTTTTAAATATCTTGGATCCATAGTTCAAAAAGACTGAGGTATTGATAAAGATGTGACGCAGAATCCAAGCGGGTTGGTTGAAGTGGAGAGGTGCGTCAGGGATCTTATGTGAACGTAAAGTACCATTAAAACATAAGGACAAGTTCTACTGTACTGCGATTACACCAGCGATGCTCTATGGTTCTGAGTGTTGGGCAGTGAATTGTGTACATGAGCAAAAAATGAGAGTTGCGGAGATGAGAATACTTAGGTGGATGTGTGGACACACGAGACTGGATAGAATTAGGAAAGAATGTATCAGGGATAAGACATGAGTAGCACCAATTGCAGAGAAGATGCCAGAAGCTAGACTAAGTTGGCTTGGACACGTACAAAGGAGACCATTAATAGAGGCAACTATGAGGCGTTGCGAGAGTCTAGTCACTAGGCATGTTAAACGAGGGAGGGGTAGACCAATAAAGACTTGGAATGAAAATGTAAGGAAAGACATGATGTACTTGAGCATTAGTGAGATTATGACACAAGATAGAGCACAGTTGCGACAAAGGATCCATATAGCCAACCCCACTATAGTGGGATAAAGGCTTGGAGAAAATTGTAGGTGCGTTTCTTGCAGGTGCGCGAGAGGCCTATCCCGCCGTTCGATGCAGAGCGAGTGTATCCAGCCGTTAGATGTATTTTTTTTGTTGTGTTTCGACCGTTCGATGCAGAGCGAGAAAATCCCGGCCGTCTCACGCACCTGCGAGAAACACACCTACAATTTTCTCAAAGGCTTGAGAGTTGTTGTTGTTTTTATTTACTTTAACACACCAACATTTAAACTGAACACCTGAACAAATAAATTAAATAGGAATTGATGATACTGTTTACAATTTAACAACTCAAATTATAGAAAAGTTAATATTATGTGTACTGCAACCAAAATTAGGTCAACATTGTTGCGGCCAAACTTGACGCCCCGGTCAGACCGGAATAACTTGGACTCCCTCAGCTCTCGGAGCGGTTGAGCGCGCACATAGTTAATGAGAGAGAAAATCTGCACACTATGTTGACAAAGAAAAACCCTTCAATTGGGTAAAAAGCCACGCGACCGGGTCTGTGCCAGTCAAAATCTACTATCTGCTTGCGTTTACAACTTTCATGGAAAATTGAGGGAGGCAGGCCGCTCCCCATTACACTTTGGTGGTGAGAGAGAAAGAGAGACTTAGGGTCTGTTTGGCGCAGCTCTGGCGGCTGGAAAATCTCTATTCCAGCCGCCAGAGCTACTTTATATGTGTTTGGGATAGCTCCCTGTGAAGAGCTTTTCAATCCGCCGGAGCTGTTTTGCAGCTTTTCAGAAATCTCCTGCCCCCCAGCTTCTGCTCCCGCAAAATAGCTTTCTCTCTTACAGGTTTTGGAAATCTAATGGTTTCTTCAGTTGGAACATGCTCAGAGGCCGGATGGACTTCCTCCGGCGATTCCGACCCCCGGACGGCATTCCTCCGGCAATTCTGAGCCCCCGACGTCCTTCCTCCGGCGATTCCGAGCGCACTTCTGCACAGAACACCCAAACACTCTGCAGCTTTTCAAAACTGCTCCCCAAAGATCTATTTTAAAACAGCTCTATCCGGACAGCAGCTTTTCAATCCGCCAGAGCTGTCCCAAACAGAGCCTTAGGCTTGCGTCGGGCAACAGGCTGCTCCGCACGAGACTTATGGCTTTGTCGATTCGCATGAACGAGCTCTTGCTGTCATAGGGTTTCCCCTCTTGTCGCACACTCGTGGATTTAGACGAGTCTCCGGTGGAGAGGAGGCACGTAGGAGAATTCTGGCGGTGGAGCGGTGACCCGAAGGTGGCTCAAAGGTGGTTTGAAGGATGTATCTGGTAGAGCTCTGGCCTAAGGAGGAAGAAAGCAGAAGAGAGAAAAGATGAGAAATAAGGAGGTCTGAGTGTCTTTTTATAGCCTCCAGGAGGTGGTTACGGTTGTTATGCGGCTATCCGCACACCGTAACCACCAACATTAAAATCTTAAACATAGTGATATGCGAATATTATTCACATGATATTATTGTTGGGTTTCTGAATGAGGATGACACAACACTTGTGCACGCAGTGGAAGAATAAAAACATCAAGAATAACCCAAAAGAGATGGGATCGGGCCATGATCATTGAATCAAGAAGTTAACAAACAACTAAGCAAAAATTACCTCAGTGGCGTTGAGTCACAACTCAACGGAGATGCTCCAAGCTTCGTGTCCCTGTCGGTGGCGAGTTCTACGTGGAATGATGTCCACGTCTCTGCAGAAATCCACACGAGCAGGAGAACACCGACCTTTCCGTCACACGGATAATCGGGAAGGAGATCGACCACACCTTGCTCTTCCACGGACTGCTAGGTCCGCGCCAGGAATAGCAATACCAGCGACAATCGCCGGAGAGGAGGAGGTCGACGGAGCGAGCACGGCGGCGGAACACTTCCGTCCGGCAGGATTCGGGAATCGGCGGAGCGAACGAAGAACGGCGGAACCCTTCCGTCGGTTTCGTTTCGGTCAAAAGGGCCGATGTTCACCACATTCCCAAAAACCCTAAGTATCTATTTATACTCAAAGCATAAACAAACCTAGGTAAAATCGCTATCCGCAGACCACAGAAAAATAGGATTTCAGAATCGGTGAGAATCACTCGGCGAGAATCATACAGGATCGGCGAGAATCAGTCGACGAGAATCAGCTGCTGGAATCGTCGAGAGTCAGTCGGCGAGAATCAGCTGCAGGAATCACGTCGAACTTGGTTGACGATAATCGTCGACCTGCGGTCGAAGATGGTCGACCCGCGGTCGACGACACATAGTCGACTGAACAGTCGACGAGAATCAAAGTACGATACTCGACGATTCACGTCGAACGTGGGTTAAAGATAATCATCGACCTGCGGTCGACGATCATCGACCTTGTGGTCGACGATGGTCAACCCGCAGTCGACGATACTCGTCGACCCGCGGTTGACTATCTTCAACAACCCGCGGTCGACGATCGTCGACCTTCCGTCGACTTTCTGGTCAAACCTTCAAGGCAACATTTGCCCAATCCTGACGATCCTCTAAGGCAACACTTTGCCCATAACCCCATACAAGGTCGGTGATTGGTAACCTTTACCAACACAGTCAATCATCCAACTTCTCCACATCTCTTATGTGCGACCCTGCAGGCTCATATCGCGTTGGCAGTGAGATTACATGTTTGACCACTTTTAGATCACCATGGTAACTCCAACAGTCTCCCACTTGATTTTGAAAGTATCAAAACAAAAACCTCACAAACAATGAGCGGCATCTAGCAATGCATCATTGCTCCCCAAGCAATAAGAGTTCATAACTCAAATGCCTTCATGACCAATGTATCAGCGTTGTCTTTGTCCCTTTGTCCCTTACATCCGGAAAGAACTAGAGGCATGGACCGTGTCACCCTCGTAATAGCTCAATCAAAGTTTCTTGATTCAGGACGGACTTCCAGAGAATGGTGAGTCCAATATCACATATTGACTCAACCAAGCATGGCTATGCATTTCTCAGTCCAGTTCCATCAAGGGGCCCATGGATGCAACTCCTGTCATATAGGAGGACAAATTCCATATCTGCTCACACACAAACACCCAAATGATTCGTAACATGCTCAACAACCACCCTTATCATCAATCTTTCTCAAGGAAGACTTTAGATGGCATCAAAGCACGTTCTTCCACACTTGATGAATGTTGTGACTTCAGGTCAAAGGACCACAACACCATTGTCAATTGAGACCTACTCGTGACACGATTGAATGACAATCCACAGAGTAGTCTCAGGTTAGGTCTGTCCAGTACAACTTGTTCACTAACAAGTACCCACATGATGACTTGATATCACAATATCATGACCTGTGAGAACTGGTCATCAGTCAACACACGTGCCAGTCTTAAGGTATCATCATCACCCTTAGTTTCTATGATGATACAACGACCAGGGACCTTTTAAGAATGAAGCTTCAAATAAATCATAGGCTCTCACATTCAAGTCACGTACTTGATGTCCTATGGAAGCGAACACTCTAAGGGTATTTATTATATTACAATTTAACTATCACATAGAAAAATCACAATAAAAGAACTTGTCATTGATTGTAAAAAGAAACATTTAGGTACAAAATTCATCAAATGAATAAACAATAAACAGTCAACAGAATATATGTTTACATGCAACCCACAAGACTCTCACTAGAGTTGATCATTCAGGTATCGCATACCCATTGATCTAGTATGACCATCATGCTTTCTCTGCGCGAGAGACTTTGTCAGTGGATCCGCAATGTTCTCCTCAGTCGGCACTCTGCAAATGTTCACATCTCCTCGTTCGACAATCTCACGAATAAGATGGAACCGCCGAAGTATGTGCTTGGAGCGCTGATGGGATCTAGGTTCCTTAGATTGTACAATTGCACCATTGTTATCACAGTAGAGAACTACGGGACCAACAATACTAGGAACTACATCAAGCTCGCCGATGAATTTCCTAATCCATACAGCCTCCTTCGTTGCGTTGGCCGCAGCGATATACTCGTCCTCTGTTGTAGAATCATCAACTATCTCTTACTTGGAACTCTTCCAGCTCATAGCTCCTCCATTAAGGCAAAACATAAAACCTGACTGAGACTTGGAGTCGTCCCTATCCGTTTGGAAGCTAGCATCCGTGTAACCACTTACAACGAGCTCTTCCTCTCCACCATACACCAAGAACACGTCCTTAGTCCTTCTCAAGTACTTTAGGATATTCTTGACTGCAATCCAGTGACACTCACCGGGGTTTGACTGATACCTGCTAGTCATGCTCAAAGCAAAGGAGACATCGGGTCGAGTACACAACATCCCGTACATGATTGATCCAATTGCCGAAGCATATGGAATCAACTTCAAGCGGTCCTTATCTTCATAAGATTTTGGACACTGGTCCTTAGAGAGATTCACACCATGAGACATGGGCAAAAATCCTTTCTTGGACTCAAGCATGTTGAACCGCTTCAACACCTTTTCGATGTACGTACTCTGGGTCAAACCCAGCAACTTCTTCGACCCATCTCTATAGATCTTAATACCAAGTATGTAAGTCGCTTCACCCAAGTCCTTCATAGAAAAGAAGTTCCCTAGGTTGTTCTTAACAACTTTCAGGGTAGGAATGTCATTCCCAATCAAAAGTATGTCATCTACATACAATATCAGGAAGACAACAATGCTCCCACTGATTCGCTTGTAAACACAAGGCTCATCTTCATTCTTGATGAAACCAAACTCTTTGATTTTCTCATCAAAACGAAGATTCCAACTTCGAGAGGTCTGTTTCAGTCCATAGATGGACCTATTCAGCTTGCATATTTTAGTGGCTTCATTTGGGGATACAAAACCCTCGGGTTGTGTCATGTACACTTCCTCAAGGAGGTTTTCATTAAGGAAAGCCGTTTTGACATCCATCTGTCAGATCTCGTAGTCATAATACGCAGCAATAGCAAGCAATATCCTTATGGACTTAACCATGGCAACATGGGAAAAGGTCTCATCATAGTCAATACTATGAATTTGCTTGAAACCCTTAGCCACCAGTCGCCCTTTGAATGTCTGTACATTCCCATCCATGTCGGTCTTCTTCTTGAAGACCCACTTGCACCCTATGGGTCATACCCCTTCAGGTGGTTCTACCAAGTTCCAAACTTGGTTTGCATACATGAAGTCCATTTCGGATTTCATAGCCTCAAGCCATTTGTCGGAGTCTGGTCCATTTATAGCCTGTTGGTAGGTTGCTGGCTCATCATCATGATCCATAAGCAACACATTACCTATTTGAGACACGAGAAATCCATCTCTCAGGTTCAAATCTTGGTCTACCAGATCTACGTAGGACTTGTGCTTCTTGAGTAGGTTCTCTAGCTACAACATCTTGTAGTTCTATCTCAGAATCCAATTCCGGTTCATTCACTAAATGTGGTTCTTGAACTTCTTCAAGTTCTATCTTTTCAGTCTTTCTTGATAAGAACTCTTTCTCTAAGAAGACGCCAATCCTTGCGACAAACACTTTGCCCTCGGACGGTAGGTAAAAGTAATACCCTTTCGTTTCCTTAGGATATCCCACCAGATAACATTTATCCGATTTGGGTTCCAGCTTGTCAGGCATTTGACGTCGCACGTATGCCTCACAGTCCCAAATTTTAATGAATGACATACTAGGATGCTTCCCAGTCCATATCTCATATGGTGTCTTCAGAACCGTTTTCGTTGGAGCGCGATTCAGTGTCATTGCAGTAGTCTCTAAAGCAAAACCCCAAAAGGAAACAGGCAAATCTGCATGACTCATCATCGAACGTACCATGTCTAACAGAGTACGATTTCTCCTCTTAGATACACCATTATGATGTGGTGTCCTAGGTGGAGTGAGCTGTGATACAATACCACACTCTTTCAGATGATCACGGAACTCATGACTCAGGTATTTGCCACCTCAATCAGATCGGAGTGCTTTAACCCTTTTACCCAACTGGTTTTCTACCTTATTCTTGAACTCTTTGAACTTTTCAAAGGTCTCGGATTTGCACTTCATAAGATACACATATCCGTATCTACTGAAATCATCAGTAAATGTAACGAAGTAGAAAAACCCACCTCTAGCCATAGAACTCATGGGTCCGCATACATCACTATGTACAACACCCAAGAGATCCTCAGCCCTCTCAGTATAGCCCGTTAAAGGAGCTTTAGTCATCTTACCTAACAAATAAGATTCGCATCGCTCAAATGATTCATAATCAAATGAGTCCAAAAGTCCATCTCTATGGAGCTTGGATATGTGCTTCTCGTTTATATGGCCCAAACGACAATGCTAGAGAAATGTAGGGTTTGAGTCATTTGTTCTTAGTCTTTTATTATTTTCTACATTATAGATCAGATGGTCCAAGTTCAAAACATAAAGACCATTAAACAATTGGGCTACAGTATAACAAACATCATT
Source organism: Platanthera zijinensis (assembly GCA_039513925.1). Taxonomy (NCBI): domain Eukaryota; kingdom Viridiplantae; phylum Streptophyta; class Magnoliopsida; order Asparagales; family Orchidaceae; genus Platanthera; species Platanthera zijinensis. The sequence goes on along the minus strand of CM077092.1, from coordinate 37,429,633 downwards.
CTTAAATATCGAACAACAGTTGTTCTTAATTATAAAAGAAAAACCAATCATGTCCAAACATGAAATGGATATAATGTTTCTAGTTATGGCCGGAACAAAATAACAATTATCAAGTTCTATTACAAGCTCACTGGGCAAAGAAAGACGGTAAACCCCTACGGCTACAGCAGCAACTCTTGCTCCATTGCCAACACGAAGGTTTGCCTCCCCTTTACTCAGCAATCTTCTCCTTCCCAGTTCCTGCACATTTGTACAAATGTGAGAACCACATCCGGTATCCAATACCCAAGATGAAGGAGCGGAAAGGTTTATCTCTATAACGTAAATACTTGAAGCGGAAGTCATACCTCCCTTCATTTTCTGCAGACCCTCAATGTACGAAGGACAGTTCCTCCTCCAATGACCAGCCTTGCCACAGTGGTGGCATTTCCCCTCCTTCACCGTGCTCTTCTTCTTCATCAGTGCAGAAGACTTGGGCTCAAGATGTGACTTAGGTCCCACCTTCGTCTTTTTGAAGCCCTTGGCCTTGCCCTTGCCCTTATGCACCATCAGTATGGGGCTGGCAGGCTTGGCCTTCTTCATATTGATCTCGGCAGTTCTCAACATGCCTAGGAGCTCGGGCAGTATCTTGTCTATCTCATTTATGTTGTAGTTCAAGACAAACTGCTCGTAACTGTCCGGCAACAATTGCAGGATCAGATCTGTGGCCAACTCTTGACCTAGAGGAAAACCCAGCCTTTCAAGGTTATCTATATACCCAATCATCTTGAGTACGTGAGTCCCTACTGAGTCTCGAGCTCCCATCTTGCACTGAAATGACGCTTTTGTGACATCAAACCTCTCTTGACGAGCTTGCCCTTGAAACATTTTCTTGAGATGCTCATCAATCTCCTTGCACCTCATGTTCTCATGTTGCTTCTGAAGCTCAGAGTTCATGGTGGCAAGCATAAGGCACTCGACGTCTAAGGCATCATCAGTATACTTCTTGTAAGCATCCTTATCAGCACGGGAAGAATTCCCGGTCGGCACCTCGGGGGCTTCTTCTTCCAAGACATAGAGCTTTCGCTCTTGCCTGAGAACAATTCTCAGGTTCCTGTACCAGTCCATATAATTAGTCCCACTGAGCTTATCCTTCTAAAGGATGGCTCTCAGAGACAACGTGGAGTGCAAACCACTTGCCATGGAATTCTACAAGAATTCATGCAGAATAAATCAGTACCAAAATTTCAAAATACAATTATTTTTCTTAATTTGGACTTCAACTAAAACTCCCACTATTTTATTCGAAATAATAGCCCTCACTATCAATTCGGAGAGTTCATGCGAGCTACTCTCTTAGTGGACAAGATCCGTATTTCACCAACACAATGAGTCAGCTTTGGCTTTCCTCTCACGATGTGGTTATTTAGGTAGGCAACGCTTGCCAATTGCATCCTCATGCAATTCTTGTATGGTTGGTGAATAACTCCTTATTCGCATCCATCACATGGTGCATGCCAATCCCATGCCTCTAGGAACTCAACCTTTGAGGTCACCTAGTTAAGCTAGACCCGATGTCGACAGTGGGATATCACAATTATTCGCTCGCACCCTTACCAAGATAGATTAATGCACCTTGCTTTGGCAAGCCCACACTTCATCGATCGAGGCAGGAAGAGTGTTATCCATCGAAAGGCATCCGAACACTTAATATTTGATGAAGGGATTTTTGATAATAGGTTAACAATTAATCATGATCACTAAAATCCTCATGCATCCCTTATGTGCACAACAGAACACTATCAACATTTGATAGAGGAAAAGGGATAAATCTGAACATCTGGACACTTCCAAATCTTCAGTTTTACATGCATTGGACAAGACAAAGACAACTCAACTTAAAGCAGTAGACAAGCTCATCTCTCCTTGTTGGATTCAAAATCCAAAACAAAATCGAGGGATGGTTACTGCTAAAGAGACAACAATTTCTAACAATTAGAAATTTCCACGAAATCCAAGACGTTCCTAGCGGGGAACCAAGATTAAATCTAGACATTTAGAACACTTATAAATCCCTAGGTTTACACGTACTGGAATAACCTAACTTCCAATACAACAAACATGGCCGGAACCTCCCTCTGATACCACTGTTGGGTTTCTGAATGAGGATGACACAACACTTGTGCACGCAGCGGAAGAATAAAAAACATCAAGAATAACCCAAAAGAGATGGGATCGGGCCATGATCATTGAATCAAGAAGTTAACAAACAACAAGGCAAAAATTACCTCAGTGGCGTTGAGTCACAACTCAACGGAGATGCTCCAAGCTTCATGTCCCTGTCGGTGGCGAATTCTACGTGGAATGATGTCCACGTCTCTGCAGAAATCCACACGAGCGGGAGAACACCGACCTTTCCGTCACACGGATAATCGGGAAGGAGATCGACCACACCTTGCTCTTCCACAGACTGCTAGGTCCGCGCCAGGAATAACAATACTAGCGACAATCGCCGGAGAGGAGGAGGTCGACGGAGCGAGCACGGCGGCGGAACACTTCCGTCCGGCGGGATTAGGGAATCGGCGGAGCGAACGAAGAACGACGGAACCCTTCCGTCGGTTTCGTTTCGGTCAAAAGGGCCGATGTTCACCACATTCCCAAAAACCCTAAGTATCTATTTATACTCAAAGCATAAACAAACCTAGGTAAAATCGCTATCCGCAGACCACAGAAAAATAGGATTTCAGAATCGGTGAGAATCACTCGGCGAGAATCATACAGGATCGGCGAGAATCAGCTGCTGGAATCGTCGAGAGTCAGTCTGCGAGAATCAGCTGCTGGAATCACGTCGAACTTGGTTGACGATAATCGTCGACCTGTGGTCGACGATCGTCGACCTTTGTGGTCGACGATGGTCGACCCGCAGTCGACGACACATAGTCGACTGAACAGTCGGCGAGAATCAAAGTACGATACTCGACGATTCACGCCGAACGTGGGTTGAAGATAATCATCGACCTGCGGTCGACGATCGTCGACCTTGCGGTCGACGATCGTCGACCTTGCGGTCGACGATGGTCAACCCGCAGTCGACGATACTCGTCGACCCGCGGTCGACTATCTTCCACAACCCGCGGTCGACGATCGTCGACCTTCCGTCGACTTTCTGGTCAAACCTTCAAGGCAACATTTGCCCAATCCCGACGATCCTCTAAGGCAACACTTTGCCTATAACCTCATACAAGGTCGGTGATTGGTAACCTTTACCAACACAGTCAATCATCCAACTTCTCCACATCTCTTATGTGCGACCTTACAGGCTCATATCACGTTGGCAGTGAGATTACATGTTTGACCACTTCTAGATCACCATGGTAACTCCAACAATTATGTTAAACATAGACCCATTATTCTTAATTAATGGAACCCCACTAATCATGATAGTTAATGGATGATTATGCTGGAAGTGGACGACAATGATCACAGTGAAAAGATTGGACGGCGAGAAAGGAACCCAAGAATGGCAAGAGAAGTGACCGACCACCACCTCACGGGTGGACGATCCCATCGAAGACGACAGACCGCCGGTGCGGCACCTGCTAGAGGCCGACGAGGGTCGGTTGGCTGCACCCTGGCGACGCACCAGGCGCGGACGCGGCCGTCGGGCGACGCCAACCACTGAGCATGGCGGCTTCGCTGCGTAGTTCAACATCTTTGAAATCAAATGTAATTGTTACTTTTGGCTGAGTCTGCTTTAAGTAGCAGGCGCGAGCTGTTTCCTGACTTCTGCGAACGACCTATATGCCTCATGGGGTCGGAAACTTCATGGATAGATGAAGAATTGACGGGATCGCTCCAAATATTGACTGAACCGGTCTTCTGAAGATGGCATTATAGGGCGAACTTAAGTCAATGACGACAAACTGGATATCCTGGGTAACTTGCCTAGAGAATTTACTCATTGTTACTGGCAGGGTAATTGTCCCGAGAACTGGACAATTGCCGAAACCATATATGGGTCTCGCGGCGGGATTGTGATGTTATGGGGGTAAGTTTCAGGCTGTAGAGAGTGGATAAAACATGATATCGGTTAAACTCCTGTTGTCTATGAGAATTTTTTTAATGTTGAAGCAGAGATCTCCTATCCATCCGTTGATGATAAGCGGATCTTGATGGGGAATCTGCAACCCTTCGAGGTCTTCGTTTTCGAAGGATATGGTCGAATCCGGGTTGAGTTCTGCATTCATGAGGGTTTCATCTGTAGTTTCAACTGAAAATATCTGGGTAAAAAGTAATGGGGGGCCGGGGATGGTTTTGATGTTTCCCACCATTTGCAAAGGGTAAGGTATATTGACCTTCTGGGGATGTTTGGAATTTACTTCCCACAGACGACACCAAATTGTTGCGACCAAACTCAACGCCCCGGTCGGACCGGAATAACTTGGACCGCCTCAGCTCTCGGAGTGGTCGAGCGCGCACACAGTTAGTGAGAGGGAAATTGTACACACGAGATTTTGACGTGAAAATACCCCTCAACTGGGTAAAAAATCACGTTACCGGGTCTATGCCGGTCGAAATCCACTAATTGCTTGCGGTTACAACTTTCTTCGAGAATCGAGAGAGACAGACCGCTCCTCGTTACACATTAGTGGTGAGAGAGAAAAAGAGACTTAGGCTTGCAGCGGGAAACAGACTGCTTCGCTCAAGGCTTGTGGCTTTGGCGATTCACATGAATGAGTGCTTGCTGCCGTAGGGTTTCCCCTCTTGCTGCACACTCGTGGATTTAGGCAAGTCTTTTGCGGAGAGGAGGCATGTAGGAGAATTCTGGCGATGGAGCGATGACCCGAAGGTGGCTTGAATGATGTATCTGACAGAGCTCTGACCTGAGGAGGAAGAAAACAGATGAGAGAAAAGATGAGAAATAAGGAGGTCTGGAAGGACTTTTATAGCCTCTAGAAGGTGGTTACGGTGGTTATGCGGCTATCCGCACACCGTAGCCACCAACATTATAATCTTAAGTATAGTGTTACGGGAATATTATTTGCATGATATTATGTTAAACATAGACCAATTATTCTTAATTAATGAACCCCCCCTAATCATGGTAGTTAGTGGGTGGTTACGCTTGAAGTGGATGGTGATGATCGCAGTGAGACGATTAGACAATGAGAAAGACACCCAAGAAGGGCGAGAGAAGCGAACGACCACCACCTCACAGGTGGCCGGACCCGTCGAAGACGGCAGGCCGCCAGCGCGACATCGACCGGGGGCGCGAATGGTGGCGCGAACGACGGTCGTTGAGGGTTGGACGGCGGCACCCGGGCTACACACCAGGCGCGACCATGGAGGCGACCGTCGGGCGCGACCCCAACGCTAGACACCGGGCGCGGCGCCGGCCGGCTACCGGGCGCGACGCAGGCCACAAGGCACAACACCGGCCTGCCACAAGATGCGGCAGGCCAGAGCTGGCACGAGAGGTGGCGGCCGGTCGAGCCTCTCCCCTCCAAGGGTGGGGCGCGATAGGCAGCGCCCGACACCTTCTGCCAAGGGGTGGGGCTTAAGTCGGCCTGCTGATGGCGGGAGAGAGGGGCCGGCCCCGTCGGTTGACCCCCGGACGGTTCAGGGAAGACGATCCTGCGGGCACGTATCGCACACGATTGTGTGCGCCTATTGCGCGCACAACGGTTCCCCCTGACCCTCATTTAGATGGTGGGATCATGGGGAAATGAACTAATTGCACCCCAAATATATTATAAAAAATCTTGGAAGAATCTCACAAGATTTTATTTGATATGAAAGTTGATTAAATATATAACTTAGATGCATCTAAAGTGATAAGCTATAATAAGAAATAATTCTTTTTTTGTGATCCAACTGTGATTTCTTACACGTACAAATTTTAGCATAGACATTGATCATCAAAAAAAAAATTCTTTGCCTTTTGATTGAACCCCCCTAATCAAACTTTCTGGATCTGCCCAGTGCCCCTCTTGACGCTCCCCTCTACAGCATAGTAAAGAACTTAGATTCACGAGCGGTGGCTTGTTACACTCTGATCGAATGCACTTCTGGCTCTCTCCAATGACGGATCCAAGAAATTGGTAACATGAGTACACAATTTTTTTAAAAATAAAATAGTAGTCATTTATTATATTTTTTTTAAATTGAAGGAATATTTTTTTCTAAAAATCTTTGAAGTGTCACTGTAGTGTCGAAAATATCGAACCACGCGATCGATGACTTGGATTGTACTTGATGCACTCAACTCATGTGCATAGGGGCGGGTCTACATAGGGCCGAGCGTGAGCAGATGCCCACACTAAATTAAAAAAAAAATACAATCTTTCATTAGTAAAGAAGAGGTTTATCATGACACATACGCTATAAATATATTTTTATTATATTAGTCAATTTATTTTATTAAATATTTTTATATTTCATCCACACTCAATATAATTACTACATCCGTCACTGTATATGCGTAGGATGTCTTATTATGCAGCTGTGGGTGGCAAAGTATTCGGGTGACCTGGAAACTATCGTTGGAGACTAGCACAAGTATTACTTAATTATTATTTGGTTAATTATCACAATCGTGCATAAATTGCTTACTTAATCCCCGTGCTTAGCGTGGAAGTTGGATTATCTTAATAGTGATGTATAATATTGTGTATGGATATATAAAGACAAAATTCTAATAAAGTAATTTACAGCTTTTCTTTTCCCAAATTATTTTCATTATTTTCTCCCTTTTTAAGTAATTTTCTAATCCATTTTATCATATTTTGTTATTTTTAATTCGTTTTACTTAGCTTTGTAATCCCACATATTTATATAATATTTTTTTTATATCTATTTTAGTTTCAATTGATTTAAAATATTATATTTAATTTAATTTAATTATTTATTTATTATATATACTTTTCCTAATGCAAGGGTGACATCATCAACTTTAACGTAGTTATGCAATAAATTTAGGGAGTTGTTAAGGGCACCGCAGTTTTGGCTAGGCGCACCGCACTTTCTCCTAATTTTTCGCGCCTTTTATAAATACGTCTTATACATGCATTTTTAGAAAATATGTTCAACACAAAAGTTGTAGATCTCATCAAGATCTACAACTTTCGTGTTGAACAGTTTTTCTAAAAATGCATGTACAAGGCGTATTTCTAAAAGGCGCGAAACCTGAGTGTATTTCCAAAGTACGTCTTGTACATGTATTTTTAGGAAAAGTGTTAAAAACAAAAGTTGTAGATCTCGTCGAGATCTACAACTTTCGTGTTGAACACTTTTCCTAAAAATTTATGTACAAGGCATATTTCCAAAAGGCACGAAAAATTAGGAGAAAGTGCGGTGCGCCTAGCCAAAACCGCGGTGCTCATAACAACTCCCTAAATTTAATGATTTGTTAAATTGCAACTTACTTCAAAAAAATAGCTTAAATATAATATAATAAAATTAAATATAGTTAAGTAGATAAAACTTAAGCTCCGGTAGACCGGACTAAACTGTACCGTCTTAGCCCGAGAGCGGTTGAGCGTGCCAAGGGTAACTAAAAAAGGGAAAGCTGACAAATAATTTTTTTTAACGTGAAAAACTCTTCAAATAGGTGAAAAATCACGTAGTCAGGAGAAGATAAATGCGACGATGGACGTCGATCATGTTTTGGCCTTTCATAAACATCACATTTTAAAGTTTTAATAAACTGCAATAAAGTAGAAAATAGTTTCTGAAGGTACACTGGAGAAGGATGATCAAGACGCAAATGCCAGCGTCGAGCCTCAACAGCAGTAACAATGGAAGAGAAGAGGTCAAGGGACGATGAAGTTGCATCCAAATAGTAATAAAAGTGCATTAACATTAATACCAACCCAATACTAAAAATATATGAGTATGAGAAAGATGTACAAAGACAGAAAAACCCTCCTGATGATAAAATACAAAATTATATATAAACGGACTTGATTTCAAGTAGCTCCACAGGGAATGAAAGCCTAAGGGTCCGTTCGTTTCAACGACATTGATATTGAAGTATTGACTTTCAATCCAATATCAAATACACATGAGAAATGATATTGAGTTTTAATCCAATTTTTTTGTTCGGCCACATAATCACTTTCTGTCATAGGAATTGACATTGATCACTTTTTATTGTTGTTTGTAGAAAGATTTTGTCATAGGAATTGACATTGATCAATGTTTTTAATGATCATAATTAAAAATTACAAACACGAATTTTTCGCCAGACAGTGATTTTTTCGCTCATACGTGATTTTTTTTCCATGCGTGATTTTTTTGACCGGACTCAAGTTTTTCAACCCTAACGCTAAATTTTTTCCTGGACATAAAATTTTCGCCCGAACGTGTTATTTTTGCCTGCACGCGATTTTTTCGTCATGGCGGGATTTTTTTCATTCTGATTCGGTTTTTTTGGCCCGAATGCGAAATTTTCGTATGAACTCTAATATTTCGCCCGTATTCGATTGTTTCACCTGAAGGTAACTTTTTTGTCCGGTCATGATTTTTCGCACGGAAGCGAAATTTTTGTCCGGAGTCGATTTTTTCACCCGGACGTGATTTTTTAAATTTGGGCGTAATATTTTCGCTCGGACGCGATTTTTTTGCTCTGATGCAATTTATTCGTCCGGATGAGATATTTTCGCCATGACTCAATTTTTTGTCCTAAACGCGAAATTTTGGGCGGGACGTGATTTTTTCGTCCAGACGCGATTTTTTCGTTCAGACTCGATTTTTTCGTCCAGACTCGATTTTTTCTGTCCGGACGCGCAATTTTCGAACGACGTAAAATTTTAGCCCGGACGCGAAAAACCGGATTCGAGCGGAAAAATTGTGTTCGAGCGAAAAAATCGCATCTGGCCAAAAAAATCCCTTCCTGGCAAAAAAGTGTTGAGCTAAAAAATCACGTGATGATGACAAAATCTCGTGTGGGTGGAAAAATCACGTACGGGTGAAAAGATCGTCCGGACGAAAAAACGCATCCAAACGAAAAAAACACTTACAAGTGAAAAAAACCCGTCCCGTTGAAAAAAAAAACGCATCCGGGAGAAAAAAAAACGCGTCCGAGAGAAAAAATGCGTCAGGGCGAAAAAAAACTTGTTCGGGCAAAAAAATTACGTCAGGGCGAAAAAAGGCTTATAGGCGAAAAAAGGCGTCCGGGCAAAAAAAAGGTGTCCGGGCGAAAAAAAGCCGTCCGATCAAAAAAATCGCGTCCGCGTGTAAAATCGCGCCTGGGCAAAAAAAATGCGCCAGGGCGAAAAAAAACGCGCCCGGGTGAAAAAACGCATCAGGGTGAAAAAATCGCGTCGGGGGAAAAAAGGCGTCCGGGCGAAAAAAGCGTCTGAGCGAAAAAAGACGTCCGTGGGAAAATTGCGTCCGGGCGAAAAAATCGCATCCGCGCGAAAAATCGCGTTCGGGAGAAAAAATCACGGCCGGGCGAAAAAATCGCTTTCGGGCGAAAAAATTGCGTCCGGGGGAATAAATCGCATCCAGGCGAATGAATCGCGTTCGGGCGAAAAAATTACATCTTGGCGCAAAAAAGCGCATCCGGGTGAAAAAAGATTCCGAGCCAAAAAAACGCATCAAGACAAAAAAATTGATTCCCGGTGAAAAATTCGACCGGGCGGAAGAAAATCAGCCTAGGTAGAAAAAACGCGTCCGAGCGAAAAAATTGTGTCCTGGAGAAAAAAATCGCTTCCGTGCAGAAAAATCGCATTAGGGCGAAAAAACGCGTTCGAGCCAATTAAAAGTGTCTGAGAGAAAAAATTGCATTCTGGCGAAAAAATCGCTCTCTTGAAAATAAGCTTGTCCGGGCAAAAAAAATTGCGTCCTGGCGAAATATCAAGTCCAGGTGAAAAAAACACGTTCAGGCCGAAAAAGTGCTCTCCTTTTAGAAAACCATAGTGACTGATCTCAATATCCTCCTTTGGAGATAGACATTTGATTTATGAGTTTTTAGGTTATAGTGAATATTCACGACTTTCCACCAGAAAGCCAATTCCACTTTAAAATTCATATTTTCAAAATCAATATTTCAATATCAATGTCTGTGAAATGAACGGACCCTAAGAATTTGACTGAGATTCATCCCAAAACTGTTTTATTTGTTTGCTATTAGTGAAATCTCTCTCTTAAATAACCATATTTCTCTGCTACTCTTGTTCTTCCACTTACATAACAATGTTCTAACCTACTGCTTTACATTTTCTGCCAACTTCCTCGGTCCGACACTAACCGTCTTCACCACAACCCTGAACGGGCTCTGAATGTTACAAATTGTTGCTAAACTAGGAATTTCAATGTTACACTCATGCGATCATTTTTACATGTATTGACTGCATGACACCCGTAATTCAAGATTTTACACTAAGACTCTGTTTGGGGGGACTTTAATTAAGGTTCGGTTCATGCGCTCGCAACCGTTTGACCGGTGAAAATAAGTTCCACCAAACATAGCCTACCACCTACACTCCAGCGATAAGTCCCTGCGCGGTGGAAATCTGTAGGAAATTTGCGAATTTCCTGCAGGAGACGAATCCCCGCTTGCCCGACCGCGGCCCCGCCAAGCTCTTGGCGGTTGCGGCCGGGCGGTGGCTTCCGCGCAACCGCGGCGGATACGCCCCGCGATTGAGCATGTGTAAGTTGTTTGGTGTTTTATCTTCACTTGTTGTGTACTTTGACCTCCTACTTGTTGTGGATATTTATTTCATTTGTTATAAGTATCATTCCGCGCGCAATTCGTTGTGCGAATACGCTTGTTTCTCTTTAATTAAAAAAATTATGCATTCTTGTGCCTCTGTTATATTTTTATAACAATTAATTACAGTTGTATTTTGAGCGGACCAATCTCTACATTGGTATTATACTTCATTGCATATAGGATTGCATTTAGAGTGTATACCCTGAGTCGACCTATGACTGCATCAAATTGGTATCAGAGCCCTAGGTTAGTGTCACTTGCACGTTACGTAGTGATAGAGATTATCGTCAGTCCATGTCAAATCACAATCACATCGATGATAAGACCGTCAGCTCACAGTCGGACATGACATCATATCCACTGAGTTTCAAAGACTTGTTCTCAATCGATTTGACCGGATGGGAGCCCAATTTGAAACCCTTAGGGGTGATATCGCTAGGGTTAGCACTAGAGATGATCAGTTATAGATTCCTAGAGGTTGAGCAACTCCTCCCCCATGCAACGAGCCTCTTGAGGATGCTCGAGGTGCTACACCTCTTCCCGAAAGACGTGGTAGATACATCCCTCATCAAGATCCCCCTCCTCCTGCGAGAGAGATTTTCATTGTGGCTACGAGTATCGGTAGGATCCAGGGAGGAATCACCATCCCCATGATGTACCACTTCCACCTCCCCCACCTGGTCGTAGAGATCAAGCCCCACCTACACAGTACGATCATGACTATGATGATGAGTACGGTGACTATCGTGAGCCACGTCGTGGGATGAATCCATAGGAGGATGACATCACCTAGCGTATCCGCATTGACGTGTCCTCCTTCGATGGTCACCTGGAGCCGAAGACATTTAGTGATTGGTTCATGGACATGAAACACTAATTTGACTAGTTTTAGATGTGTGATGAACGACGTGTACAGTTTGCCAAAATGAAATTGATCGGCCAAACAAAAATTTATTAGTCGAGCCTGGAGAGGTCAATTGAGCGGGATGCTATTACCCCATCACCCGATTGAATGAGATGAAGCAACGCTTGAGAGATAAATACCTCTCAGCTTCATATTGTGATCAACTTTTCGATCAGTTTTACGCACTGCGTCTGGGGACCCTCTCCGTTTCTGATTACATGTCACGATACGACGAGTTCGTAGTTTGTAGTGATAATCAGGAGGATCTCATTGTCACTGCATCTCGTTTTCGTACTGGACTTAGGGCTGACATCTGAAGGGAGCTGATTCCTCATAGGATTGAGACAGTAGAGCGGTTTTTTCATCTTACGTTGGAGTACGAGCATTATTTTCGCAATGTGGGCCCGAGGAAGTTCATTTCTCGACCCAATATCACCACAACTAGGAGATCCACTCTTGCCATAACCACTGTCACCCCTCGCGCTCCGCAGATGCGACGGGAAAAATTATTATACTTGGAGGACCCAAGCCCGGGGGGGGGTCCAATGTTATCAATGTTTGGGAGAGGGCACTTCGCAGCGCAATGTCCGATTAGAAATTTAATAATTGAGGAGTCAGGCAAGCCAAGTACTGAGGTATAGGATGTCAATGTCGAGGAGATTACAACCATCATAGATGACGGATGAGAGAGCAATGCGGAGAGATCACTAGAGTTATGAGTCCTCCGTCGCCTCCTCCACAACCCATGTGACGAGGAGGATTGGCGTCGCACCACTATTTCTTCACACATTTCCCGAGCGTAGGAGGCCCCTGCAAGCTCGTCATTGATAGTAATAGTTGTGTCAATATAATTGCTAGGAAAGGGTTGGAGAGGATGCAACTCACAGCTGAACCACATCTGTATCCTTACCGTATCTTATGGGTGGACAAGTCCACCATCCAGGTTACACAACGATGTCTGGCGCCGATTTGCCTAGCGACCACAGAGAACCGAGTTTGGTGTGATGTTATCCCTATGAACGTCGTGCACGTTCTTCTAGGTTGACCTTCTCTATATGATCGTGATGCTACGTGTTATGGCTGGTCCAACACGTGTGTATTTTTTTATAAAGGCCGAAAGATTACCCTTACCCTGACCAAGCCCAGGGATCCTCCCAAGGACAAGGTTAAATCTTCCATCAATGTGGGGTCTTCGAGCCTCTCCATATTTTTAGGAAGGGTTACTTACAGAGAGAGAGTTTAGAAACTTGGTTTATGTTTATTTTGGGGGCCACGATGACGGTCGAGACCCCTAGAGAAACCAAGATTACTGATCTGAATGTTCGTCAATTGGTGAATGGTTTCATAGATATTATGCTTGAGGTGATTCCTAATGAGCTCACTCCACTGAGGGACATCTAGCATGCGATTGATCTAATCTCAGGGACATCTTTGCCCAATCTCCCACATTATCACCTAAATCTGACCGAGCATGCAGAGTTGAAACGGCAAGTTGATTATCTTTCGCGGAAGAAGTTTGTACGAGAGAGTCTGAGTCCATGTGTCGTACCGACCCTTCTTGCTTCGAAGATGGACGGGAGTTGACGCATATGCATTGATATTTGTGTCATAAATGAGATCAGGTTGAAGAATCGTTTCCCCATTCTCTGCCTCGACGATCTCCTGGATTCGATGACCGATGCCCGGATCTTCTAGAAGATCGATCTTTGTAGCGGATACCATCAGAGTTAGAGAAGAAGATGAGTGAAAGACGGCCATCAAGACGAAGGACGACTTGTATGATTGGCTAGTTATGTCGTTCAGACTATCAAGCGCCCAACACATTTATGAGGGCGATGACACGGGTTCTGCGGCTATACAAGGGCAAATTCTTGGTAGTGTATTTTAATTCTATTTTGATATACAGTCAGGGTCGCACTAAGCACTTGCGCCAAATTCATCTGGTGTTCGATCTCCTACGAAAGGAGCATCTTTACATCAACTTGAAAAAGTGTTTGTTCCTATCCACATCAGCTCACTTCTTAGGTTATTTGGTGTCGGGCCTATTGAAGCCAAAAATGACCTCTCGTGGAGTTTGGGGTCCCAAAAGTGGGGTGACCTCACACCTACTACAATCGGGGGAACGTCACGGGCCGAAGACTTAGGAATCTATGAACAGACCCTCGGCTCTAGCGTGGAGGTCCCACCTCACACTCGGAAGACCTTTGAGGTCTCCCTCTCCCTAGCCAATGCTTGAGCTAGGTGCCTTGGAGGAAGAAAGCCAAGGGGATTTAAGTGGCTACGAAGCAATGCTCTCCAATGCACCATCAAGGGTCTATTTATAGTTTTTCCAAGTCCTGGGGTTAAAATGACCAAAATGCCCCTAGGGAAAATAAGTCTCAAGCCAATAGAAAATCTCCACACCGGAGGGGGGGGGGGGTAAAGAGGTAATCCCCCTCGAGGGCACAACGGTAAAAATAGGTCGAGCGAGCTGGCGATTAGGCGAGAAGCGAGGGGTGGCCTGGGCGAACAGGCGACCTGCAAGACGAGATGGTCTGCGGCCAGCCTGACGAGACGGCCTGCCTGACGAGACGGCCTGCCTGACGAGACGGCCAGCCTAACGAGACGGCCTGCCTGACGAGACGGCCAGCCTGACGAGACGGCCAGCCTGACGAGACGGCCAGCCTGACGAGACGGCCTGCCTGACGAGACGGCCTGCCTGACGAGACGGCCTGCCTGACGAGACGGCCTGCCTGACGAGACGGCCAGCCTGACGAGACGGCCTGCCTGACGAGACGGCCTGCCTGACGAGACGGCCAGCCTGACGAGACGATCTGTGTAACATCCCATTTCCGGCTAAACCCCTAGGAGTCGGTCTGTCATGACAGAACCCTAGGAAGCCCAAGAATTGAAGTACATCGACCAAGATTTTGGGTCATGGGTTGGTCACGCCCGTGACTGACCCGTCACGCCCGTGACCTAGGGCGTGACCCCCCTTCGACGATCGTCGATCTCAGGAAGACGATCGGCGAGCGCAGAATTTGCAACCCGGGCCCGTCACGCCCGTGACCGATATGTCACGCCCGTGACCTAGGGCGTGACCCCCCTTCGACGATCGTCGATCTCAGGAAGACGATCGGCGAGCGCAGAATTTGCAACCCGGGCCCATCACGCCCGTGACCGATATGTCACTCCCGTGACCTAGGGCGTGACCCCCCTTCGACGATCGTCGATCTCAGGAAGACTATCGGCGAGCGCAGAATTTGCAACCCGGGCCCGTCACGCCCATGACCGATATGTCACGCCCGTGACCTAGGGCGTGACCCCCCTTCGACGATCGTCGATCTCAGGAAGACGATCGGCTGACTCAGAATTTTCCCCAAGGATCTGTCACGCCCGTGACCCACGTGTCACGCCCGTGACAAAGGCCGAAACGTCGGTTCAGGCCCGAAATTATTCTAACACGCGTTATAATAAATTCTTGTATGGGAAGTTACACCAGAAGTATTTATGGGCCGTTTCCTTCTCTAATTACTTAATAAAATGAGGAAGTGTTGGTCCAATAGGAAATCGCCACCTGGATCAGTTTTTTCACCTTCCACCTTTTCCCCTCCCTCCACCATAACCGAAATATTATTGAGAGAGAGAGCATTCATGGCCATGAATGCTTTACCCTTTCCCCTCCTCACTTCGAGATCTATAAAAGTCCACTTAGAGCAAGATGAGAAGTTTACATTCTTGACCAAATGGATTTGAGTTATTGTTCTTGCTGTAGGAGAAGTTCGGGAACGCCACCACCGCGTCATGACAATCCGACGTTCATCTCGCCTCCAAACCGCGAACAAGGTCCTCCTCTACTTCTTTTCTTATGGGTAGATCTTAGGATCTTAGAAAGGAAGTTCGTGCTCAAAGGAGCCAGACCTATCTCGTGTTTTCATGGAAAAATCATGAAAAATATATTTTCGGGTATGCCGGAAACCGTCACCTCCGGCGGCCAAACCACCGTCGACCGATAGTCATCGCCTCGACGGAGGTGGTGGTGGTGGTGGCTGGCCAGGGAAGTGACCGGACGGTCGGCGACGAATCAAGGAAGAGCTACAGGAAATATAAGTTTTTCTGAGTTCAGTTTACGGGTTCTGTTTGGTAGGGAGGATGAACAGTAAATTCTATTATTATTCATTTATTAATTATAATGAATTATTCTCTCCTTTTTAACACACTTTTTAATATTACCAAATGAGGCACTTAGAGGCCGAATTAGGAAAATTGGCCAGTCACAAAAGTTGTAGCCCTTCGAGTCTAAATTAATTTAAAATTAATTTAAACTAATTTGGGTAAGCGGTTTGACCGCAGCACCTGTTTTATTGGGGGCTGTACCTAGAGTTGGGCAGAAACTAAAATAGATGCCTACTCTTCATCCCTTATCCAAATGACCTGAAATTTGGGCAGGGGGTTACCCTTAGCCATAACTAAAGGCTGTCCAAAAATGGGAATTGTTGGAGACACTTTACCTAAGGTTTTTATTTAATTTAATTAAGTTAGAGGAATTTATTTAAGTGGTCAAATGACCTCCAAACCCTCCAATATTTTGGTGAGTGGTCCTTGGAAATAAAACCTAGCTCTGTACAAAATTTCAACTCATTTGGATGAGTTTTGGATAGTAAGTCACTTGTTCTTAACTAGGCATTAATGAGGCGTTTTTGAGTAAAAAGTGCACTAAGAGGTTGGAATGGTCAAATCACCTCAACAGAGGCTGATATTTTGACCACTGACTTAAAGAGGTTATTATAACCCACTTGGAAAAAATGGTGTGGTTTAGGGTTGGTTTACCCTAGGATCCAAACTCAAACCCTAAATGGAGGGTTTTGAGGGTTGTGAAGGACATGAAGGAAATTGCTCTCGTATTACCTTGAAATTCAGTAGAGTTGACATTAGCATGATATAAATCATCTGGATGGAATCTTGGAGGATTTGTAGACAGATAGATACCTCAAAACCTTAACCTTAGCTTTAGGGAAAAATACCAATTAAGTAAAATCTGTCACTAAAAATTATTTAAAAGCTATGAAACTCAGGTAGAGGAAGTTTTGAAGCGGGTAGAATCTAAAGCAATTTTACTGAAATTTTATGATATCTATTTCCAGCACTTCATTTGTAACGTTTATTATAGCCCTATTTGATGTTTTAACTATTTGGATCTTTCCGTTTATTTAAACCCCATGAAATCTTGGAAGTAACTGTTTTAAGTCAGAATGGTTGCTTCAGAATTTTTGTATAATTTTAGTTATGTAAATCTAGTACTTCCTTCACAAATATTAAAAAGGGGTTTTATAATTTAAAAATTAATCATGGATGATATTGCTGCTGAAAAATTATGAAACTTAGCCAATGCTATTTTTAAGGTTGTATCTGCATAATATAATTAATTTATAATTTTTGGATGGATATTCTCTGTACTTGATTCATAAATAATGAAAGATAGAAAATATTGCTAAAATAGTTTTAGTGCTTTTTTGATGATAGAAAATTGTGATGCTTTGGATTTACCATTTTGAGATAGCAAAATATTTATAATAATTTTTTTGGACATCCTACATGAGTACTTAGGGTAGTTCATGTTCAAACCGATAGCCCATGAAATTTTTGAGGAAATTAATTAAATGCCAGATAAATTAGGAAAATTATAGTTTTCTGATTATAGGATAATCATATCATGATATACCTCTAGTAAATAAGTTAGGGTATTTGGATGAGTATTGAATCATTTCCTAACCGGTTCGACATATAGTTTAGGCTGGTCTGCATATAACAAATTGTTAAATTGCAATAGGGCAAGATCTGGGATAGTTGTTGGAGTTAGTCATTTTGTCTAGGTGGATAGATGTGGATGATTTCGTAAAAGAATGATATGAAGAGTAGTGAGAAGTGGTGATGGCTAGAGTTAAGAGGTGTTCGGGTTCGACGAAAGATCGTCTTTCCCGAAGAAAGGAAGGTTAAAAATCACCCTAGATTAGTCTATCATAATATGAGAAGGGAATGGGTAAAAAGAATCAACCAATAACAATAAGTGCCTTGCGAAAGGGAACGATGGGCTTCAGCTACTATCATAGTTCTTAGTGCCCTTTGAGAGCCCTTCACAGGGAATACCGGGGGCAGTCCTGGGTTAACGTAAACTGTAATAACAAGCTGAAAAGAGTAACCTAGTAATTAGGATCTCACATTTCACAAACACTGTTAGCACAGGAAGATTGTTGGGAGCTTCGGATCGATTGGTTAAAATACGAATGTTTTGGTCCGGGGAGCTTCGGCTCGGTTTTTGTTTGATTACGATTAAATTTGCATGTGCATAAAAGGAAAGAAAATTAAGGTGGTGGGTCTTCGGTATTGGAGGGTCGATGCACCGACACCAATACGCTGACTCGGCAAGTGTGGTTAGCACTTCGCCAACAGAATTCCGGTGCGCCAGCCGGCAAGAGTACGCAGGAGTCCGCTTCGTGCACCAAATGTTGAGGCGTACGATAGGTCTGACCGGTAGTGCTTTACTGGTTTAGAGGTGGGCGAGGCCCAACCCACCGCTTCCGTCTGCCACTACGGAGGTATCTTGGGAGGTAACGGCTCCGAAAGGAGGAACTAAAGGTCTGTGTGCACAGAGTCGGGTGTGTGAGTTGCACTTGCATGTTCCATCATACCCACTTGCATGTCATAGCATAATCGATTCATTTAAACCTGACACCTAAAGTATAAGTGGAATGGGACGCTTATACATTAGGACTTGCAAAACGACCCCTTGATCTATAAGCTTGTGTGAGCAAGTTTATAAATTAAGGCCATTTTTGAAATATATATATATATACTGCTGTTTGATAACCGACACCCCAACGTATAAGTGGTATGAGACACTTTATACAATGAGAGCCTTGCAGAAGACCCCTTGGCTTATGTGTTCTCACATAAGTGAAGGTTACTTTTCATATTTCGTCTTATTGCCCTTAATTATTATAGAATTGCTAGATTAGTTCCGCTGCCACCTGTTCTTTTGAGTTAATCTCCACCCACATGTACGTCCCTTTCTTCCTCTCCGCTCGGTACCTAGGAGCCATGGGGGAAGGGGTAGGGGATAATAGGGCTTAGTCTTTATGACTGACAGTTTTCAAACCGCATCATTTTATGGAATCGTGGAGCCCAGCACGAGGGAGCAGACCCAGAGACCGGTGCGCTTGGAGATGGAGCAGTCTAGCTCCGGAGTTCATACAGCCGGGACCGTAAGTCTCGACCTTGAGTAGATGTTCTGTTTTTGCTTCCGCATGAGTCATTTGTAGTGAGGACATGATGTACCGGGCATAAGCCTGTATTTTTAGTACTCTGATATACTATTCTGTGGACACTCCCTTCGTGGAGACTTCTTTTTCTATATATTTGATTTTCTTGTGGACTTGATTTTACTTCATTGTGCTACCTTTCTGTAATGGAATTGGCCGGCAGAATCGGCGCTTTGTGGTGATGACCCTTCAGGGCGTGAAGGTGTCACCGCAAAGGGGCGGTTCTGGGCCTAAGACCCCGGTGTTTTAAAAGAAAAAGGGGGGGGGGTCTTACACACTCCCTGTCGAGACGGCCTGCCTGACGAGACCACCTGCCTGACGAGATGGCCTGCCTGACGAGACGGCCTGCCTGACGAGACGGCCTGCCTGACGAGACGGCCAGCCTGACCAGACGGCCAGCCTGACGAGACGGCCAGCCTGACGAGACGGCCAGACTGACGAGACGGCCAGCCTGACGAGACGGCCAGCCTGATGAGACGACCAGCCTGACGAGACGGCCAGCCTGACGAGACGGCCAGCCTGACGAGACGGCCAGCCTGACGAGACGGCCTGCATGACGAGACGGCCTGCCTGACGAGACGGCCTGCCTGACGAGACGGTCTGCCTGACTCTTCAAGGGGGCCCTGGGGAGATAAATATTTTCTCCTATTTCCAAGGTTAAGCCAAAATTGGCCACCAAGAGTGTAAGATCTCTCAAAAGCTTAAAAACCTATAGTTGGTTCTGCGCTTGCCGGAAGGGCCCTACTCTGCGAATACGGGGTTGTACACAATCCCCGCTCTTTTCGAGGTTGGCACAAGCTCGGAAAGAACATCCAACCCAACGTATTCGCTGAGTGGCTTTTTTTGTGGCTGAGTCATTTGGCATCCTTGAGGGGTCAACCTGTCATGCCAACTAATGGGAGCCTGGATGATGAGACCACCTCGAGGTGAAGAACATTTGGCTTCCCCGAGGGGTACCACCGGACCTATCAGCTAGTGGGAGCCTGACAGCGAGACCATCATCGGAGCAAAGGACTGGGCTTCCACGAGAGGTACCACCAGACCTACCAGCTAGTGGGAGCCTGGCAGCGGGACCATCATCGGAGCAAAGGAACTGGGCTTCAACGAGAGGTACTACCGGTCCTGTCATCTAGTGGGAGCCTGGCAGCGGGACCATCATCGGAGCAAAAGACTAAACTTCCACGAGAGGTACCACTGGACCTACCAGCTAGTGGGAGCCTGGCAGCGGGACCATCATCGGAGCAAAAGACTGTGCTTCCACGAGTGGTGCCACCGGACCTGCCAGCTAGTGGGAGCCTGACAGCGAGACCATCATCGGAGCAAAGGACTAGGCTTCCACGAGAGGTACCACCGCTCCCTACCAGCTAGTGGGAGCCTGACAGCGGGACCATCATCGGAGCAAATGACTAGGCTTCCACGAGAGGTACCACCGGACCTACTAGCTAGTGGGAGCCTGGCAGCGGGACCATCATCAGAGCAAAAGACTGTTCTTCCACGAGAGGTGCCACCGGACCTGCCAGCTAGTGGGAGCCTGGCAGCGGGACCATCATCGGAGCAAAGGACTAGACTTCAACGAGAGGTACCACCGGACCTGACAGCTAGTTGGAGCCAGGCAGCGGGACCATCATCGGAGCAAAATAACTGGGCTTCCACGAGAGGTACCACCAGACCTACCAGCTAGTGGGAGCCTGACAACGGGACCATCATCGGAGCAAAAAACTAGGCTTCTACGAGCGGTACCACCTGACCTACCAACTAGTGGGAGCCTGGCAGCGGGACCATCATCGGAGCAAAGTACTTGGGCTACCACAAGAGGTACCACCAGACCTGTCAGCTAGTGGGAGCCTGGCAGCGGGACTATCATCGGAGCAAAGGAACTGGGCTTCCATGAGAGGTACCACCGGACCTGTCAGCCAGTGGGAGCCTGACAGCGGGACCATCATCGGAGCAAAAGACTGGGCTTCCACGAGAGGTACCACCGGACCTACCAGCTAGTGGGAGCCTGGCAGCGGGACCATCATCGGAGCAAAAGACTGTTCTTCTACGAGAGGTGCCATCGGACCTGCCAGCTAGTGGGAGCCTGGCAGCGAGACCATCATCGGAGCAAAGGACTAGGCTTCCACGAGAGGTACCACCGGACCTACAAGCTAGTGGGAGCCTGACAGCGGGACCATCATCGGAGCAAAGGACTAGGATTCCTCAAGAGGTATCCTCAACCCATCCAGTCAGTGAGAGCCTGGCATGGGGAGGTTCTCTTGGTGGGGGGGACTAATCATCTCAACCAAACCTTACCAAATCCAACATCCTCCAAAGGGGAAAACAAGGTTACATGACCCCCTAACCCAACTGGTCGGGGGCTGGACTCAATACAACAATAAGAAAAAACAAGACTCTATCGGGGCGAGGCTTCTTCAGGGGGTCTGGGCATGGTGGTTGTCATCCTTCTCCTCAGATACCTCTATCTGGCTCAGACTCTCCATGATTTTCTACATCTCCTCTGCCTTGGCCAGCAAGGAGATGGTGTTGACGGCCGTGACATAGCATTGTCTTGCCATCCTGGAGTCTCCCTTGACTCTGACCTGGATCCCTTCGAAGCTAAACTTGAGGCATTGGTGGAATGAAGACGACACACAACAAAAGGCACTGATGAGGGGCCTTCTGAAGATGGCGTTGTAGCTGCTTGGAGCGTCAACGATGACGAACCGGCAGTTCCTTGAGGTCCCTCCCAACTTTACCTGGAGTCCTACTCCGCCTTCCACCTCCTTTCTCTCCCCCGAAATACCGAACAAGGGTCCATCTGAGGCCAACACCCTCCTTGGCTCCACATTCATCTCGTCAAACGCCTTCTTGAAAATGATGTTGACGGAGCTCCCGTTGTCAACCAAGATCCGGGAGATGGTGTAGCCCTCGATGGCTGTCTTGATGACCAGCGCATCACAGAACAGATCTTCATGATCTGGCAGGTCCTTCACCGAGAAGATGATCTTCTCTTCCGGAGGCGGGGCCTGGGACGTCGAAGCGACGCTCCGTCGGTACATGACATGGAGGCTCGCCTTTCAAGTGGCTTCGATCCCCACTCCTCCATGGATCACTGCTATGCTACTTCGGGGTCCTTCATCGACTCGGTCCTCACATACACCCTCTCCTCCTCCTCCTTGGGGCAGAGCTTCAACCCGCTTTGGTGGTTGTTGCTGGGCTGGAGCTATCGCTCCCCTCACCTCCAGGAACTCAGGACAGGTAGCCGTGGCGTGACCCTCCGTTTGGTGGAAGTCACAGTACAACAATGCTCCCCCTCCCCCCTTCGGCGGGTCCGACGATCTCTCCTGTTGCCTCTTCCTCCTTCACCTATTTCCAAGGCTTGCTGTGGTGGGGGTAGGAGCTGTCTCGGGGCTTGCCTCTGGAAGTTGAACCTCCCTTGGCCCCCGTGGAAGTTTTCCCCACCCTGGATGAGAGCTCTTCCTTGACCCTGGACAGGTCCTCCTTGCTGCCTCCAGCCTGGTTCTAGACCCTCTTGTCCCTGGAACCCCTGAGCTCTATGCTCATCTCTCTTTCTTCGTTCCTGATGCCTCGAGCCACCTTGCTCCTTTGGTTCCAACTCTGTTAGCTTTGCCAACTTCTTGATAAATCCTGGATTGGCCGCCTCCATGGCTATCTGTTGAGTATATTGGAAAATATGTACCTGATTTGAAGAAGCCTAACCTAGCTCAATGATATACATCAAGGTGTATTTGATGTTATTTTGAGTTTATATGTGCAAGTTAAGAATGTACTAGAATGCAGGAAAAATATTCTAAGTCCATGTGTCGACACCAGAAGAAATTGTGTCGACACTTCAGAAGATTGTGTCGACACTTGAAGAAGGTTGTGTCGACGTAGAGAAATAGAGTCGACAACAATTGTGTCGACACCTGGAGGCAGTGTCAACACACAGAAGTTTGGTCGACATCACCTGTGTCGACATTGGGAAGCTGTGTCGACTCACAGAATTGCTAGTCGACAACATTTGTGTCGACACCAGAAGACTGTGTCGACACACAGAGATAGAGTCGACAACAGCTGTGTCAACACCTGGAGGCTGTGTCGACACTCACTATATTCTGAGTCTACATCAACTGTGTCGTCACACAGGACTTATGTCGACACACAGCAAAGTCTAGACTAAGTTAGTTGCTGGTGTATGATGAAGTGTTTGTGTCGACACAACTACTCAGTGTCGACACATTCTCAAGATGCAGTACCAAGAAGCTTAGTCGACATAAAGGCAGACATGTCGACATCATCAAAGGCTGTGTCGACACCTAAGTCACTTATGTCGACACATATTGACAGATGGTCTCGACACTTTCTAACAGTCAGTCTCGATAATTTGCTGACAAAGACAAAGACACAAGATCTGTTTGAAGACTTGACAGCTGTGAGTTACAACAGGTCGACTGAAGCTGTCAGACTTGTCAGAAGTTTGTTAGAAACCGGATCAGCCGGTTACCAAGGATGAAGTCTATAAATAGACAGATTCAGAAGAAGATATAAATATACATAGAAACTGATTGATTGATCATTGTTGTGAGATAAGATCTCTAATCAAGAAAGTGCAAGGTATAGAAGAAGATCTTCGAGAGAAGATCTAAGAAGACTTTCTGAAGTGAACATCCACTCAGATTCAGTCTAAGTTGAATTCATTCAAGAATTCAGAAGTATTATCAAGGGTTATGGATAGAGAGAGATCCAGCCATTTGAAAACAAGAAGGAAGCTGTCACAGGTTTCTTAAGAAGCAGTATATTCCAAAGGAAATCAACTCTAACTAAGTTCAGATTCAAGAAGTTTTGAAGAAAGCTAAGATCCAGTTGATTTCATCCATCAGCCTTTTCAAGAAGCTGATCAAGAACAGTCTTATTCCTTCTCTCTCAATATGAGTAAGATATTATATAACTTCATTTTCAAATTCTGTAGGATCTATTTATAGATCTGAGTTATAAGCCTATTTTATAAAGGCTGAGTGTAGGAGAGGTATTCTCTGAGTGGTAGGGCTGTTTATGCATGAGTTGTAGGAGAAGGTGTTCTCTGAGTTGTAGGTCTTGTGGCAAGGCTGAGGTAGGGCTGGTTAGCCTGAGCTGTAAGAACCTTATAGGGTTCTGAGTTGTAAGAACCTTTCAGGGTTCTGAGTTGTAGGATCTGAGGATCTGAGATAAAGGAGGAAGTTAGGCCGAATCTAGCACACTGCTAGATAGGTGAAGGGGGAAAGTGGATGTACCCAGACCTTGGGGAACCACTATAAATCTGTGTGCAATCTGTGATGTGTACATGTTTGTGATTGATGTGCTGTGTTAGCTGCAGAGTTTTCTGAATTTTATTATAATCTGTAGTTATATTCTGCCTTAAGTTAAAACAAGCATTAGAACATATTCACCCCCCCCCCCTCTAGGTTTTTTGGTGGTCTTGAAAGTAAAACTATCACTATCTCCTCCGCCGCCCTTTCCATCAGCTCCTCGAAGGAAAGGGGGGCCTTTCGGGTCAGGCTCATCTTGAAGAACCTCTCGCGCAACCCCACCGTGAATGCCATCTGGAGGGAATACCCCGGCATCTCCAGGATATCCAGGATCTCTTCTTGGAATCTGTCAACATAGTGGGCCAGCGACTCCTCGGCCCTCTGCCTTATCAGTAAGATGGATTCAGGACTCTTCTTCCTCTTCTTGGAAGTGGAGAAGCGAAGCTGGAAGCTTCGGCTCAAGTCCTCGAACCCATAGATCGACCTTGGAGGGAGTTGATGGAACCAGTCCCTTGCTTTCTCCTTCAACATGATCGCAAAGAGGCGACACTTGAAGGCATCCGTCACCGGCCTGATAGAGACGACATCCTTGAACCACTGCAGGTGCTGGACGGGGTCATCCTTCCCGGTATAGTAGGCCATGTCTTGTTCTCTAAACCCCTCGGGAACGGGAGCTGAGATGATCAGCTCGCTGAAGGGTGACCCCCTTGGAAGTGCTCTCGCCACCTCTACTCGTGCGACTTGCTCGCTTGGAGGGCTAACACTCGTTGGGCTGGGGAACATCTCCCAGATGGGGAGGTCTCGCTTGACCCCCTCTCCCATTCTTTCCATCCCAGGTCGCCTACCTGGTGCACTTCCTTCTCCCTCTGCTGGGGTCATCTCGCTGGTACCCCTGGGAGGCAGCTCGCCAAGACCACTCTGGGTCAGCTCGTCGAGACCCCTGGGAGCCAGTCCCTGGGGGGGGTAGGGGTTGAGCTGTCATCCCGAGGGGCAAGGCTTTTCAGCATCTCCATGATGCCGGAGATGAAAGCCATGAACTCCTCCCTTCCTACGAAGGGTCCGAGGTTGGAGAGCTCTCCGAGATCGTCACCACCTCCTTGATCTCCAGCCATGACACACTCCCGAGATCTTCTGTGCTGGTTACTCTCCACGCTCACCGCACCAAAATGTTGAAGCCAAAAATGACCTCTCGTGGAGTTCGGAGTCCCAAAAGAGGGGTGACCTCACACCTACTACACTCGGGGGAACGTCACGGGCCGAAGACTTAGGAAACTATGAACAGACCCTCGGCTCTAGCGTGGAGGTCTCACCTCACACCCAAAAGACCTTTGAGGTCTCCCCCTCCCTAGCCAATGTTTTAGCTAGGTGCCTTGGAGGAAGAAAGCCAAGGGGATTTAAGTGGCTAAGAAACAATGCTCTCCAAGGCACCATTAAGGGTCTATTTATAGTTTTTCCGAGTCCCGAGGTTAAAATGACCAAAATGCCCCTAGGGCAAATAAGCCTCAAGCCAATAGAAAATCTCCACACCGGGGGGGAGGGGGGGGGGGGTAAAGAGGTAATCCCCCCTCGAGGGCACAACGGTAAAAATAGGTCGGGCGAGCTGGCGGTTAGGCGAGAAGCGAGGGGCGGCCTGCGAGACGAGATGGCCTGCCTGACGAGACGGCCTGCCTGACGAGACGGCCAGCCTGACGAAACGGCCAACCTAACGAGACGGCCTTCCTAACGAGACGGCCTGCCTGCTTGACAAGACGGACAGCCTGACGAGACGGCCAGCCTGACGAGACGGCCAGCCTGACGAGACGGCCAGCCTGACGAGACGGCCTGCCTGACGAGACGGCCAGCCTGACGAGACGGCCAGCCTGACGAGACGGCCAGCCTGACGAGACGTCCAGCCTGACGAGACGGCCTGCCTGACGTGACGTGTAACGCCCCTGATTTTTTCGATGATTTTGTTTGGTTTTGGTATCGTCATATTTATGACGTCATGGCGTTACTTTTAACGTCGGGTTGACGGCGCATCGCCGATAAGGCATTTTCGCGTCCGTTCGGTCGAGTCGGCCAATTTCTTGGATTTTTGTCGAAATCGGAAAATATTTCTATGACTTGCTCGTCAAGTTTCGTCGCAATCCGAGCATTTTTTTTGGAGTCTCGGCGCGCGATTGAAGTTTTGAGTATTTATGTCATTGTATTTGGAAATTTTTATCTCATGAATGGCTCGTCGGATTTAGGTTTTGGCTTCGCCGTTGGAATCGTAGTGCCAGTTTTCGCCTATGGTGTGAGTTTCGCTTAATTCGGTGCATGTATGGGCCTCTGTTCTGAACTCGTGTCCCTTTGTTCAAAAATTTCATTTCAAGAATTTGCGCTTTGTTATCTCGAGTAGCACGTTTCAGATTTTGATCGGACGCCGTTTTGAGGGTCAAAACGGTGTTGTATCAAAATATAGTAAACATCAAGTTTGTTCGTCTTGACGATAGCTACAACTTTTATGTTGACCGCTTTTTGATTTGAAGCCATCTTAGGCTTCTATTTTTGATTTTCCCAAAACTGCTCGTAAATAAGCCGTATTTTTGATTTCTACTCGAGTACCTTTGATCTACACGAGTAACCTTCATTTCACTCGAGTATTTTGCTCTTATACACGAGTAACCTTCATTCCACTCGAGTATTTGCTCTTATACACGAGTAACCTTCATTTCACTCGAGTATTTTGCTCTTATACACGAGTAACCTTCATTCCACTCGAGTATTTTGCTCTTATACACGAGTAACCTTCATTCCTCTCGAGTAGTCATGTATAGTCTGCGTTCGGGCACCGTTTTGAGAATCAAAACGGTGTCGGATGGAAAAATGGTCAACATCAAATTTGTTCGTCTCGACGAGATCTACAACTTTCATGTTGACCACTTTTCGATTTGAGGTCATCTTGAACCCTTATTCTCATTTTTTCTGCTGGAACTCGTGTATGGTGCTCCTACTCGAGTATATAGACTCCTACTCGAGTATTTGGACTCCTACTCGAGTATATTTGAACTCCTACTCGAGTATTTGGACTCCTACTCGAGTATATTTGATCTCCTACTCGAGTAAGTATGCTTCTACTCGAGTATGTATGCTTCTACTCGAGTATGTTTGCTGCCACTCGAGTAGTCCTTTCCTGTCAGCGTTAGAGCGCCGTTTTGAGCGTCAAAACGGCATCGTATCAAAAAATGGTCAACATGAATTTTGTTCGTCTCGACGAGATCTACAACTTTCATGTTGACCACTTTTCGATTTGAAGCCATCTTGAATGCCTATTTTTGATATTTCCGAGACTGTCCCTTTTAAGTTGAAATTTTTATAAAAGAAAAAAAAACTATATATATACTTTTCTCTTAGGTTATTAGGATATAACTTCATCTTCTCCGATACTTCTATTCCGAACCAGACCAGCGGCGAGAGATAAGTTTCTCCACTTCGTGGATCTTCCGGTGGCCGCCGACGGAACTCCGGTGCTCGGAATCTTCAACCGATCGTAGATCCGGAAAGCTCTCACCGAGAGCTACGCTATCGTGGTAATTTCTTCCTCTTTCCGTGAGTTTTCTTGTTAGGGTTTTTCGGCCCTAACCCCTTTTCCGCCATTGTTGTTTAGATCTCTACTTATCCTGAGTTCTTTTGTCCCGATCTACGGCGTGGAACGATTCAGAGAACGTTTCCGGTGCAACCAAGGCAAGTAGTGGTTTTCCCTCCTTCCCTCTCGTCCGATTTCGATGGTAACGGTTAAACTTTAGTTCTCAATCCTTGTGCACTTTTGAGATTCGGTTTAGTATGCTTGTTGAGTCTTCCTTATGAGTTTTCTTGGTTTTTATTTAGTTTTTGGCATGAAAAAAAAATCTCGTCTTGTGGAGTTGTAGAAATGCGATGTAGGGTTTTATTGTGGGCTTTTATCGCCCTATTTATCGCGTTAGAAATTACCTAGGGTCGTAAATCGTTTCTAGAGATTGATCAACCGTGTTTTTAACCTAGAATATATCGAGTAGAATCCGATGTGCCAAATCCTGTGATTTATTTCCTAGTGACTCGTTCTTGCGGGTGTTTGTGGGCAAATCCACCGACCGCAAGATTTGTTTTCCTTTATTAGTGGTCGTGTAACTCTATTGGTGGTTGGGCATCCTGCGGCGACTAGTGGAGTGTATAAGTCTCCCCCGCAATTAGACGGATTTTAACATCTGTGAGGGGTGTGTCCTTATTAGTGAGCACCCTGCCTGTTTAGATAGAGTTGACCACACGCGGCTAATAAAGTTGTTTTTTTTTTAGTTTCTTTCTTATGATTTATTCATGCCTTTGTTTTCCCCCTGCCTTGGGTATCTGGCATGATTGGTTGTACGTGACGATTCACGTAAGTTCTATTTCTCTAATTTTGTTTTGTACCTTATTTCACTACTTTGGGTCCTGGGTTGGTACCCCTTTCGACCTTGTTCATTTGTCTACTTTATTCATTTTCTTGCCACTACTTGTACCTTCTTGCTGAGGTGTTCTTTTTTTGGAATGCCTCAGGTTCAGAGCAGTAGCAGATAGTGGAGCTAGTTTTGGTTTTCTGAGCAGCAGTGTTGGCTGTGGTTTTGCACCTCGCCATAGCGAGGTAGTTTGTCTTTTTAGTTGTTTTCCTTAGTTCAGACATACCTAATACTGTGGGTTCGTGTCAGGTTGTTGACGCCCACAGGATTGTTGATTTTTGACACTTGCTGGCTGTAGTAGTTTCTTATGTTTTGATTTAGATAACTTGCTCTCTGGGATGATTCCTTGTTAGGACTGCATGTTAGGTATTTTGACTTATAAAAAAAAACTATTAATAGTAAAGCATCCATGCAACTTCTTTCCAAACTAAGTCACTACTTTCTAATTAGCGTAAAGACTTTTCATATACTTATTATAAATCTAGAGTCTACATAGCATGAGTTATTCCTCGGGGACATTTATACTCATGTAGGATGTTAGAGTCAATCTAATCAAATATCTTCCGCAAGCGTACAATTATATGGTAGACCGTGGACTAGATGATCCACTAAGCCGAGGGATACGGCTATCTTCTCAACTTAAACGGGATTTTGTTAATGATAACATATGTTTTCTTTTAAAACCGTAGAGTTTGGAGCCCTGCCTGAGCGTCTGCAGTTATCCCCTGCACGACGTGGCATCACGACGCGTATTTTCCCTTACTCTGATTTAATTTAATTGTTGGGAAAATGCGGGTTGTGACAGTTGGTATCAGAGGGAGGTTGCTTGACAATTGGTCGGGCAACCTTCTCTTGTTAGTGTTAATTGCTTAGTGTCATATCATACACACACCGATGTGTCATCAATAGGTCTTGGCCGAAGCATGAACACTACACTCATAAGCATGATTAGAAGTATACAGGGCATATTATGTAGTATGGGATGCATAATATGTGTTTGTATATGGATCCACCATAGGTGGCAACATGTGAGGGTTATGTAGTATGGGATGCATAACCTCACCACATGAATGCCCATTAGCACGTTTTCTTTTCGTTGCATGCAATATTATGTAGTATGGGATGCATAACATTGCATGTGTACGCCGCTCATAACATGCATTAAGGCCTTTTATAGAATTCATAGCACCACATGCATAGCATAACATAACATAAGCACAACATGCCAAGCTAAAGATTTACTAGATGACACATGTACACACATGATTTTAAATAAGAGTAAAGAATTCATGCATTCATATCATAGGCACGTGAGTCACTAGGATGATAGGATATCATCCTGAGTAGGACATATCATCATCATATAATCCCAGAGCAAGTTGCAGCATAAGCAAGTGTCTTTTAAGTATGGTTTGAACTAAGTGGTGTAGTTCTAGGTTAGCTAGAGTCTTAATGAGGTGTTTATGTGTTTTTTTTAGAATGTCGTTTGAGCGCGTTGCGACCAGGTCGACTCCCCAGTCTGAGGGTGAGTCGTCAGGTGCGCAGGGAGAGGCAGTGATTGTAGAACTGTGCCAGAGCATGAAGACAATGGCAGGTCAAATCGTAGAAATGCAAGCACAGTTGCAGGCGTTGTTGGCTGCCACCTTGGGACGGCAGCCTGGTGAGCAAACCCCCATAGCGATTGGGAATGAGAGTGAGATCATTAAATTTAATAAGTTTGCTTCGGAGTTGAGAGCTGCTGAGGAGTGCAGGGTTAAAGGTTTCTTGGGCAATCTCCAAAATGACATTCAACAATTTGCCAATACTTACCAGTCTGAGACTAATGCGAGGACAGTAGAAGTTGCTCTTGAAGTTGAGACCTTTGGTTATGCTAAGGGTCGTGGTATGATACCGAGGAAAGAGAAGAGAAAAGGTGTTGAGGATGGAAGCTCCAGGGCATCTGGCCCTTCTTTGAAAAAGAAAGGTGGTGTAATTTGTAACTTTTGTGGTCGATCCGGCCATCCTTACGAAAGGTGTTTCAAGAGGACCGCCACCCTGAAGAAGAAGCAGGTGCTCGCCATTCAAGGCGTACCCAAGGGAGAGCTGGTGTGCTCATTTTGTTCAAGGAAGGGTCATGACGTGAGTCGTTGCTGGTTGAAGGATAGAACTTGTTTCCAGTGCGGGCAGAAGGGACACCAAAAGTCTTCGTGTCCCCAGGCTCAGTCCCCACTACAGCCTGCCTCCCCTCAAGCTCTGCCGCCGCCACCAAATCAGGACAAGGGAAAAGGTAAACTGATCGTGATGACCGAAGAGGAAACCCAGTCTTCAACCCAAGTGATCTCAGGTTAGGTTCTAACTAGCTTTGTTGTTCAATCGTGGTTTTGTTATTGTTCGAATAAGTTAGGCACGCAATTAGTAGATGAAGGTAACTATTAGGCGCGTGTTCTTTTTGATTCTGTCACTACCCACCTGTTCGTGGCTAAGGCTTTTATAGAGCTTCATGGTTTGACCCTCGTTCGGGTTGGTGGCATGTTTTGTGTCGTGCTCCTTCTGGTGCGTGAGTGTTCAGATGTTTTCCTAGCTAATCATCCTGGCCTTCCCCCTGTAAGGGGCGTATAGTTCATCCTAGATTGGAACCGTTTTGTGATTGTATTTATAGACGACGTTTTGTTGTATTCTCGTAATGCTGTGGAGCATGCCCATCATTGTCTTTAGTGTTGCCTGCTTGAGGGACCACAAGTTGTTCGCTAGGTTGAGCAGGTGTGAATGTTGGTTGCCTCGGGTTTCTTTCTTGAGGCATATGGTTAATAAAGCCATAATTTTAGATTGACCCTGACAAGATAGCTACTGTTATGGATTAGGCTAGTCCTGCCACACCTAAGGAGATTAGGAGCTTCTTAGGCCTCGCTGGCTATTATAGGAGATTCGTGGAAGGATTTTCGGTGTTG
The DNA here is from genome assembly GCA_039513925.1 of Platanthera zijinensis. Taxonomy (NCBI): domain Eukaryota; kingdom Viridiplantae; phylum Streptophyta; class Magnoliopsida; order Asparagales; family Orchidaceae; genus Platanthera; species Platanthera zijinensis. The sequence continues at coordinate 37,398,108 of CM077092.1, read as the reverse complement.
TCTGCACCTTTGACTAGACTTACTTAGAAGAATACTGCGTTCGTTTGGAGCGATAAGTGTGAGGAAGCCTTCCAAGAATTGAAAAAGAGATTGTGTGCTGCTCCAGTTTTAACTCTGCCTACTGAAGGACTTGAGTATGCTGTGTATGTGGATGCATCACGCATTGGACTTGGTTGTGTTTTGATGCAAGAAGGAAAGGTGATCGCATACGGATCAAGACAATTAAAAGTTCACGAAAGAAACTATCCCACACATGATTGAGAGTTTGCTGCAGTGATTTATGCGTTAAAACTTTGGAGACATTTATTGTACGGCGCGATGTGCAAGATCTACACAGACCATAAGAGTTTGAAGTACGTATTCACTCAAAAAGAATTAAATCTGCGCCAGCGTAGGTGGTTAGAGTATGTAGCTGATTATGAAGTGGAGATCCTTTATCACCCGGGAAAGGCTAATGTAGTAGCCGATACTTTGAGTAGGAAGACAGCTGAAATCTTCATTTTATCTGTGCAATCCCTGGTGGAAGAATTCTTGTTAATGGACATTGAAGTTGGGAGTAGTTCGATGCCTTCCAGTTTGGAAGCAGAAGAGCCCTCTTGGATTTCCCTTACTGGAGTGCACCAGAAGGATGATCCTGATTTGCTGCACCTCTGGGTTAGAACTGAGAAAGGAGAGTTAACTGATTTTTCTTTGGATGAGTTAGGTACTCTGAAATATCGAGGTAGATTTTGTATCCCGGCCATTGGTGACATTCGGGCTAAGATTTGTCAAGAAGCTCATGGTTCCAGTGTTTCCTATCATCCTGGATCCACCAAAATGTATAAAGATCTAAAGCAAATTGTTTGGTGGTCGGGAATGAAGGGTGATATAGCTAGGTTTGTGTCAGAATGTTACACGTGTCAGCGTGTTAAGGCAAATCATAGGAGGCCTGGTGGTAAACTGACACCGCTAGATATTCCACAATGGAAGTGGGAGAGTATATCAATGGATTTCATTACCGGTCTACCAAAATCTCCCCGTGGGCATGATTCGGTTTGGGTGATAGTCGATAGGCTGACTAAGTGTGCTCACTTTGTGCCATTTAAGATTGGGTATTCTATGAAAAGGATCGCTGAGTTATATCTTGAAGAAGTTATTAGATTACATGGTGTACCTGTCAACATCGTGTCAGATCAAGACTCCAGATTTACGTCTCGTTTTTGGAAGAGTTTACAAGAGGGGTTGGGTACTGATTTAAGGTATTCCACCGCCTATCATCCGCAGACGAATGGTCAGACGGAAAGAGTGAATCAGATTGTAGAAGATATGATCAGGTGTTATATTTTGGATCATGGTGGTGCTTGGGATGAGCGTCTCAGACTCATGGAATTTGCTTACAATAATAGCTATCAAGAGAGTCTGCAGATGGCCCCGTTTGAGGCCTTATATGGGAGGCGTTGTAGAACTCCCTTGTTTTGGGCTGAAGTTGGTGAGAGGCCGTTGCTAGGTCCGGAAGCCCTTGAGGAGATGAATTGTGCTGTAACTCATATTCGTGAGAAACTCCATGTAGCACAAGAGCGTTATGAGAAATATGCTAATCGACGAAGGGTCGATCTGGAGTTTGCTGCTGGGGACTTGGTTTTTTCTGAAGGTCTCTCCGATGCCAGGTGTTAAAAGATTTGGAAGGAACCACAAGTTGGATCCCCGGTATGTGGGACCTTTTCAAATTCTGGAGCGCATCGGAGTGTCAGCTTATCGGCTGGTTTTGCCTGCTACTTTCCCTGGTGTCCATGATGTGTTCCATATGAGCCAGTTGCGGAAGTGTGTTCGTAATGGTCGTCAAGTCCTTGATTCGGTGCCCCAGATTCAGCCCAATCTTTCGTATGTGGAAGAGCCTGTCCGCGTTTTGGAATCTCTAGATCGAGTGTTGCGGAGGAAGACCATTCCTATGGTCAAAGTTCTTTGGAGAAACCAGGACGTCGAGAGCGCGACGTGGGAGTTGGATTCAGCGATGAGAGAATCTCATCCGCACCTCTTCGCCTAGTTCTGGTATGTTTATATGTTTTAGGTTGTGTTTGATTTCTTCGTTTTTGTTAGATTTTGGATTTGTAATAAGTTTCGGGACGAAACTTCTTTTTAGGGGGAGTGACTGTAACGCCCCTGATTTTTTCGATGATTTTGTTTGGTTTTGGTATCGTCATATTTATGACGTCATGACGTTACTTTTAACGTCGGGTTGACGGCGCATCGCCGATAAGGCATTTTCGCGTCCGTTCGGTCGAGTCGGCCAATTTCTTGGATTTTTGTCGAAATCAGAAAATATTTCTATGACTTGCTCGTCAAGTTTCGTCGCAATCCGAGCATTTTTTTTGGAGTCTCGGCGCGCGATTGAAGTTTTGAGTATTTATGTCATTGTATTTGGAAATTTTTATCTCAGGAATGGCTCGTCGGATTTAGGTTTTGGCTTCGCCGTTGGAATCGTAGCGCCAGTTTTCGCCTATGGTGTGAGTTTCGCTTAATTCGGTGCATGTATGGGCCTCTGTTCTGAACTCGTGTCCCTCTGTTCAAAAATTTCATTTCAAGAATTTGCGCTTTGTTATCTCGAGTAGCCCGTTTCAGATTTCGATCGGACGCCGTTTTGAGGGTCAAAACGGTGTCGTATCAAAATATAGTAAACATCAAGTTTGTTCGTCTTGACGATAGCTACAACTTTTATGTTGACCGCTTTTTGATTTGAAGCCATCTTAGGCTTCTATTTTTGATTTTCCCAAAACTGCTCGTAAATAAGCCGTATTTTTGATTTCTACTCGAGTACCTTTGATCTACACGAGTAACCTTCATTTCACTCGAGTATTTTGCTCTTATACACGAGTAACCTTCATTCCACTCGAGTATTTGCTCTTATACACGAGTAACCTTCATTTCACTCGAGTATTTTGCTCTTATACACGAGTAACCTTCATTCCACTCGAGTATTTTGCTCTTATACACGAGTAACCTTCATTCCTCTCGAGTAGTCATGTACAGTCTGCGTTCGGGCATCGTTTTGAGGGTCAAAACGGTGTCGGGTGGAAAAATGGTCAACATTAAATTTGTTCGTCTCGACGAGATCTACAACTTTCATGTTGACCACTTTTCGATTTGAGGTCATCTTGAACCCTTATTCTCGTTTTTTCTGCTGGAACTCGTGTATGGTGCTCCTACTCGAGTATATAGACTCCTACTCGAGTATTTGGACTCCTACTCGAGTATATTTGAACTCCTACTCGAGTATTTGGACTCCTACTCGAGTATATTTGATCTCCTACTCGAGTAAGTATGCTTCTACTCGAGTATGTATGCTTCTACTCGAGTATGTTTGCTGCCACTCGAGTAGTTCTTTCCTGTCAGCGTTAGAGCGCCGTTTTGAGGGTCAAAACGGCATCGTATCAAAAAATGGTCAACATGAATTTTGTTCGTCTCGACGAGATCTACAACTTTCATGCTGACCACTCTTCGATTTGAAGCCATCTTGGATGCCTATTTTTGATATTTCCGAGACTGTCCCTTTTAAGTTGAAATTTTTATAAAAGAAAAAAAAACTATATATATACTTTTCTCTTAGATTATTAGGATATAACTTCATCTTCTCCGATACTTCTATTCCGAACCAGACCAGCGGCGAGTGATAAGTTTCTCCACTTCGTGGATCTTCCGGTGGCCGCCGACGGAGCTCCGGTGCTCGGAATCTTCAACCGATCGTAGATCCGGAAAGCTCTCACCGAGAGCTACGCTATCGTGGTAATTTCTTCCTCTTTCCGTGAGTTTTCTTGTTAGGGTTTTTCGGCCCTAACCCATTTTCCGCCATTGTTGTTTAGATCTCTACTTCTCCTGAGTTCTTTTGTCCCGATCTACGGCGTGGAACGATTCAGAGAACGTTTCCGGTGCAATCAAGGCAAGTAGTGGTTTTCCCTCCTTCCCTCTCGTCCGATTTCGATGGTAACGGTTAAACTTTAGTTCTCAATCCTTGTGCACTTTTGAGATTCGGTTTAGTATGCTTGTTGAGTCTTCCTTATGAGTTTTCTTGGTTTTTATTTAGTTTTTGGCATGAAAAAAAATCTCGTCTTGTGGAGTTGTAGAAATGCGATGTAGGGTTTTATTGTGGGCTTTTATCGCCCTATTTATCGCGTTAGAAATTACCTAGGGTCGTAAATCGTTTCTAGAGGTTGATCAACCGTGTTTTTAACCTAGAATATATCGAGTAGAATCCGATGTGCCAAATCCTGTGATTTATTTTTTAGTGACTCGTTCTTGCGGGTGTTTGTGGGCAAATCCACCGACCGCAAGGTTTGTTTTCCTTTATTAGTGGTCGTGCAACTCTATTGGTGGTTGGGCATCCTGCGGCGACTAGTGGAGTGTATAAGTCTCCCCCGCAAATAGACGGATTTTAACATCTGTGAGGGGTGTGTCCTTATTAGTGAGCACCCTGCCTGTTTAGATAGAGTTGACCACACGCGGCTAATAAAGTTGTTTTTTTTTGAGTTTCTTTCTTATGATTTATTCATGCCTTTGTTTTCCCCTTGCCTTGGGTATCTGGCATGATTGGTTGTACGTGACGATTCACGTAAGTTCTATTTCTCTAATTTTATTTTGTACCTTATTTCACTACTTTGGGTCCTGGGTTGGTACCCCTTTCGACCTTGTTCATTTGTCTACTTTATTTATTTTCTTGCCACTACTTGTACCTTCTTGCTGATGTGTTCTTTTTCTGGAATGCCTCAGGTTCAGAGCAGTAGCAGATAGTGGAGCTAGTTTTGGTTTTCTGAGCAGCAGTGTTGGCTGTGGTTTTGCACCTCGCCATAGCGAGGTAGTTTGTCTTTTTAGTTGTTTTCCTTAGTTCAGACATACCTAATACTGTGGGTTCGTGTCAGGTTGTTGACGCCCACAGGATTGTTGATTTTTGACACTTGCTGGCTGTAGTAGTTTCTTATGTTTTGATTTAGATAACTTGCTCTCTGGGATGATTTCTTGTTAGGACTGCATGTTAGGTATTTTGACTTATAAAAAAAAACCTATTAATAGTAAAGCATCCATGCAACTTCTTTCCAAACTAAGTCACTACTTTCTAATTAGCGTAAAGACTTTTCATATACTTATTATAAATCTAGAGTCTACATAACATGAGTTATTCCTCGGGGACATTTATACTCATGTAGGATGTTAGAGTCAATCTAATCAAATATCTTCCGCAAGCGTACAATTATATGGTAGACCGTGGACTAGATGATCCACTAAGCCGAGGGATACGGCTATCTTCTCAACTTAAACGGGATTTTATTAATGATAACATATGTTTTCTTTTAAAACCGTAGAGTTTGGAGCCCTGCCTGAGCGTCTGCAGTTATCCCCTACACGATGTGGCATCACAGCGCGTATTTTCCCTTACTTTGATTTAATTTAATTGTTGGGAAAATGCGGGTTGTGACATGATGGCCTGCCTGACGAGACGGCGTGCCTGTCAAGACGGCCTGCCTGACGAGACGGCCTGCCTGACGAGATGGCCTGCCTGACGAGACGGCCTGCCTGACGAGACGGCCTGCCTGACGAGACGGTCTGCCTAACGAGACGGCCTTCCTGACGAGACGGCCTGCCTGACTCTTCAAGGGGGCCCTGGGGAGATAAATATTTCCTCCTATTTCCAAGGTTAAGCCAAAATTGGCCTCCAAGAGTGTAAGATCTCTCAAAAGCTTAAAAACCTATAGTTGGTTCTGCGCCTGCCGGGAGGGTCCTACTCTGTGAATACGTGGTTGTACAGAGCCCTAACAATGTCAAAGAGATTCGTGAGTTGCCCGTTTCAACGAACATTCTTGAGTCCTGTAGATTTCATGGACTTGTCACCTTCTATAGGAGATTTGTTCGTGCTTTCAGCTCGATTATGACCCACATCACGACCTGCCACTGCAAGGGTGATTTCGTTTGGAAAAAGGTTGTCACTCGAGCCTTCGAGGAGATTACAGGGAGACTGTCTTCTGCTCCTGTTCTACGCCTACCTGATTTCTCCAAGGCCTTCAAAGTAGCTTGTGATGCGTCATGAGTTGGCATCGGTGCGGTGCTTAGTCAGGAAGGTCATCATGTTACCAACTTCAGCGAGAAACTGAATGATTCTTGACAAAGGTATTTGAATTATGATCATGAGTTTTATGTCATTGTATAGACGCTGCGTTACTAGCGTCATTACCTCTTGCACAAAGGGTTTGTTATGTATTTTGTCCATAAGAGACTGAGGTACTTCGACTCCCAAAAGAAATTGATTCACTATCATACGAAATGGGTGAAGTGTATGTAGAAGTTTTATAGTGTTCTCAAACACTGAGCGGGTGTTGAGAACAAACAAGTTGTCGCCTTGAGTCGCCCAGTCAGCATTCTCCACACCATGAGCACTCGAGTAGTGAGCTTTGAGAGACTAGCTTACGATTACCCAGAATGCCCAAATTTCACGCCGCGTTATGAAGGGACCCTCCATATCTTCGTGATGGTTATACGATTTCAGACAGATACTTATTTATGGGCTCGTGCCTCTACGTTCCTCAGTCATCCCACAGAGATTTCTTTATCTGGGAGCTACACGTGGGTGGAGTAGCGGGGTACTTCGGGCGAGACAAGACGATTGCGTTAGTCGAGGATGGCTTCTTCTGGCCTAGCTTGAAAAAAGGACGTTACTAGGATTGTCAGACATTGTCGAGTCTGTCAGACCGCGAAGGGATCCGCCAGCCTTTTGGATTATACACTCCACTACCCGTCCCCCAGAGGGCCCGAACTGATATTAGTATGGACTTTATTCTAAGGCTCCCCCGCACTTTGAAGAAGCTCGATTCGATCTTCGTAGTGGTGGACCGTTTTTTCTAAAATGACCCATTTTATCCCTTGTTGAAAGACCGTTGACGTCTCCCGCATGACTGTGCATTTCTTTAGATAGATATTTAAGTATCATGGACTACCCACTTTCAAAGTTTTTGATCCTTACCTGCGTTTCATGAGCTATTTTTTGAAAGACATTATGTAAATATAGATATTTGAAATTCAAGGTTTCAAACTAATGACAATGAATCTTTTTGCATGTCAATAATAATTGTATATGCCGAAGAGAGCTAATTCGATATATTGATTTTTTTTTTGTTTTGTTTTTTGTATAGAGGTGTTATAATATAATTATGCTTCCTTTGACGCAGCATTTTTGCTCCGGTGAGTTTGGAGAAAAATTCAACGGTCATAGAATATAAGTTAGGCATGACAACCATTATGACCGCTATCAAGAAAATACTACTAGTTTTAATTTGAACATAAAAATGAATGAAGTTACTTAGGTGAGGTCAGACATTCGTGAACGACGGTTCACAACCACCGCAATCATGACCGCCACCACCGTGTCAAACAGAGCCTTAAGTGATGATTTTAATGCTTTTTCGTACTTTTTTTAACTTATTGTTTTGTCTTTATTAGGCGTTGTGAGAGTTTAGTCACTAAACATGTTAAAAGGGAGATGGGTAGATCAATAAAGATTTGAAATGAAACTATAAGGAAAAACATGATGTAATTAGGCATTAGTGAGATTATGACTAAAGATAGAAACACAATGACAACAACGGATCCATATAACTGACCCCACTATTGTGGGATAAATGATTATGTTGGTGTTGTTGTTTTTGTTTTTGTTTTTGTGACGAATGAGCGAACTGTGGAACCGAAACATTCGCCTGCCATTACATCTCAAAGCAACACGGAATCAGTTCATTCATATCACCGAGCAAGTTTGGAGAACCAGAGTGTGACTTGGTTTGGCCAGTGTCATCTTGAGCACGGCAGTAGCCGGCACCGGAGGAGTGCTAGGTGGAGGTGATAGAGGCGGGGAAGCACAGCAGCTGCAAGCAGCAGCTGTTCCTGTCTCCTCGCCAAATAAATATTTGGGGCAGGCGGTCGCAAGCAGCCACCGCTCCTTTTCCCACTCCAGCCCTTACCCCTTTTCAGTCTTGAGCATCTTCATATGAGCTACACACATGCTCAATGTGTGTATTTTATATTTGTAAATACATTATATTTATACCATATTATAAAGAAATACTGAGGTCTGCAAATATCCTGAGTTCGAAATTAGGGGAAAAACAATGGTCGTCTGATCTCTTCCACTATATCAGCAACCGTCTGATCAAACCAACCCTCTCTCTCCACATTTTACTAGGGTTTTAGGGTCCTAAACCTACTACTAGGGTCTTAAACCTATGTGAAATTACGATTGTACTCATATAAGACATAAAGCTAAAAAGACCACGCAATCAGGTCCGTCAAGCCGCCAGCACAGGCATTAAGTCAGCCAAGCCGCAATTCGGCCCGCAAGCCTGCCAGCACACCTTTTTCAAACACTAATTGCGGAAATATCAATATATGCCCGAAATTCCTAATTTAAAAGGCGGTGTGGGACTAAAAAAAAGTTTTGACGACGGCTAACATACGGTGCGAGCGTACGAGAAAGATTTTTGGGGGTCAAGACGGTCTCAAAAAGAAAAGTGATCAACATGAAAGTTGTAGATCTCGGCGAGACGAATAACTTTCATGTTGATCAATTTTTGATTTGAAGTCATCTTGGCCTTAGATTTTGGCCTCGAAATCGGGGGCGGCGAGAGGCTTTACTGTAGCACTCTCGCCGCCCCCGATTTCGAGGCCCAAACCGAAGGCCAAGACGGCTCTAAATAAAAAAGTGATCAGCATGAAAGTTGTTCTTCTCGCCAAGATCTACAACTTTCATGTTGATCACTTTTCGATTTGGTTCAACATTGGGCTTTCCAATTTTGCCTTTTACCAAAGGGTGATTCACTCTTATACCATGGAAAATGCGGTCGGGTCGGGCGGGCTGGGGCAGGCTTCGGGTGGGCGAAGCCTTCCGGGGGGCGGGCGAAGCCCGCCGTTGACGGTCGGGTACTGTGGCGTGTGGCCATCAGGTCGTAGGCCCGTGTCTGTCACTCGTATATTATACAAATTTATATTAATAACTTTAGTAATTAGCATACTATATTAATGAAGTTTATAAATAATTTATTATTTATTTTCATGCAAACTGTACAATCCCGTATTCGCAGAGTAGGGTCCATCCGGCAGGCGCTGGGCCAGTTTTATGTTTTTTAAGCTTTTTTAAGATTTGGGACTCTTGGTGGCCAATTTTGGCTATAGCGTGGAAATATACTAGTAGGGGGAGGAAAAATCTGCATCTCCCCCCCGGGACTTACTATGAGCGCGGTAGGAGCGGTACTCCGGACGGAGGCCAAGGTCTCCCCCCTGCACCCCAACCCCTTGGGCGAGCTCGGCCGGCGGCCTGGAGCTCGCCCGGGCGCCCAGCCCCTTGGGCGAGCTAGGCCGGCGGCCTGGAGCTCGCCCGGGCGCCCAGCCCCTTGGGCGAGCTCGGCCGGCGGCCTGGAGCTCGCCCGGGCGCCCAGCCCCTTGGGCGAGCTCGGCCGGCGGCCTGGAGCTCGCCCGGGCGCCCAGCCTTTGGGCGAGTTCGCTTCGGATGTCCGAAGTGGGGTAAGGGGGAGGAGCATGGTTCAGCCTCCACCTCCCCCCCCCTTTGGACCTCCTGTTGCCATGTTTTTTCCCTAAGGGCATTTTGGACTTTTCAAACTCAGGACTTGGAAAAACTATAAATAGACCCCATTGGGTACCTTTGGAGAGGCATTGGCTTTTTGGCTTCCTCCTCCCTAGCTTTCCTCTTGGTAGAGTTGAGAGAACTCTCCAAGGTACCCAGCTCTCATTGGTAAGGGAGGGGAAGTGTTCTTGTGACCTTCCGGGTGTGTGGTGGGACCTCCGCGCTAGAGCCGAGGGTCTGTTCCTAGTTTCCCAAGTCTTCGGCCCGTGACATTCTTCCAAGTGTAGTAGGTGTGAGGTCACCCCTTCCCCAAGGGTCGAACTCCACAGGAATCGGTTTTCCGGTTTCAACATTTTGGTGCGGTGAGCGTGGAGAGTGACCAGCACAGAAGATCTCGGGAGAGTGTCATGGCTGGAGATCAGGGAGGTAGTGATGACCTCGGCGGTCTCCCCAACCCAGGACCCTTCGTAGGAAGGGAAGAGTTCATGGCTTCCATCTCTGGCATCATGGAGATGTTGCGAAGCATTGCTCCTCGGGCTGGCAGCTCAGCTCCCACCCCCCAGGGACCGGCTCCCGGGGATCTCAGTGAGCTGCCCCCCAGAGATCTAAGCGAGATCACCCCAGCAGGGGGAGAAGGAAGTGCCCCAGGGAGGCGACCTGGGAAGGAGAGGATGGGAGAGGGGGTCGAGCGAGACCTCCCCGGCCGGGAGCTGTTCCCCAGCCCGTCGAGTGCTCGCCCCCCAGGCGAGCAGGTCGCGCGAGTGGAGGTGGAGAGAGCTCCCCTTAGGGGGTCACCCTTTAGTGAGTTGGGCATCCTGCGGGTGTTTGTAGAGGTTGATCAACCGTGTTTTTAACCTAGAATATATCGAGTAGAATCCGATGTGCCAAATCCTGTGATTTATTTCCTAGTGACTCGTTCTTGCGGGTGTTTGTGGGCAAAGCCACCGACCGCAAGGTTTGTTTTCCTTTATTAGTGGTTGTGCAACTCTATTGGTGGTTGGGCATCCTGCGGCGACTAGTGGAGTGTATAAGTCTCCCCCGCAATTAGACGGATTTTAACATCTGTGAGGGGTGTGTCCTTATTAGTGAGCACCCTGTCTGTTTAGATAGAGTTGACCACACGCGGCTAATAAAGTTGTTTTTTTTTTGAGTTTCTTTCTTATGATTTATTCATGCCTTTGTTTTCCCCCTGCCTTGGGTATCTGGCATGATTGGTTGTACGTGACGATTCACGTAAGTTCTATTTCTCTAATTTTGTTTTGTACCTTATTTCACTACTTTGGGTCCTGGGTTGGTACCCCTTTCGACCTTGTTCATTTGTCTACTTTATTTATTTTCTTGCCACTACTTGTACCTTCTTGCTGAGGTGTTCTTTTTTTGGAATGCCTCAGGTTCAGAGCAGTAGCAGATAGTGGAGCTAGTTTTGGTTTTCTGAGCAGCAGTGTTGGCTGTGGTTTTGCACCTCGCCATAGCGAGGTAGTTTGTCTTTTTAGTTGTTTTCCTTAGTTCAGACATACCTAATACTGTGGGTTCGTGTCAGGTTGTTGACGCCCACAGGATTGTTGATTTTTGACACTTGCTGGCTGTAGTAGTTTCTTATGTTTTGATTTAGATAACTTGCTCTCTGGGATGATTCCTTGTTAGGACTGCATGTTAGGTATTTTGACTTATAAAAAAAAACTTATTAATAGTAAAGCATCCATGCAACTTCTTTCCAAACTAAGTCACTACTTTCTAATTAGCGTAAAGACTTTTCATATACTTATTATAAATCTAGAGTCTACATAGCATGAGTTATTCCTCGGAGACATTTATACTCATGTAGGATGTTAGAGTCAATCTAATCAAATATCTTCCGCAAGCGTACAATTATATGGTAGACCGTGGACTAGATGATCCACTAAGCCGAGGGATACGGCTATCTTCTCAACTTAAACGGGATTTTATTAATGATAACATATGTTTTCTTTTAAAACCGTAGAGTTTGGAGCCCTGCCTGAGCGTCTGCAGTTATCCCCTACACGACGTGGCATCACGGCGCGTATTTTCCCTTACTCTGATTTAATTTAATTGTTGGGAAAATGCGGGTTGTGACATGATGGCCTGCCTGATGAGACGGCTTGCCTGTCGAGACAGCCTGCCTGACGAGACGGCCTGCCTGACGAGACGGCCTGCCTGACGAGACGGCCTGCCTGACGAGACGGCCTGCCTAACGAGACGGCCTGCCTGACTCTTCAAGGGGGCCCTGGGGAGATAAATATTTCCTCCTATTTCCAAGATTAAGCCAAAATTGGCCTCCAAGAGTGTAAGATCTCTCAAAAGCTTAAAAACCTATAGTTGGTTTTGCGCCTGCCGGGAGGGTCCTACTCTGTGAATACGTGGTTGTACAGAGCCCTAACAATGTCAAAGAGATTCGTGAGTTGCCCGTTTCAACGAACATTCATGAGTCCTGTAGATTTCATGGACTTGTCACCTTCTATAGGAGATTTGTTCGTGCTTTCAGCTCGATTATGACCCACATCACGACCTGCCACTGCAAGGGTGATTTCGTTTGGAAAAGGTTGTCACTCGAGCCTTCGAGGAGATTACAGGGAGACTGTCTTCTGCTCCTGTTCTACGCCTACCTGATTTCTCCAAGGCCTTCAAAGTAGCTTGTGATGCGTCATGAGTTGGCATCGGTGCGGTGCTTAGTCAGGAAGGTCATCATGTTACCAACTTCAGCGAGAAACTGAATGATTCTTGACAAAGGTATTTGAATTATGATCATGAGTTTTATGTCATTGTATAGACGCTGCGTTACTAGCGTCATTACCTCTTGCACAAAGGGTTTGTTATGTATTTTGTCCATAAGAGACTGAGGTACTTCGACTCCCAAAAGAAATTGATTCACTATCATACGAAATGGGTGAAGTGTATGTAGAAGTTTTATAGTGTTCTCAAACACTGAGCGGGTGTTGAGAACAAACAAGTTGTCGCCTTGAGTCGCCCAGTCAGCATTCTCCACACCATGAGCACTCGAGTAGTGAGCTTTGAGAGACTAGCTTACGATTACCCAGAATGCCCAAATTTCACGTCGCGTTATGAAGGGACCCTCCATATCTTCGTGATGGTTATACGATTTCAGACAGATACTTATTTATGGGCTCGTGCCTCTACGTTCCTCAGTCATCCCACAGAGATTTCTTTATCTGGGAGCTACACGTGGGTGGAGTAGCGGGGTACTTCGGGCGAGACAAGACGATTGCGTTAGTCGAGGATGGCTTCTTCTGGCCTAGCTTGAAAAAAGGACGTTACTAGGATTGTCAGACATTGTCGAGTCTGTCAGACCGCGAAGGGATCCGCCAGCCTTTTGGATTATACACTCCACTACCAGTCCCCCAGAGGCCCCGAACTGATATTAGTATGGACTTTATTCTAAGGCTCCCCCGCACTTTGAAGAAGCTCGATTCGATCTTCGTAGTGGTGGACCGTTTTTTCTAAAATGACCCATTTTATCCCTTGTTGAAAGACCGTTGACGTCTCCCGCATGACTGTGCATTTCTTTAGATAGATATTTAAGTATCATGGACTACCCACTTTCAAAGTTTTTGATCCTTACGTGCGTTTCATGAGCTATTTTTTGAAAGACATTATGTAAATATAGATATTTGAAATTCAAGGTTTCAAACTAATGACAATGAATCTTTTTGCATGTCAATAATAATTGTATATGCCGAAGAGAGCTAGTTCGATATATTGATTTTTTTTGTTTTGTTTTTTGTATAGAGGTGTTATAATATAATTATGCTTCCTTTGACGCAGCATTTTTGCTCCGGTGAGTTTGGAGAAAAATTCAACGGTCATAGAATATAAGTTAGGCATGACAACCATTATGACCGCTATCAAGAAAATACTACTAGTTTTAATTTGAACATAAAAATGAATGAAGTTACTTAGGTGAGGTCAGACATTCGTGAACGACGTTTCACAACCACCGCAATCATGACCGCCACCACCGTGTCAAACGGAGCCTTAAGTGATGATTTTAATGCTTTTTCGTACTTTTTTTAACTTATTGTTTTGTCTTTATTAGGCGTTGTGAGAGTTTAGTCACTAAACATGTTAAAAGGGAGATGGGTAGATCAATAAAGATTTGAAATGAAACTATAAGGAAAAACATGATGTAATTAGGCATTAGTGAGATTATGACTAAAGATAGAAACACAATGACAACAACGGATCCATATAACTGACCCCACTATTGTGGGATAAATGATTATGTTGGTGTTGTTGTTTTTGTTTTTGTTTTTGTGACGAATGAGCGAACTGTGGAACCGAAACATTCGCCTGCCATTACATCTCAAAGCAACACGGAATCAGTTCATTCATATCACCGAGCAAGTTTGGAGAACCAGAGTGTGACTTGGTTTGGCCAGCGTCATCTTGAGCACGGCAGTAGCCGGCACCGGAGGAGTGCTAGGTGGAGGTGATAGAGGCGGGGAAGCACAGCAGCTGCAAGCAGCAGCTGTTCCTGTCTCCTCGCCAAATAAATATTTGGGGCAGGCGGTCGCAAGCAGCCACCGCTCCTTTTCCCACTCCAGCCCTTACCCCTTTTCAGTCTTGAGCATCTTCATATGAGCTACACACATGCTCAATGTGTGTATTTTATATTTGTAAATACATTATATTTATACCATATTATAAAGAAATACTGAGGTCTGCAAATATCCTGAGTTCGAAATTAGGGGAAAAACAATGGTCGTCTGATCTCTTCCACTATATCAGCAACCGTCTGATCAAACCAACCCTCTCTCTCCACATTTTACTAGGGTTTTAGGGTCCTAAACCTACTACTAGGGTCTTAAACCTATGTGAAATTACGATTGTACTCATATAAGACATAAAGCTAAAAAGACCACGCAATCAGGTCCGTCAAGCCGCCAGCACAGGCATTAAGTCAGCCAAGCCGCAATTCGGCCCGCAAGCCTGCCAGCACACCTTTTTCAAACACTAATTGCGGAAATATCAATATATGCCCGAAATTCCTAATTTAAAAGGCGGTGTGGGACTAAAAAAAAGTTTTGACGACGGCTAACATACGGTGCGAGCGTACGAGAAAGATTTTTGGGGGTCAAGACGGTCTCAAAAAGAAAAGTGATCAACATGAAAGTTGTAGATCTCGGCGAGACGAATAACTTTCATGTTGATCAATTTTTGATTTGAAGTCATCTTGGCCTTAGATTTTGGCCTCGAAATCGGGGGCGGCGAGAGGCTTTACTGTAGCACTCTCGCCGCCCCCGATTTCGAGGCCCAAACCGAAGGCCAAGACGGCTCTAAATAAAAAAGTGATCAGCATGAAAGTTGTTCTTCTCGCCAAGATCTACAACTTTCATGTTGATCACTTTTCGATTTGGTTCAACATTGGGCTTTCCAATTTTGCCTTTTACCAAAGGGTGATTCACTCTTATACCATGGAAAATGCGGTCGGGTCGGGCGGGCTGGGGCAGGCTTCGGGTGGGCGAAGCCTTCCGGGGGGCGGGCGAAGCCCGCCGTTGACGGTCGGGTACTGTGGCGTGTGGCCATCAGGTCGTAGGCCCGTGTCTGTCACTCGTATATTATACAAATTTATATTAATAACTTTAGTAATTAGCATACTATATTAATGAAGTTTATAAATAATTTATTATTTATTTTCATGCAAACTGTACAATCCCGTATTCGCAGAGTAGGGTCCATCCGGCAGGCGCTGGGCCAGTTTTATGTTTTTTAAGCTTTTTTAAGATTTGGGACTCTTGGTGGCCAATTTTGGCTATAGCGTGGAAATATACTAGTAGGGGGAGGAAAAATCTGCATCTCCCCCCCCCCGGGACTTACTATGAGCGCGGTAGGAGCGGTACTCCAGACGGAGGCCAAGGTCTCCAAACCTGCACCCCAGCCCCTTGGGCGAGCTCGGCCGGCGGCCTGGAGCTCGCTCGGGCGCCCAGCCCCTTGGGCGAGCTAGGCCGGCGGCCTGGAGCTCGCCCGGGCGCCCAGCCCCTTGGGCGAGCTCGGTCGGCGGCCTGGAGCTCGCCCGGGCGCCCAGCCCCTTGGGCGAGCTCGGCCGGCGGCCTGGAGCTCGCCCGGGCGCCCAGCCCCTTGGGCGAGCTCGGCCGGCGGCCTGGAGCTCGCCCGGGCGCCCAGCCTTTGGGCGAGTTTGCTTCGGATGTCCGAAGTGGGGTAAGGGGGAGGAGCATGGTTCAGCCTCCACCTCCCCCCCTTTGGACCTCCTATTGCCATGTTTTTTCCCTAAGGGCATTTTGGACTTTTCAAACTCAGGACTTGGAAAACTATAAATAGACCCCATTGGGTAACTTTGGAGAGGCATTGGCTTTTTGGCTTCCTCCTCCCTAGCTTTCCTCTTGGTAGAGTTGAGAGAACTCTCCAAGGTACCCAGCTCTCATTGGTAAGGGAGGGGAAGTGTTCTTGTGACCTTCCGGGTGTGTGGTGGGACCTCCGCGCTAGAGCCGAGGGTCTGTTCCTAGTTTCCCAAGTCTTCGTCCCGTGACATTCTTCCAAGTGTAGTAGGTGTGAGGTCACTCCTTCCCCAAGGGTCGAACTCCACAGGAATCGGTTTTCCGGTTTCAACATTTTGGTGCGGTGAGCGTGGAGAGTGACCAGCACAGAAGATCTCGGGAGAGTGTCATGGCTGGAGATCAGGGAGGTAGTGATGACCTCGGCGGTCTCCCCAACCCAGGACCCTTCGTAGGAAGGGAAGAGTTCATGGCTTCCATCTCTGGCATCATGGAGATGTTGCGAAGCATTGCTCCTCGGGCTGGCAGCTCAGCTCCCACCCCCCAGGGACCGGCTCCCGGGGATCTCAGTGAGCTGCCCCCCAGAGATCTAAGCGAGATCACCCCAGCAGGGGGAGAAGGAAGTGCCCTAGGGAGGCGACCTGGGAAGGAGAGGATGGGAGAGGGGGTCGAGCGAGACCTCCCCGGCCGGGAGCTGTTCCCCAGCCCGTCGAGTGCTCGCCCCCCAGGCGAGCAGGTCGCGCGAGTAGAGGTGGAGAGAGCTCCCCTTAGGGGGTCACCCTTTAGTGAGTTGATCATCTCAGCTCCCGTTCCCGAGGGGTTCAGAGAGCCAGACATGGCTTACTATACCGGGAAGGATGACCCCGTCCAGCACCTGTAGTGGTTCGAGGATGTCGTCTCCATCAGGCCAATGACGGACGCCTTCAAGTGCCGTCTATTTGCGATCACCTTGAAAGAGAAGGCGAGAGACTGGTTCCATCAACTCCCTCCAAGGTCGATATTCGGGTTTGAAGACTTGAGCCGGAGCTTTCAGCTTCGCTTCTCCACCTCCAAGAAGAGGAAGAAAGGTCCTGAGTCCCTCTTCCTGATAAAGCAAAGGGCTGAGGAGTCGCTGGCCCACTACGTTGATAGGTTCCAGGAGGAGGTCCTTGACATCCAAGAGGTGCCAGGGTATGCCCTCCAGATGGCGTTTACGGTGGGGTTGCGCGAAGGGTTCTTCAAGATGAGCTTGACCTGGAAGACCCCCCTTTCCTTTGAGGAGCTGATGGAAAGGGCGGCAGAGGAGATAGCCATGGAGGCAGCCAATCCGGCCTTTGTAAAGAAGTTGGCAAGGTTGACAGAGGTGGAGTCAAAGGAGCAAGGTGGCTCGAGGCATCATGAAGGGAGAAGGAGAGAGGAGCATAGAGCTCAAGGGTTCCAAGGACGGGAGGGTCCGGAGCTAGGTTGGAGGCACCAGGGAGGACCTGCCCAGGGTCCAGGAAGAGCTCTCATCCAGGGTGGGGGGGACTTTCAAGGAGGCCAAGGAAGATACAACTTCCAAAGGCAAGCCCCTAGACAGCTCCTACCCTCACCACAGCAAGCGATGGCGATCGGTCGAAGGGAGAGGAGGAACCGCATGGGAAGAGGAAGAGTAAGAGTAGAGTTACCCTACTGTGAGTTTCACCGGGAGGAGGGCCATGCAACAACTACTTGCCCCGAGTTCCAGGAATTGAGAAGGACAAGAGCTCCGGCACCACAACCTCAACAACCGTAAGATCCGGTACGGATTGAAGAAGTCCAGCCCGAGACAGCAAGGGAGAGGTGTGAGGATCGGGTCGACGTGGGAACACGAGGGAAGATATGAGCGACTCACGGTGAAGTGGAGATCGTGCCCGGGTCCTCTGAAGAAGCCTCGCCCCAGTAGAGTCATGTACTTTTCTTATGATGTAATGAGTCCACCCCCCGACCGGTAGAGTCGGGGGGGGGGGGGTCATGTAACCCCGTCCCCAAGTCCCTTAGCTCCGAGATGATCCGCTGTCAGGCTCTCACTAGCTGGTAGGTTCAGGTTGATCTCTCGTGGGAGCTAAGTCCTTTTGCTCCGAGATGATTCCGCTGCCAGGCTCTCACTAGCTGGTGGGTTCAGGTTGATCTCTCGTGGGAGCTAAGTCCTTTTGCTCCGAGATGATTCCGCTGCCAGGCTCTTACTAGCTGGTGGGTTCAGGTTGATCTCTCGTGGGAGCTAAGTCCTTTTGCTCCGAGATGATTCCGCTGCCAGGCTCTCACTAGCTGGTGGGTTCAGGTTGATCTCTCGTGGGAGCCAAGACCTTTAGCTCCAGGATGATTCCGCTGTCAGGCTCTCACTAGCTGACAGGGCAGGTTGATCTCTCGTGGGAGCCAAGCTTCTTTCAGCTCCGAGATGATTCCGCTGTCAGGCTCTCACTAGTTGACAGGGCAGGTTGATCTCTCGTGGGAGCCAAGCTTCTCGTAGCTCCGAGATGATTCCGCTGACCAGGCTCGCAATAGCTGGCAGGGCAGGTTGATCTCTCGTGGAAGCTAAGTCCCTTAGCTCCGAGATGATTCCGATGCCAGGCTCTCACTAGCTGGTGGGTTCAGGTTGATCTCTCGTGGGAGCTAAGTCCTTTTGCTCCGAGATGATTCCGATGTCAGGCTCTCCCTAGCTGGTGGGTTCAGGTTGATCTCTCGTGGAAGCGAAGTCCTTTTGCTCCGGGATGATTCCGCTGTCAGGCTCTCACTAGCTGGCAGGGCAGGTTGATCTCTAGTGGAGCCCAAGTCCTTTTGCTCCAGGATGATTCCGCTGTCAGGCTCTCATTAGCTGGCAGGACAGGTTGATCTCTCATGGAAGCTAAGTCCTTTTGCTCTGGGATGATTCCGCTGTCAGGCTCTCACTAGCTGGCAGGGCAGGTTGATCTCTCGTAGAGCCCAAGTCCTTTTGCCCCGGGATGATTCCGCTGTCAGGCTCTCACTAGCTGGCAGGGCAGGTTGATCTCTCGTGGAGCCCAAGTCCCTTAGCTCCGAGATGATTCCGCTGACCAGGCTCTTAATAGCTGGCAGGGCAGGATGATCTCTCGTGGAAGCTAAGTCCTTTAGCTCCGGGATGATTCCGCTGACCAGGCTCTCAATAGCTGGCAGGGCAGGTTGATCTCTCGTGGAAGCTAAGTCCTTTAGCTCCGGGATGATTCCGCTGTCAAAGCTCTCACTAGCTGACAGAGCAGGTTGATCTCTCGTGGAGCCCAAGTCCTTTAGCTCCGAGATGATTCCGCTGACCAGGCTCTCAACAGTTGGCAGGGCAGGATGATCTCTCGTGGAAGCTAAGTCCTTTAGCTCCGAGATGATTCCGCTGACCAGGCTCTCAATAGCTGGCAGGGCAGGTTGATCTCTCGTGGAAGCTAAGTCCTTTAGCTCCGGGATGATTCCGCTGTCAAAGCTCTCACCAGCTGGCAGGGCAGGTTGATCTCTCGTGGAGCCCAAGTCCTTTTGCTTCGGGATGATTCCGCTGTCAGGCTCTCATTAGCTGGCAGGGCAGGTTGATCTCTCATGGAAGCTAAGTCCTTTTGCTCCGGGATGATTCCACTGTCAGGCTCTCACTAGCTGGCAGGGCAGGTTGATCTCTCGTGGAGCCCAAGTCCTTTTGCCCCGGGATGATTCCGCTGTCAGGCTCTCACTAGCTGGCAGGGCAGGTTGATCTCTCGTGGAGCCCAAGTCCCTTAGCTCCGAGATGATTCCGCTGACCAGGCTCTCAATAGCTGGCAGGGCAGGATGATCTCTCGTGGAAGCTAAGTCCTTTAGCTCCGGGATGATTCCGCTGACCAGGCTCTCAATAGCTAGTAGGGCCGGTTGATCTCTCGTGGAAGCTAAGTCCTTTAGCTCCGGGATGATTCCGCTGTCAAAGCTCTCACTAGCTGACAGAGCAGGTTGATCTCTCGTGGAGCCCAAGTCCCTTAGCTCCGAGATGATTCCGCTGACCAGGCTCTCAATAGCTGGCAGGGCAGGATGATCTCTCGTGGAAGCTAAGTCCTTTAGCTCCGGGATGATTCCGCTGACCAGGCTCTCAATAGCTGGCAGGGCAGGTTGATCTCTCGTGGAAGCTAAGTCCTTTAGCTCCGAGATGATTCCGCTGTCAAAGCTCTCACTAGCTGACAGAGCAGGTTGATCTCTCGTGGGAGCCAAGCTTCTTTCAGCTCCGAGATGATTCCGCTGTCAGGCTCTCACTAGCTGACAGGGCAGGTTGATCTCTCGTGGGAGCCAAGCTTCTTTCAGCTCCGAGATGATTCCGCTGTCAGGCTCTCACTAGCTGGCAGGGCAGGTTGATCTCTTGCGGAGGTTGACCTTTCACCCTGAGGCTGTCTCGCCACCCAGGCTCCCATCAGCTGGCATGGCAGGTTGACCCCTCAGGAGGTTCAGTATTTTCACCCCGAGGCTGTCTCGTCACCCAGGCTCCCATTAGCTGGCATGACAGGTTGACCCCTCGGGAGGCTAAGTGTTTTTCACCTCGAGGCTGTCTCGCTCCCATTAGCTGGTATGACAGGTTGACCCCTCGGGAGGCTAAGTGTTTTTCACCCCGAGGCTGTCTCATCATCCAGACTCCCATTAGCTGGCATGGCAGGTTGACCCTTCAGGAGGTTCAGTATTTTCACCCCGAGGCTGTCTCGCCACCCAGGCTCCCATCAGCTGGCATGGCAGGTTGACCCCTCAGGAGGTTCAGTATTTTCACCCCGAGACTATCTCGTCACCCATGCTCCCATTAGCTGGCATGACAGGTTGACCTCTCGGGAGGCTAAGTGTTTTCATCCTGAGGCTGTCTCGCCACCCAGGCTCCCATCAGCTGACATGGCAGGTTGACCCCTTAGAAGGTTCAGTATTTTCACCCCGAGGCTGTCTCGTCACCCATGCTCCCAGTAGCTGGCATGACAGGTTGACCCCTCAGGAGGCTAAGTGTTTTCACCCTGAGGCTGTCTCGCCACCCAGGCTCCCATCAGCTGGCATGGCAGGTTGACCCCTCAGGAGGTTCAGTATTTTCACCCCGAGACCGTCTCGTCACCCATGCTCTCATTAGCTGGCACGACAGGTTGACCCCTCGGAGAGACCGAGTATTTTCGGCCCCATGAGGGCCACTCAGCGAATACGTTGGGTTGGATGTTTCTTTCCGAGTTTGTGCCAACCTCGAAAAGAGCGGGGATTGTGTACAACCCCGTATTCGCAGAGTAGGGTCCATCCGGCAGGCGCTGGGCCAGTTTTATGTTTTTAAGCTTTTTTGAGATTTGGGACTCTTGGTGGCCAATTTTGGTTATAGCGTGGAAATATACTAGTAGGGGGAGGAAAAATCTGCATCTCCCCCCCGGGACTTACTATGAGCGTGGTAGGAGCGGTACTCCGGACGGAGGCCAAGGTCTCCCCCCTGCACCCCAGCCCCTTGGGCGAGCTCGGCCGGCGGCCTGGAGCTCGCCCGGGCGCCCAGCCCCTTGGGCGAGCTCGGCCGGCGGCCTGGAGCTCGCCCGGGCGCCCAGCCCCTTGGGCGAGCTCGGCCGGCGGCCTGGAGCTCGCCCGGGCGCCCAGCCTTTGGGCGAGTTCGCTTCGGATGTCCGAAGTGGGGTAAGGGGGAGGAGCATGGTTCAGCCTCCACCTCCCCCCCCCCTTTGGACCTCCTGTTGCCATGTTTTTTCCCTAAGGGCATTTTGGACTTTTCAAACTCAGGACTTGGAAAAACTATAAATAGACTCCATTGGGTACCTTTGGAGAGGCATTGGCTTTTTGGCTTCCTCCTCCCTAGCTTTCCTCTTGGTAGAGTTGAGAGAACTCTCCAAGGTACCCAGCTCTCATTGGTAAGGGAGGGGAAGTGTTCTTGTGACCTTCCGGGTGTGTGGTAGGACCTCCGCGCTAGTGCCGAGGGTCTGTTCCTAGTTTCCCAAGTCTTCGGCCCGTGACATTCTTCCAAGTGTAGTAGGTGTGAGGTCACCCCTTCCCCAAGGGTCGAACTCCACAGGAATCGGTTTTCCGGTTTCAACACAAACAAATAATCATCTATCACAGTTTTAAACAGTACGACGTACAATTTTTCAAACAGTTTTATGAACTTTTTTCATCATTGCAAAATAGCTGATTTTGCCACCGCTATTTTTTCCGGCTACAGCCCAACCAAACATGCCTAAATAGCTAAGATATATAACTTTTATTTTACAAATAGTCTATATTCATACAAAATTATGAGAAATATTTTTTAAATAACTACAATATATCTATTGCCCAACCAGCACCCGACATCCAAATACAAAAGCCACCGGACCCCCCTAAACTAGGGGTGTGTATGAAAAATCGAAAACCGACCAAACCGCCCCGAATCGTCCAAACCGAACCGATTTTACACCGAACCGAACGACTCGGTTTGATTTTGGTTTTCCTCTCTGAAAAATCGAACTGCACTCACTAATAATACATGTAAAAATATTACTAATAATGATCTTTTAACTATTTTTATTAACTAAATAATGTACACAAATTATATCAACTTAATAATTTTTATATCATTTGAGTCAAAATAGATTTTACACCGAACCGAACGACTCGGTTTGATTTTGGTTTTCCTCTCTGAAAAATCGAACTGCACTCACTAATAATACATGTAAAAATATTACTAATAATGATCTTTTAACTATTTTTATTAACTAAATAATGTACACAAATTATATCAACTTAATAATTTTTATATCATTTGAGTTAAAATAAATTTTTGTAATGCATATTTTATGCATAAAGAAGAATTAAACATTTTGTTTAACTGATTTTATTTATATCTTTTTATATTTATTACTCAATTTCGCAATAAAAAATATTCAATCATAATTTTTTTTATGTAATATGAGCTATTAGTTGTAATATATCATATGTAAATAAAACATAATGATATTTATTTTTAATTACCATATTTTTTTTAAAATTTTCTTGGGATATTTAAGTACACAATTATTTTAAATAGTATAACTGAAAAATCAAAAATCGAACCGAGTAAATAGAACCAAAAAACGAACCGATAAACATCGGTTTGGTTTCGGTTTAGGTCCAAACCGAACCGCTTGCACCCCTACCCTAAAGTACCAAAGTTGTAACCTGAATCAACTCCTGCACGGATGCACGCAAAAATAACAGACCAGACCAGTTTCAAAATTTGAACATATAAATCTTAACAACTGTGTTCACAACCGCAAAAGCCGTGCCAAACAGAGGCTTAGAAAGTGTTTTAAAGTTATTTAAGTAATGGTAATTAGTTTTAACAAATTGTTTAGTACTAATTTTAAACAGTGAGAAGTTTTGGACAAAAAAAACATAATTGAAGATCAAACCCTGCATTCATACATCTGAAAATATATATTTTTGAAATTACAATGAAATATAGAGCATAATTAATTTAATTAAAATTCCTCCTAAATTATATTTATATATATATATACGAGTGACAGTCACGGGCCTCCGGCCCGATGGCCACGCGCCACAGTACCCGGCCGGCAACGGCGGGCTTCGCCCGCCCCCCGGCGTGCTTCGCCCGCCCCCGGGCTGCCTCCGGCCCTCGTGCCCTGCGCGACAGTACCCTGCTGGCGACGACGGGCTTCTCTCACCCCCGTCGCCCGCCCCCCGGCGTGCTTCGCCCGCCCCCGGGCTGCCTCCGGCCCTCGTGCCCTGCGCGACAGTACGGGCAGGCTTATATGCGGGCGTACGGGCAAGGCGTTTTGGGGGTCAAGGAGGCTCCAAATAGAAAAATGATCAACCTGAAAGTTGTAGATCTCGGTGATCCGAACAACTTTCATGTTGATCACTTTTTGATTTAGAGCCATCTTGGACCTCGATTTGAGCCCCGAAATCTGGGGCGGCGGACGCTTTACTGTAGCAGTTCCGCCGCCCCAGATTTCGGGGCTCAAATCGAGGTCCAAGATGGCTCCAAATCAAAAAGTGATCAACATGAAAGTTGTTCGGATCACCGAGATCTACAACTTTCATGTTGATCACTTTTCGATTTGGAGCCTCCTTGACCCTTGCCCGTACGCCTACATGTTGTCTCTCTTTCTCTCTCTGTAGGTTTAGGATACCTATTGTTTTTTATTTGTTTAATAACTAAATAATGAATGGATGTAGAAATATTGATTCAAATCCGACGGCTGCAATCAATTCAATGAATTTAAAATCCGCCGCCCCAGATTTCGGGGCTCAAATCGAGGTCCAAGATGGCTCTAAATCAAAAAGTGATCAACATGAAAGTTGTTCGGATCACCGAGATCTACAACTTTCATGTTGATCATTTTTCGATTTGGAGCCTCCTTGACCCTTGCCCGTACGCCTACATGTTGTCTCTCTTTCTCTCTCTGTAGGTTTAGGATACCTATTGTTTTTTATTTGTTTAATAATTAAATAATGAATGGATGTAGAAATATTGATTTAAATCCGACGGCTGCAATCAATTCAATGAATTTAAAATTCATGCAGTTTATATTTCTTTTATAGTGGTTTAGATATATATATATATATATATATATATATATATATATATATATATATATATATATATATATATATATATATCCTAAATTACACATATATATATAAGCTATCATTACAATATTTAAACACAATTAAAAAACTAAAGTTCGACGTGATAAATCTCGGTCATATCCGGGTAAAACATGTCAAAATTCTGCTCAGTTCCTTCGGGCTTCAAATTCTTGTTAAACAAGGCAAATGTGTTGTAAGACCCCCCTTTTTTTTTCTTTTTCAACCACCGGGGTCTTAGGCCCAGAACCGCCGCTTTGCGGTGACACCTTCACGTCCTGAAGGGTCATCACCACAAGGCGCCGATTCTGCCGGCCAAATCGATCACAGAAAGTAGCACAATTATTGAAGTAATAGTAAACAGTCCACAATAATAAAATCACATATATAAATAAGTAAGCTCCACGAAGGGAGTGTCCACAGAAACATCAGAGTAATATAATTACGGGCTTATGCCCGGTACAAAATATCCTCACTACAATATCACTCATGCGGAAGCAAACACTAGAAACTACTCAAGGATCGAGACTCACGGTCCCGACTGTGTGAACTCCGGAGCTAGACTGCCCCATCTCTAGGCGCACCGATCTCTGGGGCTGCTCCTCCATGCTGGGCTCCACGATCCCCTAAATGATGCGGTTCGAAAACCGTTAGTCATAAAGACTAAGCCCTATCATCCCCTACCCCTTCCCCCCCATGGCTCCTAGGTACCGAGCGGAGAGGAAGAAATGGAAGGACATGAAGGTGGAGATTAACATGAAAACAGATGGCAGCGGAAACTAATCTAGCAAGTTGCATTAGGTGAGCAGTTAATAAGTTATTGTAATAGGTCTAGCAGTAAGAAAAGCAATTAAATGAATTTAAACCTTCACTTATGCGAGAACACATAAACAAAGGGATCTTTTACAAGGCTCCCATCGTATAAGTGTCCCATACCACTTATACCTTGGGGTGTCGGTTATCAAACAGCAGGGGTTATTATATATTGAAAATAACCTTTGATTTATAAACTTGCCCACACAAGCTTATAGACCAAGGGGTCGTTTTGCAGGTCCCAATGTATAAGCGTCCCATTCCACTTATACTTTAGGTGTCAAGGTTGTTATGAATGATTATGATATGCAACTATATGGTGGGTATGTTATGTCATGCAGTGCAACTCACACACCCGACTCTGTGCACACAGACCTTTAGTTCCCCCTTTCGGAGCCGTTACCTCCCAGGATACCTCCGTAGTGGCAAACGGAAGCGGTGGGTTGGGCCTCGCCCACCTCCAAAACCAGTAAAGCACACTGGTCTGACCTATCGTACGCCTCAATGCTTGGTGCACAAAGCGGACGCCTGCGTACTCTTGCCGGCTGGCGCACCGGACTTCTGTTGGCGGAGTGCTAATCACCCCGCCGAGTCAACGATATCGGTGTCGGTGCAATCGAACTCCCCGCTATCGAAAGACCCACCACCTTAACTTTTCCTATTTTATGCACATGCAAGTTAAATCGTAAGCACACAAAACCGAGCCGAAGCTCCCCGGACCAAAACGTCCGTCTCCAAACCAACCGAGCCGAAGCTCCCCGGACCATCCGTCCGTTTCCAAATCAACCGAGCCGAAGCTCCCCAGACCATCCGTCCGTTTCCAAATCAACCTTCCTGTGCCAACAGTGTTGTGAAGAGTGCAGCCCTAGTTACTAAGTTACTCTTGTCGATTTGTTATTACAGTTTACGTTAGCCCAGGACTGCCCCCGGTATACCCCGTGAAGGGCTCTCAAGGGGCACTAGGAACCAAGACGGTGCATTACGGCCTGAAGTTCCCTTTCGCAAGGCACTTATTGTTATTGGTTGTTTTCCCTTAGCCCGATTCCCTTCTCATATTACGATAGACTATCCTAGGGTGATTTTTAAACCTTCCACTCCTCGGGAAAAGCGATCTTTCGCCAAACCCGAGCACCTCTTAACTCTAACTATCACCACTACTCACTACTCTTTATATCTTCATCAGATCATGTTCTATTGCATTTCACAATTTACTAAATGCAGACCGACCTAGGCTACATGTCGAACCGGTTATGCAATGGTCCATTACTCATCCAAATGCCCTAAATTAATTACTGGAGACTTATCTTGGTATAAATAACCTAAATCCAGAAAATGGAAATTTTCCTAATTTATTTGGCATTTAATTAATTTCCTCGAAAATCTCAAGGGCTACCGGTTTGAACATGAACTACCCTAACTATTCATGCAAGATGTCCAGCAAATTTATGATAATTAATAGGTTATCTCAGAAGGCTAAATCCTCAGTATCACAATTTTTCTATCATCAAAATGACATGAAAACTATTTTGGAAATAATCTCTAATTTCTATAGTTTATGAATCAAGTACAGAAAATGTTCTTCCAAAAATTCTAAATAAATTATGACATGATGATTAAGGCCTAAAATTTGCACTGGCTAAGTTTCATAATTTTCCAGCAAGCATTTTATCCATAACAATTTTTTAAACATAAAAGCCCTTTCTATCATTTGTGAATAAAGTACTAGATTTACTCAACATATAATTCTATAAAAATTCAGGGATCAATGTTCTACAAGGCAAGATTTAAATCCAGAATTTTAACTGATTATAATTAATGTAAAGCCTCAAATTAATTGAAACAACAAATTGGGCTAATAATCCTTTAACACATGAAGTATAATATAAATTAATCATAAAATTCCAGAAAAGTTACCATAAGTCTAATACATCCTAAAACTCCCTCCTCCCGAGTTTCATAATTTTTGGATTAGCTTTAGTGCTTAAAATAACTAAATTACGTTTCCATCCTAATCCTACATCTCAACTTTTGAGGTACCTGACTACCTCCAAATCCATCACTATTTCAACCAGAGGGTTTTCATCATATCATCCCCCTCTCTTCCAAATTTCAAGGGCATACAAGAGCTTTTGCTCCTATGTCCTTCACAAACCTCAAACTCCCACCAGTTGGAGTTGAGCCAATCTCTTAGGGTAAAATCCACCCTAAGCCACACCATGTTACCCTAGAGGGTAGACATAGACCCAACAAATCAGTGGCCAACAACATCAGCCTCTTTTGAGGAGATTTGTCCACTCCATCCCCAATCGTACTTTTCCCCAAAGTACCCCTCACCAAGACCTATCTAGGACTTGATACTTCCCTATTCAAAACTCGACCATTCGAGTTGAAATTTTGTACAGATCTTAATATTGATGCCAGGGACCACCACCCAAAATTTGGGGGAGTTTGGGCTTAATTTCATCTCCTAATTAATTTTATATTGTTTATTAAATTTTTACAAAAACTTTAGGCAAAAGTTCTCCAAAAATTCTCATTTTTGGACAGCCTCTCGATATACATATTATAGACCTCCAGTCCAAATTTCAAGTCATTTGGACTTGTTATGAACCGTGGGCAACCATTTTAATTTCTGGTTAACCTAGGTCTTGATCCCACCAAAATGAGTGCTGTGGTCAAACCACTCACCCAAATTGAATAAAATCAATTTTGTATTAAAGTAGACCCAGAGGGCTACAACTTTTGTGACTGGTCATTTTTCCTAAAACGGCCTCTAAGTGCCTCATTTTGCAGCCTTAAAATATACTAAACCGAGTACATTTTTTCCTTATAAAATTATTTACATAATTTATAAATATAAAACGATTTACTGTTCATCTTCTACATGAACCCGAAAACCAGAACCAGGAAGCCATTTTTCCTGTAAGCAATCCGTGATCCGTCGCCGGCCGTTCGGTCACTTCCCTGGCCAGCCACCACCACCACCACCTCCGTTGAGGCGATGGCTAGCGGTCGGCGGTGGTTTGGCCGCCGGAGGTGGCGGTTTCCGGCGAACTCGAAATATCTTTTTCATGGTTTTTCCACGAAAACAAGGGATGGATCCGGCTCAGTTGAGCGCGAACCTCCTTTCTAAGAATCCTAGGATCTACCCATGAAAGAGAAGGAGTAGAGGAGGACCTTGTTCGCGGTTTGGAGGCGAGAAGAGCGACGAGGTGCCATGGCGCGGTGGTGGCGTTTGCTGAACTCCTCTTTACAGCAAGAACAAGGATCTGCTTCGTTTGCTTGAGCGTGTAACCCTCTCCTCTCTCCCTGAGTGGGCTTTTATAACTCAGGAAGTGGGAAGATGAAATGGTAAAAGCCATTATGGCCATGAAGTTCCCTCCCCTTAGCGTTTCGGTTACGGTGAAGGGATAAGAAACGGTGGAAAACTGAACCGGTGTATCCAGCTGGCGGTTTTCTATTGGACCACATTTTCCTCATTTATTATATATTTATAGAAGGAAAACGGCCTGAAATTACTCCTGGTGTAACTTCCCAAGCCAGCATTTATTTCCACGCGCGTTAGAATTATTTCGGGCCTGAACCGTCGTTTCGGCCAATGTCACGGGCGTGACACATAGGTCACGGGCGTGACAGGCCCGGGTTGCCCATTCTGGGTTTGACGATCGTCGAACTGAGATCGACGATCGTCGATCGAAGGTCACGGGCGTGACACCTGTGTCACGGGCGTGACAGCGTCGGGCGGTTAAATCTGGTCGACGATCGTCGACTTGAGATCGACGGTCGTCGAACGCTGGTCACGCCCTAGGTCACGGGCGTGACCTCTAGGTCACGGGCGTGACATGCCCGAACGGCAAATTTCTGGTCGGCGATCGTCGAATTGAGATCGACGATCGTCGAAGGCTGGTCACGCCCTAGGTCACGGGCGTGACCTCCAGGTCACGGGCGTGACATGCCCAAACGGCAAGTTTCGAGCTCGACGATCGTCGAATTGAGGTCGACGATCGTCGAAGGCTGGTCACGCCCTAGGTCACGGGCGTGACACTCATGGTCACGGGCGTGACATGCCCAGACAGCGCGTTCGACGATCGTCTCGTGGAGACCGACGATCGTCGAAGTAGTCACGCCCAAGTCACGGGCGTGACGGGTCGGTCACGGGCGTGACCAACCCTTCACCCGAAAACTCAATCGATTTATTTTCACTTTTTGTGCTCCCTGGGGTTCTGACTCGACCAACCGATTCCTAGGGGTCTAGCCGGAAATGGGATGTTACAAATCCCAATAAACAAAACAAAAATTTCGTCCCCGAAATTGAGGTTGAGCCTACGGGGATTTCTATCGGAACGAATTAATCTTGTAACATCCCATTCGATCTTTCTATTGGGTTCAGGCGACCGTTCGTTTGATAACGAAGACAATCTCCCCAATAAACAAAAGATTAGCCCCTACCATTCTGATTAAGTGTGCATGCCTAGGTCCTAGATTTCCCTTGTCTAGTCTTAACATTCCAAAACAAGAAGGCAGTTTATAGTATACCGAGAGGTGGTGAGATGTACCTGACCGAACAATTCCGGGTATCTTTGCCTCATCAGATCCTGCGGTTCCCAGGTGTGCTCCTCCTGACCGTGATTTCTCCACAGAACCTTGACTAAGGGAATCTTCTTGCGGCGCAAGATCCGCACTCCTTTGTCATCGATCCGAACTGGCTCCAAGTGAACAGATCGGTCTGAAGCTACCGGCCCTTCTGTGGTCAAAATCCGCTGCTCCGGGCGTAGTAGAGCCCTTCTCAGCGAAGAGATGTGGAAGACGTCGTGTAGAGCTGCCAGCTCCGGTGGCAACTCTAGCCTGTAGGCTAGGGGTCCGATCCGCTCCAGGATCCGGTAAGGGCCCATATACCTAGGGCTGAGTTTCTTCCTCCGACCGCGCACCCGTGAGACTCCGTGCATGGGTCGGATCTTCAAGAACACTCGATCCCCTACCCGAAACTCCACCTGACGATGTCGGGCGTCATAGTATTTGGCTTGTCTGCTCTGCGCCTCCAACATCCTATCTCTGATCAGTCTCACCTGAGCCTCGGTATCTTCAACGAAATCCGATCCCAGCAGCTTCGGATCCTCGTCCTGAACCCAGGAAAGCGGGGTCCTACATTTCCTTCCATACAAGGCCTCATAAGGCGCCATCCTGATGCTGGACTGGTAGCTATTATTGTAGGAGAACTCGACCAACGGTAACATCTTCTCCCACGGCTCCCCTCGGTCCAGTATACACAGCCGTAGTAAGTCCTCCAAAGTCTGGTTGGTGCGCTCGGTCTGCCCGTCCGTCTGAGGGTGGAAGGCCGTGCTAAAAGTCAACCGGGTGCCCAAATATGCCTGCACTGACCGCCACTCCCTGGATGTAAACCGTCCATCGCGGTCCGACACTATCGTCCGGGGCACGCCATGATATCGGACATATTGCTCCACAAACTTCCGTACCAGCACTCCCACCGAGTCATCCTTCCTGATCGGTATAAAGCGGGCCACCTTCGTTAAACGATCGACAATCACCCAAATCGAGTCGTTCCCCGTCCGAGACCGGGGAAGACCATGTATAAAATCCATCGCTATGTCGTCAAACTTCCACTCCGGCACCGGGAGTGGCTGCAACAGTCCTGCGGGGTTCCTGCACTCCGCCTTCACCAACTGACACGCCTCGCAATGGGTCACGAAGTACGTAATGTCCTTCTTCATGCCCGGCCAAAACATCGTCCTCTTCAGATCAGCGGTCATCTTTGTGATCCCCGGGTGCACGGAGTACCGGCTGCAATGCGCCTCCGTCAAAATATCCTCTCGGATCTGGCCTCCTGCTGGTATATACACTCTGCCTCTGAAGTGGAGCAACCCATCCCTCAGGGAATAATCCCCTGTCGAACCTTCCTCCAAAGCTCGGAACATCGGCTCTGCCCCCGCATCTGTCCTCTGTCCGTCCCGAATGCGATCCCGAATATCGTCAATGGCCACTATCGATGCCAGATATTCCCTATACAGATCTGGGTCATCCTCGGACACTAGGGATATCTGCATGTCTCTGAATGACTGGACCAGCTCCATAGACATAACCTGGGGCCCAGCTTCGGAAGTGGCCGCTCTCCGGCTCAACGCGTCGGCCACCACGTTTGCCTTCCCTGGGTGGTAGTGCATCTCATACTGATAATCTGCTAAGAACTCCACCCAGCGCCTCTGCCTGATATTCAGCTCCTTCTGAGTGTCCACGTATTTCAAGTTCTTGTGATCGGAGAAGATATCGCAGTGGACTCCATAAAGGTAATGACGCCAGACCTTCAGAGCAAAAACGACCGCTCCCATCTCGAGGTCGTGCACCGGGTAGTTCCTCTCATGGGTCTTCAGCTGGCGGGAGGCATATGCTATGACATGTCCGTTCTGCATCAGCACCGCTCCCATCCCTTGGTATGATGCGTCGGTATACACCTGGAATCCCTCCCTTCCGGATGGAAGGGCCCATAGGGGCCGAGATGAGTCGGTCCTTCAGCTCCTGGAAAGCCGCCTGGCACTGCGGGGTCCAAACAAAAGGTGCCTCCTTCTTTGTCAAGGATGTGAGGGGGAGGGCAATCCGAGAGAACCCCTCCACGAACTTCCGGTAGTAACCGGCAAGTCCCAAGAAACTGCGTACATCGGTGGCTGTCCTCAGCTGCGGCCAATCGCGAACTGCCCGAACCTTTGCTGGATCTACTGATAACCCGGCTCCGCTGATGATGTGGCCTAGGAAGGCCACCTCCTTCAACCAGAACTGACACTTGCTGAATTTGGCATAAAGGTGATGCTCCCGCAACCTCTCCAAGGTCAGTGCCAGATGCCGAGTGTGCTCCTCCTCCGTCCTAGAGTAGATCAGGATGTCGTCTATGAACACTATGACGAACACATCCAAGTAAGCCTCGAAAACCCGGTTCATGAGACTCATGAACGCCGACGGAGCATTCGTGAGCCCAAAGGGCATCACGGTGAACTCATACAGGCCATATCTGCTACTAAAGGCCGTCTTCGGGATATCCTCCTCCTGGATCCGCAGCTGGTAGTATCCTGATCTCAAGTCCAGCTTCGAGAAATAATGGGCCCCCTCCAGCTGGTCGAATAATTCGTCTATCCGTGGGAGCGGATAGGTATTCCGGACGGTCAGCCTGTTTAGTGCTCGATAATCGATGCACAGGCGGAGTGTCCCATCCTTCTTCTTCACGAACAGGACCGGTGCTCCCCATGGCGAGGAACTCGGTCTGACAAAACCTGCCTCCACCAATTCCTGCAACTGGGTCCGAAACTCTGCCAACTCCTTTGGGGCCATCCGATAAGGGGCCCTAGACGCCGGCTTGGCCCCCGGCACAAGCTGTATCTGAAAATCCTGCTCTCGGTGTGGAGGTAATCCTGGTAGTTTCTCTGGAAAGACGTCAGCGAAATCTCGCACCACCGGGATGTCTGTCACCGACTCCTTAACTTCCGCCATCTCAAAAAGAATCTGATAGACCTCCTCTCCCTGCAGATGGGCCTTGACGGCCTGTACCGAAGATAAGAGTATACGAGAGACAGGTCTTATACCTTCAATGGTAATGAAAGAGTCCCCGTGCCTCACGGTGATCCTCTTTGCCTGGCAGTCAATCTGGGCATAGTTCCAGTGTAGCCATACCATGCCCAGGATCAGGTCGTAGTCCGTCAGCTTCAAAATCGTCGCTGGAGCCTCGAACGCTTTTCCACCAATCTCCGCCTCCATATTGCAGTGATCCGTGGTAAGGAGCTCAGATCCATCCGGTAGTCGCACCCTCATCCTCGAGCCTGTGAACCGCTCCACACCTTCCAGTCCTTCCACGAACGACTCCGACACAAAGGAGTGAGTAGCTCCAGTATCGAACAGCGTGCGGGCAGGCTTGCCGCTGATGAAGACTATACCTAGGGTGATTAGATATCTTAGGGTTCTATAATGAGTTTTTACTTTCCTTGCTATCAATCTAGTGTGATTCAAAGTTTTAACAACTTAATGGGGAAATTCTATGAAAACAAAGAAGCATTTCGGCATACCTGCGATGACCTGCTCCGGATCCCGCGGCTGTGCAAGGTCCAAGGCATATACCTGCTCTCTTCCCTGTCTACGATCTTCCCCCTGGTATCCTCGACCACGGCCGCGTCCTCGGCCACCATAATGCTGAGCTGGTGGGCCGCCCTGATGTGCTGGAGGTGGTGCCCCCCTCATGGGACAGTTCCTCCGAATGTGCCCAATCTGATGACAAAAGTAGCACTCTGGGGGATACGCCATTCCCCCGGGTCTCGGCATCTCCTGCATCCGAAGAGGGGGAGGGGCTAATACCACCTGTTCCCTCGGCTCCGGCCTCACGTCCTGACGAGGCTGGTCCTCTGTCCTCCTCCCCTCTGGTACAGCACCCCGCCGCTGGTCATTCCTTCCTCTTCGTCCCTGATCCTCTGCTGGCCGTTTCCGGCCCCGGGTGGTGTGCCAATCTGCCTCAATCCTTTTGGCCATCTCCAAAATCCGGGAGATGGGCCCGTCAGATACAAACAAGAGGGCCTCCCTCAAGTCCTCACGTAGGCCCTTGTAGAACCTCCTGATATACCCTGCCTCGTCCAGCTGGTAGGAATCTGCGTATCGAGCCAGGTGGTCAAACTCTCGATGGTACTCCACCACGGTCCGAGTACCCTGCTTCAGCTGTAAGAACCGCTCCTCCAAATCATCCCTAGCCGACTGCGGAACGAAATGCTCCAGCAGTGCGGCCCTGAACTCCTCCCAAGTGATCTCCGCAACCTCCCTATCAGCAAATGTCGTGTCCAACAGCGTCTTCCACCACCTCTTTGCATGGGACTCCAGGCAGGAGACAACCAGAGCCACCTTCTCCTCCCATGGACACCGAATCCCGGTCAGCATCTCGTACATGATATCTAGCCATTCCTCCGTCCGAACAGCCGACTCTGTCCCCAGATAGGACGGGGGAGAAAGACCCCGGAAGATGCTGAGCCAGTTGGCCCCCAGATTGGGCTGCGGGACCGGAACCTGCTGGGCCCTGAAGGCCTCCAGAATGGCAGTCAGGGTCTATCCCATGTCTGACTGAAGGAAAGGGGTGGGGACCGGTGGAGGTGGTGCAACTCCCTGAGTCTGCTGAACTCCGCCCTGTGGCGTAGGCTGTGCTGGAGGCTGCGCAACGAAAACACATGCTGAGAAAAACGTTCAAATATTACCTAAAGGTGGACAAATTATATGTGATCCCCATATGGGCACACCACTGCTTCCGCTGCTTAGTTTGTCCCCAAACTAAACTCGAGCGGGGGTGACCTAGGGTTTGTGGACTGCGACTTCCTTCTGATCGATGTTTGCTCTGATACCCTTGTAAAACCCCCCCTTTTTTTTTCTTTTTCAACCACCGGGGTCTTAGGCCCAGAACCGCCGCTTTGCGGTGACACCTTCACGTCCTGAAGGGTCATCACCACAAGGCGCCGATTCTGCCGGCCAAATCGATCACAGAAAGTAGCACAATTATTGAAGTAATAGTAAACAGTCCACAATAATAAAATCACATATATAAATAAGTAAGCTCCACGAAGGGAGTGTCCACAGAAACATCAGAGTAATATAATTACGGGCTTATGCCCGGTACAAAATATCCTCACTACAATATCACTCATGCGGAAGCAAACACTAGAAACTACTCAAGGATCGAGACTCACGGTTCCGGCTGTGTGAACTCCGGAGCTAGACTGCCCCATCTCTAGGCGCACCGATCTCTGGGGCTGCTCCTCCATGCTGGGCTCCACGATCCCCTAAATGATGCGGTTCGAAAACCGTTAGTCATAAAGACTAAGCCCTATCATCCCCTACCCCTTCCCCCCCATGGCTCCTAGGTACCGAGCGGAGAGGAAGAAAGGGAAGGACATGAAGGTGGAGATTAACATGAAAACAGATGGCAGCGGAAACTAATCTAGCAAGTTGCATTAGGTGAGCAGTTAATAAGTTGTTGTAATAGGTCTAGCAGTAAGAAAAGCAATTAAATGAATTTAAACCTTCACTTATGCGAGAACACATAAGCAAAGGGATCTTTTACAAGGCTCCCATCGTATAAGTGTCCCATACCACTTATACCTTGGGGTGTCGGTTATCAAACAGCAGGGGTTATTATATATTGAAAATAACCTTTGATTTATAAACTTGCCCACACAAGCTTATAGACCAAGGGGTCGTTTTGCAGGTCCCAATGTATAAGCGTCCCATTCCACTTATACTTTAGGTGTCAAGGTTGTTATGAATGATTATGATATGCAACTATATGGTGGGTATGTTATGTCATGCAGTGCAACTCACACACCCGACTCTGTGCACACAGACCTTTAGTTCCCCCTTTCGGAGCCGTTACCTCCCAGGATACCTCCGTAGTGGCAAACGGAAGCGGTGGGTTGGGCCTCGCCCACCTCCAAAACCAGTAAAGCACACTGGTCTGACCTATCGTACGCCTCAACGCTTGGTGCACAAAGCGGACGCCTGCGTACTCTTGCCGGCTGGCGCACCGGACTTCTGTTGGCGGAGTGCTAATCACCCCGCCGAGTCAACGATAT
The DNA here is from genome assembly GCA_039513925.1 of Platanthera zijinensis. Taxonomy (NCBI): domain Eukaryota; kingdom Viridiplantae; phylum Streptophyta; class Magnoliopsida; order Asparagales; family Orchidaceae; genus Platanthera; species Platanthera zijinensis. The sequence goes on along the minus strand of CM077092.1, from coordinate 37,362,307 downwards.
CGGTGTCGGTGCAATCGAACTCCCCGCTATCGAAAGACCCACCACCTTAACTTTTCCTATTTTATGCACATGCAAGTTAAATCGTAAGCACACAAAACCGAGCCGAAGCTCCCCGGACCAAAACGTCCGTCTCCAAACCAACCGAGCCGAAGCTCCCCGGACCATCCGTCCGTTTCCAAATCAACCGAGCCGAAGCTCCCCAGACCATCCGTCCGTTTCCAAATCAACCTTCTTGTGCCAACAGTGTTGTGAAGAGTGCAGCCCTAGTTACTAAGTTACTCTTGTCGATTTGTTATTACAGTTTACGTTAGCCCAGGACTGCCCCCGGTATACCCCGTGAAGGGCTCTCAAGGGGCACTAGGAACCAAGACGGTGCATTACGGCCCGAAGTTCCCTTTCGCAAGGCACTTATTGTTATTGGTTGTTTTCCCTTAGCCCGATTCCCTTCTCATATTACGATAGACTATCCTAGGGTGATTTTTAAACCTTCCACTCCTCGGGAAAAGCGATCTTTCGCCAAACCCGAGCACCTCTTAACTCTAACTATCACCACTACTCACTACTCTTTATATCTTCATCAGATCATGTTCTATTGCATTTCACAATTTACTAAATGCAGACCGACCTAGGCTACATGTCGAACCGGTTATGCAATGGTCCATTACTCATCCAAATGCCCTAAATTAATTACTGGAGACTTATCTTGGTATAAATAACCTAAATCCAGAAAATGGAAATTTTCCTAATTTATTTGGCATTTAATTAATTTCCTCGAAAATCTCAAGGGCTACTGGTTTGAACATGAACTACCCTAACTATTCATGCAAGATGTCCAGCAAATTTATGATAATTAATAGGTTATCTCAGAAGGCTAAATCCTCAGTATCACAATTTTTCTATCATCAAAATGACATGAAAACTATTTTGGAAATAATCTCTAATTTCTATAGTTTATGAATCAAGTACAGAAAATGTTCTTCCAAAAATTCTAAATAAATTATGACATGATGATTAAGGCCTAAAATTTGCACTGGCTAAGTTTCATAATTTTCCAGCAAGCATTTTATCCATAACAATTTTTTAAACATAAAAGCCCTTTCTATCATTTGTGAATAAAGTACTAGATTTACTCAACATATAATTCTATAAAAATTCAGGGATCAATATTCTACAAGGCAAGATTTAAATCCAGAATTTTAACTGATTATAATTAATGTAAAGCCTCAAATTAATTGAAACAACAAATTGGGCTAATAATCCTTTAACACATGAAGTATAATATAAATTAATCATAAAATTCCAGAAAAAGTTACCATAAGTCTAATACATCCTAAAACTCCCTCTTCCCGAGTTTCATAATTTTTGGATTAGCTTTAGTGCTTAAAATAACTAAATTACGTTTCCATCCTAATCCTACATCTCAACTTTTGAGGTACCTGACTACCTCCAAATCCATCACTATTTCAACCAGAGGGTTTTCATCATATCATCCCCCTCTCTTCCAAATTTCAAGGGCATACAAGAGCTTTTGCTCATATGTCCTTCACAAACCTCAAACTCCCACCAGTTGGAGTTGAGTCAATCTCTTAGGGTAAAATCCACCCTAAGCCACACCATGTTACCCTAGAGGGTAGACATAGACCCAACAAATCAGTGGCCAACAACATCAGCCTCTTTTGAGGAGATTTGTCCACTCCATCCCCAATCGTACTTTTCCCCAAAGTACCCCTCACCAAGACCTATCTAGGACTTGATACTTCCCTATTCAAAACTCGACCATTCGAGTTGAAATTTTGTACAGATCTTAATATTGATGCCAGGGACCACCACCCAAAATTTGGGGGAGTTTGGGCTTAATTTCATCTCCTAATTAATTTTATATTGTTTATTAAATTTTTACAAAAACTTTAGGCAAAAGTTCTCCAAAAATTCTCATTTTTGGACAGCCTCTCGATATACATATTATAGACCTCCAGTCCAAATTTCAAGTCATTTGGACTTGTTATGAACCGTGGGCAACCATTTTAATTTCTGGTTAACCTAGGTCTTGATCCCACCAAAATGAGTGCTGTGGTCAAACCACTCACCCAAATTGAATAAAATCAATTTTGTATTAAAGTAGACCCAGAGGGCTACAACTTTTGTGACTGGTCATTTTTCCTAAAACGGCCTCTAAGTGCCTCATTTTGCAGCCTTAAAATATACTAAACGAGTACATTTTTTCCTTATAAAATTATTTACATAATTTATAAATATAAAACGATTTACTGTTCATCTTCTACATGAACCCGAAAACCAGAACCAGGAAGCCATTTTTCCTGTAAGCAATCCGTGATCCGTCGCCGGCCGTTCGGTCACTTCCCTGGCCAGCCACCACCACCACCACCTCCGTTGAGGCGATGGCTAGCGGTCGGCGGTGGTTTGGCCGCCGGAGGTGGCGGTTTCCGGCGAACTCGAAATATCTTTTTCATGGTTTTTCCACGAAAACAAGGGATGGATCCGGCTCAGTTGAGCGCGAACCTCCTTTCTAAGAATCCTAGGATCTACCCATGAAAGAGAAGGAGTAGAGGAGGACCTTGTTCGCGGTTTGGAGGCGAGAAGAGCGACGAGGTGCCATGGCGCGGTGGTGGCGTTTGCTGAACTCCTCTTTACAGCAAGAACAAGGATCTGCTTCGTTTGCTTGAGCGTGTAACCCTCTCCTCTCTCCCTGAGTGGGCTTTTATAACTCAGGAAGTGGGAAGATGAAATGGTAAAAGCCATTATGGCCATGAAGTTCCCTCCCCTTAGCGTTTCGGTTACGGTGAAGGGATAAGAAACGGTGGAAAACTGAACCGGTGTATCCAGCTGGCGGTTTTCTATTGGACCACATTTTCCTCATTTATTATATATTTATAGAAGGAAAACGGCCTGAAATTACTCCTGGTGTAACTTCCCAAGCCAGCATTTATTTCCACGCGCGTTAGAATTATTTCGGGCCTGAACCGTCGTTTCGGCCAATGTCACGGGCGTGACACATAGGTCACGGGCGTGACAGGCCCGGGTTGCCCATTCTGGGTTTGACGATCGTCGAACTGAGATCGACGATCGTCGATCGAAGGTCACGGGCGTGACACCTGTGTCACGGGCGTGACAGCGTCGGGCGGTTAAATCTGGTCGACGATCGTCGACTTGAGATTGACGGTCGTCGAACGCTGGTCACGCCCTAGGTCACGGGCGTGACCTCTAGGTCACGGGCGTGACATGCCCGAACGGCAAATTTCTGGTCGGCGATCGTCGAATTGAGATCGACGATCGTCGAAGGCTGGTCACGCCCTAGGTCACGGGCGTGACCTCCAGGTCACGGGCGTGACATGCCCAAACGGCAAGTTTCGAGCTCGACGATCGTCGAATTGAGGTCGACGATCGTCGAAGGCTGGTCACGCCCTAGGTCACGGGCGTGACACTCATGGTCACGGGCGTGACATGCCCAGACAGCGCGTTCGACGATCGTCTCGTGGAGACCGACGATCGTCGAAGTAGTCACGCCCAAGTCACGGGCGTGACGGGTCGGTCACGGGCGTGACCAACCCTTCACCCGAAAACTCAATCGATTTATTTTCACTTTTTGTGCTCCCTGGGGTTCTGACTCGACCAACCGACTCCTAGGGGTCTAGCCGGAAATGGGATGTTACATGTGTAGACCTCCAAATCATTTTCGGGACACTTGGGTGTCCCGGTGTTTTCTTTCACATGCCTTATCAAATTGTTGGTGTACGCTCTCGCATTATCGACGATGGATGTGTTCCCGCCGCCTGCCGAAGGCCAGCCGGTCTCTGAAACCACCACCCGCACCCCAGCTCCGCCGAGCCTTTCTACAGCCGAGCTCACCGAATCCACCATTGCATCAAACAAGTTTGAGTAGCCGAGGCTGCCCTCCTGCACCACAATGTCGCTCGTCGCGAACAATGCATAGTCGAGACGGATCTCGCCTAGATTGCCGGCATACGCAAAGTAAGGCTACACGTTGGCCAACAAGGGCGCATTAGTTGACGCGAGGAAGGAAATAATGGGCCCCATCACCTGTCAGCCAGCACACAGTTAGATTTCATAAATTAATGTTAATCATAATTATGTAAAATTATATCTTTAATTAATTAATTATATGATCAGTACCTGTGAGGCTTCTTCAGTGAAACCACCTTGAGACCTACGAAGCACGGATACGCCAAAAATAGAGCCGTATTCGTACCGGGTACGTTTCCGGTACGGATACGCGTACCAAACATCGCGATACGTTTATATAGCAGGCAATATCACGGTTTTAGGGTTATCCCGATCCCGCTCCTGCCGCTGCTCCCGTCGCCGCTCCCCGCTCCCGGTGCTTCTCCCGTCGCCGCTCGCCGCTCCCGGTGCTGCTCCCGTCGACGCTCGCCGCTCCCGGTATCTCTTCTTCTTCTTCTTCCTCTTCTTCTTCTTCTTCCTGGTGATTACTGCTGTCTTCTTCTTCCTGGTGATTACTGCTGTCTTCTTCTTCCTGGTGATTACTGCTGTCTTCTTCTTCCTGGTGATTACTGCTGTCTTCTTCTTGCTGGTGATTGCTGCTTCTAATTATGCAGAATTTCTTCTCCTAGTGATTACTGCTGTCTTCTTCTTGCTGGTGATTTCTTCTTCCTGGTGATTACTGCTGTCTTCTTCTTGCTGGTGATTTCTTCTTCCTGGTGATTACTGCTGTCTTCTTCTTGCTGGTGATTACTGCTTCTAATTATGCAGAATTTCTTCTTCTAATTATGCTGTAGTGCAGAATTTGGGCAGAATTCTGCCCAGATTTCACCCAGAAATCTGGGTTGAAATCTGGGCAGAATTCTGCCCAGATTTCTGGTGAAATCTGGGCAGAATTTAGCCCAAATTTCACCCTGAATTCTGCCCAGATTTCACCCAGAAATCTGGGTTGAAATCTGGGCAGAATTCTGCCCAGATTTCTGGTGAAATCTGGGCAGAATTCTGCCCAGATTTCTGGTGAAATCTGGGCAGAATTCTGCCCAGATTTCTGGTGAAATCTGGGCAGAATTCTGCCCAGATTTCTGGTGAAATCTGGGCAGAATTCTACCCAGATTTCAGGGTGAAATCTGGGCTAAATTCTGTCCAGAAATTTGGGCAAAAATCTGCCCAGAAATCTGGGCAAAAATCTGCCCAGATTTCACTGTCCAATTCTTGTAATGAATGTTCTTAGCTTATGTTTTTGTAATGAATGTTCTTGTACTTTTTTTATTACGGCAGTTATATCCCAATCACACACTCCCATTAGTGTCACTGGTTCAACGTCTACATCAGTAACAAGTAGATTTATTTCTGATGACGCAAACAAGGATGATAATGCCCCACTTTGGGCTTATGTGTCTCTTATACATAGTAGAGAAGTTGGTGGGGGAAACAGAAAGTGGAAATGTAATTTTTGTGAGGTTGATTTCAGCGGCTCGTATTCTAGGGTAAAAAGTCACTTGCTAAAAATATCCGGGACCGGGATTAGGGTATGTGCAAAGGTGACCCCAGAGTATTTAAAAGAGCTTCAAAGAGTGGTTTCTATTTCAGAAGAAAAATGCAAACCGGCTTCCAAGATCATGACATTTTCCAATGCAAGTCCATCTTCTCAATTAGTTGGGGAAACCAAAAAAAGAAAAGGTGGACCTATTGATATGGTTTTTCAAAATAAAGCTAGAGATGAGTTGAGGAGCCACATAGCTAGGATGTTTTATTCTGGTGGTTTGCCATTTCATCTAGCTAGAAATCCGTATTATATTAGTTCGTATAAATTTGCGGCTAATCACAATCTTGATGGATTTGTTCCTCCTGGATATAATGCTCTAAGAACTACACTTTTGCAAAAAGAAAAATCCAATATCACTAGAATGCTTCAACCAATAAAAGATACTTGGCCTCAAAAGGGAATCAGCTTAGTTAGTGATGGTTGGACAGATGCTCAGAGAAGACCCTTGATTAATTTTATGGCGGCTTCTGAGAATGGTCCGGTTTTTTTAAAGGCAGTTGATGCATCAGGAGAGTACAAGGATCGACATTATATTGCAAAATTGATGATTGAAGTCATTAATGAAGTTGGGGCTGAAAATGTTATACAGGTTATCACTGATAATGCGCCGGTGTGTAAGGCAGCAGGAGCAATTGTGGAGGCACGATTCCCACATATTTTTTGGACACCATGTGTTGTGCATACCTTAAATCTAGCATTAAAAAATATTTGTGCCGCTAATAATACAGATCGATGTGCAACAGTTAGAGAACAATGCGGATGGATAACTCAAGTGGCCAATGAAGCTCAGTCAATCAGAACTTTCATAATGAATCATCAATACAGGTTGAACATGTATAACTCTTTTGTCTCACTCAAGTTACTTGCAGTTGCGGAAACACGCTTTGCTTCAACTATAGTGATGTTGAAGAGGTTTAAACTTGTGAAGATGGGTTTGCTTAATATGGTTGGATGTCCCGAATGGACTAAGTATATAGCAGATGATGTTGAGAAAGCTCTGGAGGTTAAAAATATCATATATAATGATCAATGGTGGGATGATGTGGAGAAGATTCTTGATATAACAAGACCCATATACGATATGCTAAGGGTTTGTGATACAGATAAACCTAACCTTCATTTAGTATATGACATGTGGGATTCAATGATTGAAAATGTGAAGATTGAAATATATAGACATGAGAAGTTAACGGACTTGGAAGCTCATTGCCCTCTTTATGAGGCAATTTATGATGTCCTCGTTGATCGGTGGACCAAGAGTTGCACACCACTATATTGCATGGCCCATTCTCTTAACCCAAGGTAATTTCTTTTGCATACTTGACTTTTACCATTTATTATGATTTATTTATTTACTATGTGGTTTCCATTGTAGGTATTATAGTAGGGAATGGCTTGATGGAGGGCCAAATAGAGTTGCTCCAAATACGGATGAGGAGATTTCCTTGGAGAGGAATAAATGTTTGAGAAGATATTTTCCTGATGTGGTGGAGAGGAATATAGTAATCAATGAATTCTCTAGGTTTACGGGGCTTGGTCAAGCTTTTAGCGAGCCAGATAGTTTGGAGAGTAGAGCTTCATTATTGCCCAAAGATTGGTGGAGTTACTATGGAACTTCAGCACCAAAATTGCAAAAGATTGCTTTGAAGCTTTTGGGTCAACCTTCTTCATCTTCCTGCTGTGAAAGAAATTGGAGCACATACTCATTCATTCACTCATTAAGAAGAAATAAAATTCTACCACAAAGAGCTGACGATTTGGTGTATGTGCATAGCAATCTACGCCTATTATCGAGGAGAAATGAACTCTACAATCAAGGAAGGAGTAAGATGTGGGATATAGGAGGAGATGCTTGGGCAAATCCATTTGAGGGAGTTGGCATGCTTACGATCGCCAACTTGTCTTTAGATGAGCCAGAAATTGAAGATGCTTTGATCTCCAACAATACGGAGGAAGATGAAGAAAATGAGTGATGAGCATTGTTGCGGTCTAACTCGATGCTCCGGTCGGGCCGGATATTCTTGGGCCGCCTTAGCTCTCGGAGCGGTCGAGCGCGCACACAGTCAATTGAAGAGTGAGGGATGGACACGGGAAGTTTTGACGTGGAAAACCCTTCAACCGGGTAAAAAACCACGTGACCGGGTCGGTGCCGATCAAAATCCACTAGTTTGCTAGAGTTTACAATTTGACGGGGGAAATCGGGGCGACAGGCCGCTCCCGTTACAATCTTGAGGAGAGAGAGTATATGCGCTCGTTGGTGGGCAACAGACTGCCACGCCAACGGGACTTGGATGGTGGAATGGGCGAGATACTGCAGTCGCATGCGCTCAGAGGCGACGCGTGTCCAGGGGTTGTCACGGCTTCCTTTGTGCGTCCTTCTCAGTCCTTGGAGTGCTCCTCTTGTAACTGAGCTCTGGTGGAGTGCCAATAGCCGATGACAGGTTCTGGTAGCTGTTGGCGGGTGCTGGTATCTGTTGGTGGCCGCTGGAGGCTGCGAGTGGCCGTCGGCGGTTGGCGGCGAGAGGCGGCCGCTGGTGGTTGGCGACGAGGGGTGGCCGCCGGCGGAGAAGAACGGGAAAACTCCCACCTGAGGAAGAAGAAGAAGAAGAAGCGTAGGAGGAGAAAAGTTGATTAAATGAGGAGCCCCTGGGGTCCTTTTATAGGCTCCAGGGGGAAGTTATGGCGGGCCCCACCACTAACATAGTGGGTTAGTGGTGGGGAAATGGGTGGTTACCCCCTTAATCGGACGGCAGGGAGGGCTCTCCCCTTGATCGGACGGTCGGGGGGGCTTCCCACGATGGCGGGCCGTCATGACGGCGGCGACAGCCGGGCGGCGACGACGAGGGAGGTCGGCGGCGGCCAAGGTCACGGCCGGCCATGGCCGCCGGCCATGGCCGGGGCGGCCATGGCCCCGGCCGGCCATGGCCGGGCGGCCATGGCCACGGCCGGCCATGGCCGGGGTGGCCGGGGCGGCCATGGCCACGGCCGGCCATGGCCGGGGCGGCCATGGCCGGGCGGCCATGGCCCCGGCCGGCCATGGCCGGGCGGCCATGGCCCCGGCCGGCCATGGCCGGGCGGCCATGGCCGGGGCGGCCATGGCCCCGGTCGGCCATGGCCGGGGCGGCCATGGCCGGGGCGGCCATGGCCCCGGTCGGCCATGGCTGGGGTGGCCATGGCCGAGGCCGGCCACGGTCGTGGTGGCCGTGGGAGGGCCGGCCGCCGGTGGTGGCTTGGCCTCTTGCCGGCGGCGGTTTCTATGGCGGCGGTTTCCCCATGAGGGGAGGGAGTGGGGGTCCGCCCCCATCATCTCCATGAGAGATCATGGGGGGGTGGGACCCACCCATGACTTTCCATAAAAAGGGGGAACCCATCAAATGCCCCCAAATCTCTACTTGTCCGGGAACGAAGCGAGCGTGAGGAGAGATTTCTGGAATTCCTTGCTGTCATGGTGGGTGCCGGCGAAAGATCCGAGGCGGCGGCGATGGATTGCGGCATTATGTTGCGTGGAGGCTTGGCGAACGGGTGCCTGGATGCCTGCGGACGGGGGCCGGTGCGGTACACGAGTGTCAAAACAGCGCGTGCGAGGAAAGGCCGCTGGGGCGGGCTCTGGCCGTGCGAGCTAGCAGCGTGCGGGCTGACCGCGCGCAGGCCTTGCGCGAGCTAGCAGCGCGCGGGCCGCACGCGCGCAGGCCGCGTGCGCGGCCATACGCACGCAGGCTGCGCGGGCTGGCCGCGCAGGCTGGCCCCGCGCGCAGGCCTTGCGCGCGCGCAGGTTGTGGGCGCGCAGGCCGCGGGCGCGGCCGCACGTGCGCAGGCCGCGCGGGCTGGCCGCGCGCGCAGGCCTTGCGCTCGCGCAGGCTGGCCGCGCGCGCAGGCCTTATGCGCGCGCAGGCTGGCCCCGCGCGCGCAGGCTGTGGGCGCGGCCGCACGTGCGCAGGCCGCGCGCGCGGGCCTTGCGCGCGCGCAGGCTGGCCGCGCGCGCAGGCTGGCCGCGCGCGCAGGCCTTGCGCGCGCGCAGGCTGGCCGCGCGCGCAGGCCTTGCGCGCGCGCAGGCTGGCCGCGCGCGCAGGCTGGCCGCGCGCGCAGGCCTTGCGCGCGCGCAGGCTGGCCGCGCGCGCAGGCTGGCCGCGCGCGCAGGCCTTGCGCGCGCGCAGGTTGTGGGCGCGCAGGCCGCGCGCGCGCAGGCCCTTCTCACCTCGGCCACGCGTGCTCGTGTCGCGCGCGCACGTGCTGGCTGCCCGTGCAAGTTTGGCGCGTGGCTTGTGCGCGTGGGCTCTTGCTCGCCCTGTGATTCTGGAAGCACCGTCATGGGACTTTCCGTACTTGCTATAATACGCGCAATTGCGCCTTATGTGCGCAAGGCGCGAGGTATGTAACGTGTGCACAAGGTACGATGTGCACGGTATGTAATGTGTATGATGAGTGAGTGATGCGTGCGCGATACACGCTGTATATGCGATGTGCGCAAGGTGTAACATGCATGGCGGACTAAGCGCTCAAGGGAAGAGATTACTGAGATGTGGAGTTTCTGTTGCCCCCCGAGTGTATCACCGAGTACTTTTTGTACAAGGTCGAAAAGGGAAACTTGGTGCGGCAAGGCGCATGGGTGAAAACACGGCGCCTCCATTTTTATTGAGGCTGACTGATACCTCCGTTGGTGAAGTTGATGTTGTTTTACGTGCAATGTCGTTTTGTGCGAGACTGACTCACGATCATTGCTCGCACAAGCTTGGGTCGTGACTTTTGCTCGCACGAGCTTGGCTCGCACAAGACTTGTGTGTGACTTTGCCTTGCGCGGTTTGTGGCCGCGGCTTAGCTTTCGCGAGGGTTGTTCGCATCTTAGATTGCACGAGGGCTGCTCGCGGCTTAGTTTGCGCGATGGTTGCTCGCGGCTTAGTTTGCACGAGGGATGTTCGCGGCTTCTTCGTGAGGGGGGCAGGCCCCCACGGTGTCGTCAGAGAGTGTAAGTACTCAATCCGACCATCGGAGAGCGTAGGTGCTCAATCCGGGTGCCAGAGAACGTAGGTGCTCAATCTGAGTGCGATCGCGAGGGGGGCATGCCCTTGCGATGGCGTCGGAGAGTATAAGTACTCAATCCGACCGTCGGAGAACGTAGGTGCTCAATCCGGGTGCCGGAGAACGTAGGTGCTCAATCCGGGTGCGATCGCGAGGGGGCAGGCCCTTGCGATGGCGTCGGAGAGTGTAAGTACTCAATCCGACCGTCGGAGAACGTAGGTGCTCAATCCGGGTGCCGGAGAACGTAGGTGCTCAATCCGGGTGCGATCGCGAGGGGGGCAGGCCCTTGCGATGGCGTCGGAGAGTGTAAGTACTCAATCCGACCGTCGGAGAACGTAGGTGCTCAATCCGGGTGCCGGAGAACGTAGGTGCTCAATCCGGGTGCGATCGCGAGGGGGGCAGGCCCTTGCGATGGCGTCGGAGAGTGTAAGTACTCAATCCGACCGTCGGAGAACGTAGGTGCTCAATCCGGGTGCCGGAGAACGTAGGTGCTCAATCCGGGTGCGATCGCGAGGGGGGGCAGGCCCTTGCGATGGCGTCGGAGAGTGTAAGTACTCAATCCGACCGTCGGAGAACGTAGGTGCTCAATCCGGGTGCCGGAGAACGTAGGTGCTCAATCCGGGTGCGATCGCGAGGGGGGCAGGCCCTTGCGATGGCGTCGGAGAGTGTAAGTACTCAATCCGACCGTCGGAGAACGTAGGTGCTCAATCCGGGTGCCGGAGAACGTAGGTGCTCAATCCGGGTGCGATCGCGAGGGGGGCAGGCCCTTGCGATGGCGTCGGAGAGTGTAAGTACTCAATCCGACCGTCGGAGAACGTAGGTGCTCAATCCGGGTACCGGAGAACGTAGGTGCTCAATCCGGGTGCGATCGCGAGGGGGGCAGGCCCTTGCGATGGCATCGGAGAGTGTAAGTACTCAATCCGACCGTCGGAGAACGTAGGTGCTCAATCCGGGTGCCGGAGAACGTAGGTGCTCAATCCGGGTGCGATCGCGAGGGGGGCAGGCCCTTGCGATGGCGTCAGAGAGTGTAAGTACTCAATCCGACCGTCGGAGAACGTAGGTGCTCAATCCGGGTGAGATCACGAGAGGGGCAGGCTCTGATGATGGAATGACGTTTAAGGGGCAAAGTTGCTGAAGAACTTGCTTGTTCGGTTTGCCAGCACAGTTTTACCTTAAAACAAATATGATATTGTACTTGAAAATAAACTTGGTTCGTGCAAGCCTGAGCTCATGTCTTTTACTGTTCTAAAGTGGCAAAGCAAGATGATGGAAAAAGCAGACGATTAACACCATTAATAAAAAATATGGAGGGATGGATGCGACGCAAATTCCGGGTCGCAGGTATGTTGTAGAGGGTCGTCCTGCGTCGGGGAGAGCGTCCGTCTTAGGTATTCATTACTGGGGATCCGACGATGGTCTCTATGTTGCCTACCATCTGCCTTCCTCCACCGTTTCCTTGTGCTTGGATCTGTGCTTGTCCTTGCAAAAATCTCCCGAGGAGCCCCTGGCGGACAAGACGTTCAATTTCATTTTTTAGACCAGCACACTCTTCAGTGTTGTGACCCGTTGCGCGGTGGAACTCGCAGTATCTTGTCTGGTCTGCCTTGGGGTTTGGTCGTGATGCTCTTGGTCGTTGGAAGGCTGGATTATTCTGAATGGCGTACATCACATTAGTGCGGGTGGTATTCAGAGGGGTGTATTCCTGAAATGGATGTTGCCCCCCATTCCTTGGAAGGTCTCGCTGGCGGCTACTGCGGCGACGCTCACTCTGACATCGCTCTTCTTGTCTTGTGAGGGTTGGTTCCTCTTCTTTCCTCCTTTTCTGTCCTCCTCCAAACTGCTGTCGGTGCGCTTCAATAGCTTCGTCGGCTGCTATCTGGGCCTCGACCCGATGAACAAGTTCTGGATAACTAGGCACGGTCTCCCTCATGAGTGCTGAATAAAAGCCGCTGGGGCGGAGTGCGCCAAGGAAGACGCCTCTGAGAAGCTCAGGGTCGACGCCTGGAATTTGACGTGCCTCAGAGGTGAAGCGGCGAAAGAAGTCCCTGAGGGACTCTCCTTCATTTTGTCGAATACCTGAAAGGTGAGAGGGATCGCGAATGATTCTCCGATTTGCGATGAACTGGTCAGTAAATTGCCGGGTCAGCTCTGCGAAGTTGGTAATGGTGCCAGCTCTCAGGGAATGGAACCATGTGCGGGCCTGCCCTTTGAGTGTTGTTGGGAACACTTGGCAAAGCAACTGGTCTGGAGCATTGTAAATCCTCATGATGGTGGTGAAGTGATTGACATGTTCGAGTGGATCATAGGTTTCATCGAATGTCTCGATGTTTGGAAGCTTGAATCCATGTGGAATGGGATGATCGAGGATTTGCGGCGTAAAGGGGGAGCCTTGGCAGAGCGGTCGGTGAGCCTGAATGTCTCTTCTTCCAGCCTGGCGGTATTCTTCGGCTATAACTTCTCGAATTTCCTCCCGAGTAAATCTTTCGAGAGGAGGGGGGTGAATGTCGTTGGCGAGGTGGTGATGAAGATGATCTGCTCTTACTCCTCTTTGAGCTGGGTAAGTGGAGTTGGCGGCGTCAAAATAATCCTCGGGTTCTTCCTGGACCCTTTCCGGGTTTGGTTGCAGCGGAGGATTTGCTGGGGCTGGCGGCATCGAGGGAATAGGAGGTGCTCCCATGTTTCGGAGTAATGCAAGCATTTCCGTTTGTTGTTCTTCCATTTGGCGGACGCGGCCCTCCAGGGCGGCGACGGGAGCGAGAGCTACTTCGGCAGTCAGTGGCACGTCTACCAGGGAGTGAGAATGTGCTGGTTCAGTGTGTCCGCCAAGTGCGGACCCTTCGGCGGTGCGGGCATTTCTTTTTGCCATCGCGGTTGCAGGGATGGTGAACTTGCTCTGCGAATGAATGCTGGGAATGTTTCCCACAGACGGCGCCAAACTGTTGCGGTCTAACTCGATGCTCCGGTCGGGCCGGATATTCTTGGGCCGCCTTAGCTCTCGGAGCGGTCGAGCGCGCACACAGTCAATTGAAGAGTGAGGGATGGACACGGGAAGTTTTGACGTGGAAAACCCTTCAACCGGGTAAAAAACCACGTGACCGGGTCGGTGCCGATCAAAATCCACTAGTTTGCTGGAGTTTACAATTTGACGGGGGAAATCGGGGCAACAGGCCGCTCCCGTTACAATCTTGAGGAGAGAGAGAGTATATGCGCTCGTTGGTGGGCAACAGACTGCCACGCCAACGGGACTTGGATGGTGGAATGGGCGAGATACTGCAGTCGCATGCGCTCAGAGGCGACGCGTGTCCAGGGGTTGTCACGGCTTCCTTTGTGCGTCCTTCTCAGTCCTTGGAGTGCTCCTCTTGTAACTGAGCTCTGGTGGAGTGCCAATAGCCGATGACAGGTTCTGGTAGCTGTTGGCGGGTGCTGGTATCTGTTGGTGGCCGCTGGAGGCTGCGAGTGGCCGTCGGCGGTTGGCGGCGAGAGGCGGCCGCTGGTGGTTGGCGACGAGGGGTGGCCGCCGGCGGAGAAGAACGGGAAAACTCCCACCTGAGGAAGAAGAAGAAGAAGAAGCGTAGGAGGAGAAAAGTTGATTAAATGAGGAGCCCCTGGGGTCCTTTTATAGGCTCCAGGGGGAAGTTATGGCGGGCCCCACCACTAACATAGTGGGTTAGTGGTGGGGAAATGGGTGGTTACCCCCTTAATCGGACGGCAGGGAGGGCTCTCCCCTTGATCGGACGGTCGGGGGGGCTTCCCACGATGGCGGGCCGTCATGACGGCGGCGACAGCCGGGCGGCCGACGAGGGAGGTCGGCGGCGGCCAAGGTCACGGCCGGCCATGGCCGCCGGCCATGGCCGGGGCGGCCATGGCCCCGGCCGGCCATGGCCGGGCGGCCATGGCCACGGCCGGCCATGGCCGGGGCGGCCGGGGCGGCCATGGCCACGGCCGGCCATGGCCGGGGCGGCCATGGCCGGGCGGCCATGGCCCCGGCCGGCCATGGCCGGGCGGCCATGGCCCCGGCCGGCCATGGCCGGGGCGGCCATGGCCCCGGCCGGCCATGGCCGGGGCGGCCATGGCCGGGGCGGCCATGGCCCCGGTCGGCCATGGCTGGGGTGGCCATGGCCGAGGCCGGCCACGGTCGTGGTGGCCGTGGGAGGGCCGGCCGCCGGTGGTGGCTTGGCCTCTTGCCGGCGGCGGTTTCTATGGCGGCGGTTTCCCCATGAGGGGAGGGAGTGGGGGTCCGCCCCCATCATCTCCATGAGAGATCATGGTGGGGTGGGACCCACCCATGACTTTCCATAAAAAGGGGGAACCCATCAAGCATCTTTAAATTTTAAATGTTTATGTTTATGTTTAAGAACTTCAATTTTAAATGTTTACATTTATGTTTATGAACTTCATGTTTATGTTTATGTTGACAATTGTTTAAGAACTTATCCAGAAATTCATAGATGTTTTGGCAAATGTTTATGTTTATGTTTAAGAACTTCATGTTAAATTTTAAATGTTCATGTTATATAATTGCATTTATGATATATAATTATATAATTATTATATTTAATACAACGTATCCTGTCGTACCCGTATCCTTGTTTTTAAAATTTGCCGTACCGCCGTACCGGATACGTATCGTACCGGGTACCCGTACCCGTACCGGTGCTTCCTAGCTTGAGACGGTGGGTAGGATGTCCCGAGGACAGCGGTGGAGACGGCGGTGGTAATCGGAACGGAGATTCCGGCGGAGCGCAGGGCGGCGTCGATGTTGCGCATGGCGGGGAGGACGAAGGCGGCCTATTCGCCGGGAATGACCTCGTTGCCGATGCCGATGTAGGTGAAGTTGAGGGCGGCGGCGTAGGGGACGACGTTGGCGTCCACCCAGGCGACGGCGGACGACGGATCGGCGGCGAAGTTTGGGAGGTCATCGTTGTAGGAGCCGAGGATGACCCGAATGCCGGAGTTTTGGAGGGCGGCAAGGGCGGCGGGGTCGGGGTCGAAAAGGCGAAGCCTGTTAATATTTTTGGATTTGCAGAGGGAGATCACCTGTGGCGGGGTTGGAAGGTTGTCACCTTTCATGCCATAGTTTAAGCCCATTAATCCTTGTGGTTCTGATCCTGGCAGCACGTACAATATTAGTAATAATGAATCCCTTTAATTAATATTATAATAATAAATCTTAAAATAGAGAAATTTTTAGATTGCATCATTCTTTACATGCAAATGAAATTTTATATACTTAAATCGTATTTTTACTTAAGTACTTATTTGTTCATATTCTACATAGTTCTGAAAAAATTTCAGTTATATTTTTTAGTTTTGACTGAAAAATTCCAACTGGAATGTTAAAATGTTTTCCAGTTGAAATTTTTCAATCAAAATCAAAAAATACAACTGAATTTTTTCAGAACTGTATAGAATTTGAGCAAATAAGTACTTAAATTGATTGTAAAAATGTCATAATTAATATTCCGTAATTTGTTTTTGCTACATTCAATTTTTTGTTACAAAAAAATACAATGCAAGTATAAAAATTTCATTTGCACGTAGAGGATAGTGCATCAGGTGTGCCAATAAATTTGCCAAAAAAACAAGCAGGAGGAATTAGGAAGTAATTAATACTTGCTGCTGCTGCTGCAGTAGTAGTAATAAGAAATGCGGAGAGGAGGGAAATGACAGCCGCGACGGAGAAAGGATGAAGAAGAAGCTGAAGCCTGCTGCTGCAGCGACGTTCCATAATTAAAGGGATTCATTATTAATCCCGATCTGAGGATCGCGTGGCTGCTGATCCGGATCACCTGGAGTTCCTGCGGGACTCCACGGGATGGAGTTCCTGCGGGAACTCCACGGGATGGAGTTCCTATTTTGCGAAATAATGGAGTGGAATTAGAAAAATGATTAACATGAAAGTTGTAAATATCGTCGAGACGAATAACTTTCATGTTGAACATTTTTTGATTTGAAGTCGTTTAGACTCCCGATTAGAGGTCCGAAAAAGTCAGTCCGAAAATAATTAATTAACAACACTAGCGGTGGATCCCACTCCACGTTAAAAGAGATAGTAGGATGGGGATGAATGAATAGAATAGAAATCGTTAATTTATTAATTTTCTAAACCCCGCTTAAGAAACTGAATCAAAATGGTCGGCTATTAATTATGGTGATTGGCTAGTTGCACCACAAATTCTCCTAATTCTTCGCGCCTTTTCGAAATACGCCGTGTACATGCAATTTCAGGAAAAGTGTTCAACACGAAAGTCGTTGAGAGATTTGTGTGTTGAGCACTTTTTCTAAAAATGCATGTACAAGACGTACTTTGGAAATAAGCTCAGATTTTGCGCCTCTCAGAAATACGTCTTGTACATGCAATTTCAGGAAAAGTGCTCAACACGAAAGTCGACGAGATCTACAACTTTTATGTTGAGCACTTTTCCTAAAATTGCATGTACAAGACGTATTTCGAAAAGACGCGAAAAATGTGGAGATTTTGGGGTGCGGCTAGCCAATAGCGGGTTTGCGGTTAACAATCACCTTAATTATTTTGTGGCTTATAATTAAAGAGTTTCTATGATTCTCCGCGACCATTTCTTGCAACTTCAAGTCGAGCTAGCTTTATCATAAACCAATTTTGGGGTTGGGTCAAGTCCGACTCGATTTCAAGCCAAACCCCGCTCGCCAGATTGAAATTGTTATCCTTCATTATCAATTTCAAGCCAAACCCCGCTCGATTTCAAGCATCCGATGAAGCAAGACTAAAACAAATCATGAAATGAGACGACAAACTTTGTAAGAGCCCGCACATCAAGCCTTCCCATGTCTTTGAAGTTATCAATCAACTGTAAGGAATCCGGAGCGCCGAGAAGAGGAAATTCGAAAAACGAATAACAAAACACAGAGCAATCAAACACACAGATATTACAGAGGTTCACCCAAAACCGGGTTACGTCCTCTCTCCCCTTCTTCCTCACCTTCTTGTATTCACCAGAACAATACAAAATTACACAAAGGTTACAAGGATCTAAAGCCCGATCCTACCTTCTCTTCTTCTGGACAAGAAAACTGTAGAAGAAAACCTTCTGGATCGACCTCCAAAAGACTACCGCCGCCTTAACCGTCGTTTTCCCCGTCGTACCCTAAAATAATCAGAAAACGCCTTAAATAGGCTTCAGCATGACAGCATCGTCGAACGCAGAACGGCGCTCGACGATCGTCGAACTCAGCCCGATCGGCGTTCGACGATCGTCGAACTCAGCCCGAACGTCGAACGTCGAGCTGCGTTCGACGCGTCGAACGTCGATCGGCGCTCGACGTTCGACGTCGAACCTAGTTCGACGATCGTCGAGCTGGGTTCGACGAACGTCGAACCCAGTTCGACGATCGTCGAGCTGGGTTCGACGAACGTCGAACCCAGTTCGACGATCGTCGAGCTGGGTTCGACGAACGTCGAACCCAGTTCGACGATCGTCGAGCTGGGTTCGACGAACGTCGAACCCAGTTCGACGACTAGAGAAGATATCTCCCAAAAATTTGGGTCGGGGGCGTTGCCCCCGCACCCCCACCGGTGACGCTGTCCCCTGGACCCCTGCCCGCTGTCCGGTCAGCGGGACCACCGCCGGGGGCGGCTGCCCCCGGACCCCCGCTGTCGTCGGCGCCAGATATGTCGGAGGGGGATCACACTTTGATTCCTCTAAGCTCACGTGGGCTAACCCGGTGTGAGAAACAAGAGGACCGGAAGTGTTCCACAACCCCAACATTCTCCCACTTGTTGGACAGCTTCCGCAGATGAGAGCAGCTCCTCCAATCTTCCTCTTCAACCCCACTGCTGTTGCACACCATTCGAACTTAGCAACAGCCACAGCCTTGGTAAGAAAATCAGAACTGTTCTCCTTGGTATCAACCTTCTCCAGTTGAATCACCTGCTTCTCTACCTTTTCCCTGATGAAGTGAAATTGGATGTCAATGTGCTTGGTCCTAGCATGGAAAGCCGGATTCTTGGCTAACAGAATAGCCCCTTGGCTGTCACACCACAGCTTCACAGGACCCTGCTCAAAACCGAGCTCCCCGCACAACCTCCTCAGCCATATGGCCTCCTTACTGGCATGAGTAAGAGCCATGTATTCCGCTTCCGTTGACGAGAGTGCCACCACTCCTTGCCGCCGACTCATCCAACTAACAGCACCACCAAATAATGTAAAAACATACCCACTGGTGGACCTCCTGCTATCCAGATCACCTCCCCAGTCAGAGTCCACGTGTCCAACCACGTTCAGGACTCTTCCAGTGTCAGCACCTTCATAACATAAAGAATAATTTAAAGTGCCACGAAGATACCTGAACACCCGCTTCACAGCATTCCAGTGCTCCTTCCCTGGTTTGGCCATGTACCGGCTCAGCACTCCCACTGCTTGTGCTATGTCAGGCCGAGTACAAACCATGGCGTACATGAGGCTCCCCACTGCACTAGCATATGGAACCTTCACCATGTCCTCCATCTCCTCATGTGTCTTGGGACACATCTCCGCAGATAACTTATTCCCCACTGGCATAGGGGCACCAACAGGCTTGCAGTCAGCCATGTTGAACTTCTTCAACACCTCTTCGACATACCTCTGCTGCCCCAACCAAAGCTTCCTTTTGCTTCTATCCCTGGTAATCTGCATCCCCAAGATCACACTTGCTGGCCCCAAGTCCTTCATTTCAAACTTGGCCGAGAGCAGCTTCTTCACATGTTGGATCATCTTGACACTGTTTCCTACGAGCAGCATGTCATCAACATAGAGTGTCAAGAAAATGAAGTGCTCTCCCTTCCTTTGGATATAGATGCAGTGGTCCGAATTCGACCTTTCAAAACCCAACTCCAGCATGTAGGTGTCGAACTTCTGGTACCACATCCTCGGAGATTGCTTAAGTCCATAAAGGGACTTCTTCAACCTGCACACCAGATCCTCCTTGCCCTTGGCCTCGAATCCTTCAGGTTGCCGCATATAAATCTCCTCCTCTAGATCCCCGTGAAGAAACGCCGTCTTCACATCCATTTGTTCAATCTCCAGATCATGTACAGCCGTAATGGAGAGAACCATCCTGATAGAAGTGAGCTTGGCCACCGGCGAGAAAATCTCGTCGTAGTCCACACCTTCCACCTGTGAGAAGCCCTTGGCAACCAACCTCGCCTTGTACTTCTCTATGGTGCCATCCGCCTTAACCTTCTGCTTGAAGACCCATTTACTCCCAATGGCCTTCCTCCCTTTTGGAAGCTTGCACAGACCCCAGGTCTGATTCTTCCGCAAAGACTCCATCTCATCAACCATAGCAAGCTCCCACTGATTCGCATCAGCCCTCGACCTCGCATCCCTGGCTGAAATGGGATCTTCTCCAAGCATGTTCAGGCAATATTGTGCTCCAACCGCACCAAGGGAGTACCGGATTGGTGCCCTCCTTTCCCTCGTTGAACGCCTCAGAAGTGGAGCATCAGCAACTTCATCTTCTGATTCATCATCAAGGCTCACCTCCTCCAAAACATCAGATTCAGAATCTGAATCCGAAACAGCCACTGTAGTGATCTGAGCATCCTCCAGAGGAACTTCCTCCATGCCCCTTTCCACTATCACCTTTTCTGCAGCTTTCCCTTCCTTCGCTTGTGTAGTGACTTGAGGACGGACTTCATGAAAGACCACATCCTTGCTATACGTCACCGTCCTCGTCACCGGGTTCCAAAGCTTATATCCCTTGATGCCATCTTTGTAGCCCACAAAGATGCACCGCTCGGACTTCATATCCAGCTTCCCCCTCTTCTCCTTTGGAATATGAACGTATGCATCACATCCAAAAACACGAGCATAAGCCAAATTTGGCTTCTTCTGGAAAACAGCCTCAAAGGGGGTACACCCCTTCACTGCAGATGTAGGGGTCCTGTTCTTCAAGTGATTAGCTGTAGCCGCCGCTTCAGCCCAGAACTCCGTCCCCAAACCAGCCCAACTGAGCATGCACCTGGCTTTCTCCATCAATGTCCGATTGAGCCTTTCCGACACTCCATTCTGCTCTGGAGTATACGGTGTGTTCTTCTGCCGTGCAATCCCCTGCTCAGTACATGCAGTACCGCTCGAAGACGTCCGAGCAATACTCCCCTCCGTTATCAGAACGGAGAACCTTCACCTTCCTCTCAAACTGGTTCTCCACCAGGTTCTTAAAATCCTTGAACCTATCGAGAACCTCTGCCTTGGACCTGAGAAAATAAAGCCAAGAATACCGAGAATAATCATCAATGAAAGATACATAATACCTAGCCCCACCAAGAGATGGGACTGGAGTCGGCCCAAATACATCGCTATGAATCAAGTCCAGTAAACCGGTGGCCCTCGTCCCTGCTCCCTGAAAACTAACCCGGTTCTGCTTGCCAAGTAGGCAATGCTCACAGAATCCAAAACTCGAGGTGCACACGGGCACACCCACCACCATCTGGCCAGATGTCATAGCCGACATCCCCTTCTCACTGATGTGTCCAAGCCGCTGGTGCCACAGCCTGGACTGCTCCTCCTGGTCCTCCTCTTTGCCTTCAGAGATGAAGGCCCCGCTAGGCACCACTGTATCAGCAAGTAACTTGTACAGTGTCCCATGCCTCACGCCTTTGGCGATCACCATCGCCCCTCGGGTCATCCTGCACGAGTGCATGTCACAACTGAAAGACACTCCCGCATCCGCCATAGATCCCACCGAGATCAGATTCCTGCTCATCCCAGGAATATGCATCACCCCCGGGGTCTTCATGGTCCCGTCGGCCATCTTCAGCATCACCTTCCCACGCCCAATAATCTGCACAGCAGTATCATCGCCAAGCATGACGTCACCACCATCAAACCTCTCATACTCACAAAACCAGTCTCTATGAGGGGTCATGTGATATGATGCTCCTGTGTCGACATACCACACATCAGAATCCTTCTGGGCAACACATGCAGCAGCAATATACATGTCACCCCCTTCAGTCTCCTTCTTTGCACCCGAAGTTGACCCAGTATCTTTCTGAACAGGCTTGTTGGGACATTGAGATTTCACATGCCCAACCTGATTACACTTCCAGCACTTGATGGGCTTCTTCTCTTTCTCTCTTTCTCTGCTCTTGGATCTACCCCGAGATTTATCTCGAGATCCTCCTTGCTTATTATCCCTCCATTGAGGGCGAGATCTGGACACACTCAATGCACCTTTGCTGGTCTTCTCAGAACTTCCTCTCCTGGTCTCCTCAGATAACAAAGTGGCACATACTGACTCATTGGAGAGAGCCTTATCTCCATTACCACCTATGGCAACAATGACATTGTCCCAAGAATCCGGCAATGAGCACAGCAGTGTAATAGCTCTGTCTTCATCCGAGATTTTCTCACCAATTGAGATCAACTGACCCACGACAGTGTTGAAACTGGTCAGGTGCTCTGAGAACGAACCGCCTTCCTGCATCTTCAGATTGTACCATTTCTTCCTCAGCAACAGTTTATTAACCAGAGACTTGCTCTGGTAGAGAGATTCCAACTTCCGCCATAGGCCTTGGCTGGAAGTTTCCTCCATGACATTTGTTAAAATTGAATCTGTGAGAAAAAGCCTGATCAGACCTTTGGCTTTCCGATCTGCCTTTGTCCAGGTTGCAAAAGCCTCCGCATCAGACTTCTCTGTTAGAGGAGTATCCACTATTGCATCTCACAAATCACGATCAACCAACAGGTCCTCCATCTTCATCTTCCACAGATCAAAACGACTGCCATCAAACTTCTCTATCTCGATCCGCACTCCTCCTGAACCCATCGCCAAGAAAACCAAGAACCTGGCTCTGATACCAAATGTAAGGAATCCGGAGCGCCGAGAAGAGGAAATTCGAAAAGCGAATAACAAAACACAGAGCAATCAAACACACAGATATTACAGAGGTTCACCCAAAACCGGGTTACGTCCTCTCTCCCCTTCTTCCTCACCTTCTTGTATTCACCAGAACAATACAAAATTACACAAAGGTTACAAGGATCTAAAGCCCGATCCTACCTTCTCTTCTTCTGGACAAGAAAACTGTAGAAGAAAACCTTCTGGATCGACCTCCAAAAGACTACCGCCGCCTTAACCGTCGTTTTCCCCGTCGTACCCTAAAATAATCAGAAAACGCCTTAAATAGGCTTCAGCATGACAGCATCGTCGAACGCAGAACGGCGCTCGACGATCGTCGAACTTAGCCCGATCGGCGTTCGACGATCGTCGAACTCAGCCCGAACGTCGAACGTCGAGCTGCGTTCGACGCGTCGAACGTCGATCGGCGCTCGACGTTCGACGTTCGACGTCGAACCTAGTTCGACGATCGTCGAGCTGGGTTCGACGAGTTCGACGATCGTCGAGCTGGGTTCGACGAACGTCGAACCCAGTTCGACGACTAGAGAAGATATCTCCCAAAAATTTGGGCCGGGGGCGTTGCCCCCGCACCCCCACCGGGGATGCTGTCCCCTGGACCCCTGCCCGCTGTCCGGTCAGCGGGACCACACCGCCGGGGGCGGCTGCCCCCGGACCCCCGCTGTCGTCGGCGCGGATATGTCGGAGGGGGATCACACTTCGATTCCTCTAAGCTCACGTGGGCTAACCCGGTGTGAGAAACAAGAGGACCGGAAGTGTTCCACAACCCCAACATCAACAAGGCTCGCTTCTTAGGCAGTGATGTTATCAAACAAGAATCGTCAATTAATGGATCCATCCAGTAAACAAAACAATATTTTTTCTATGTTACAATACAATAGCATAATTAACCGGCATTCAAGTTTCTTATTTCGATGTTATAGTACACTTATCAAAGCATTGCCAAATAAAAAAAAATGTTCTTGTTTATCCTCCATAAACCAAAACATCTAAGGGTTCTCATTTGTTTGCACGGAATTGAGCTCTGGGAATTGGAATTGAAGGTCTAATTTCAATTCCGTCATTTGTTTGCACGCTTGACGTTGAAATTTGAATTTTAATAAATTCCGTGAATTGAATTCATTTTGAATTAAAACAATTCATTTCAATGTATATAAGAATTGGACAATTGCGTCTGAGACACATTTTTAAGTTAAGCACGATTTTTGCCCGGGAGCGCGTGTTGTCGCATGGGCACGCGTTTTTCGCCGGTGAGCGCGTTTTTCGCTGGTGAGCGCGTTTTTCGCTGAGGAGCGCATTTTTCGTTGGAGCGACGTACTTCGCCCTGGGGAGCGTTTTTTCGTTCGTATGAGATTTTTTCGCCCGGACGTGATTTTTTCGCCTGACCGCGCTATTTTCGCCCGGGCGTGATATTTTTGACTGGGCACGTTTTTTTTCGCCCGGGCGCGATTTTTTCGCACGGGCCCGATTTTTTTGCCCGGGCGAGTTTTTTTTTGCCCGGACGCTAGTTTTTCACCCTACGCGAAAATATTCCCCCGGGCGAAAAAATCCTGCTCGGCGACAAAATTGCGCCCGGGTGAAAAATGCGCCCCCAGGCGAAAAAATCGCGTTTGGGCAAAAAATCTCCCACGAGCTAAAAAATCGCGGTCATAACACACATTTATTTATATTAGTTTTTTCATAATATTTTTCAATACTTATATTGAATTTTATTTTACAAACGACCAAAAGAATTGATCAATTTCACAATATTCAACAATATTTTTTATTAGACTAATGCTGGAATTGAAATTAGTCACAAATATTTAATTTCACAATATTTATCAATATTCAATTCTAATATCGAATCTCAATTCCGCCTAAACCAACGAGACATATGGGTTGATGTGCTTAAATTGGATAAAAAAAACATTAATATTAAGCAACAATAAATCAATGTTTCCCAAAGCATTTGATTGCATTTGTCTTATATACTATACCCACTAATAAATCCATCCATAGCCCATCTTTCTTGAACTTATCCGCTTCACCACCACTCTCACTCTTGCCACTTGGGGGTTTCATGGGAAAAACAACCCTTGAATGCATATACATACATATGTTTATGTATGTACTAAGGTTGAAATTAATTAATATTATAAGGAAAATTTATACATATGAATCTACAAATGTACCATTATAAGTATGCATGCTTGATTAAGAATTTGTCTTAGGAAAAGAAAAATTAATCAAAACCAAAATTTTGCTTCAATTGAGCTTCAATCGAAGTTATTAACCAACTGTGCTCGATCTTTAGTCATGTTGGGAAAAACTCTTTTTGATTTAACTTGAAAAATTATATTTTAAGTGATTTTACAATTAATCTAGGATTATTACCCTTATGTATGATGAGGGTAATATGGTCCTAAATGTACTAGGAAGTCGATAGAGTCAAGGGCACGAGAAAGGCACACGGAAAAGCTGGATGACAAGAATGTGAAGTGTATATTTGTAGGCTACACTCAGATGAGTAAAGCTTACAAGTTATACAATCCTGTGACGAAGAAGGTAATCATCTCTAGATATGTGTTGTTTGAAGAAGATAGCAGTTGGAGTTGGTATGAGAAGGAGAGAACTGTGAAGGGGATGTTCTATGATGATGATTAAGAAAAAGGTGGTTATGAAGCTGAAGCTATGGATGGTGGAGCTGAACCACCATCACCACCGATCAGAGATTTAGGGGGAGATTCTACTCCCTACTCAAGTGGACTAAGCACCAACAGAAGCAGTTCTAATGGAAAAAGTACTAGCAGGAGCAACTCTGAAGGTCCTCAACCTAGGATGTGAAGGTTGGTGGAGATCTACGAGGAGACAGAGCTGATTCATGTTAATTTTTCTTTGTATTGTCTTTTAGCAGATTGCGAACCGTACTCGTATGAAGAAGCTGCTCAGAAGAAGACTTAGAGGAAGTCGATGGATGAAGAGATGACATCCATCAAGAAAAATGATACTTGGGAGTTGGCCACTCTGCTGGCAGAACACAAGTCCATTAGTGTGAAATGGGTATATAGAGTGAAGACTAACAAAGAAGGAGAAGTGGAGAAGCATAAAGCAAGACTCGTCGCGAAAGGCTATCGATAAGTCCAAGGTGTGGACTACAATGAGGTCTATGCTCCAGTAGCTCGGATTGATACCATCTGGCTGATCATCGCACTAGCAGCTCAGTATAAGTGGAAGATCTGTCAGATAGATGTAAAGTCTGCTTTTTTGAATGGATACTTGGAGGAGGGATGTGTATGTCCAGCAGCCTCC
The DNA here is from genome assembly GCA_039513925.1 of Platanthera zijinensis. NCBI lineage: Eukaryota > Viridiplantae > Streptophyta > Magnoliopsida > Asparagales > Orchidaceae > Platanthera > Platanthera zijinensis. The sequence goes on along the minus strand of CM077092.1, from coordinate 37,336,599 downwards.
TGGATATGAAGTGAAAGCTCCAGAGAAGAAGGTTTACAAGCAAAAGAAGGCATTATATGGGTTGAAGCAAGCGCCTCTTGTGTGGAATGAAAGAATAGATGCATACTTTCAAAAGAACGGGTATACGAAGAGTCTGTATGAGTATGTGCTCTACACGAACGTGGAGAAGAATGGAGATATCGTGGTAGTGTACTTTTTTGTTGACGACATGATATTTACGGGCAACAACCATCTTATGTATGAGTATGTGCTCCTATTCATTAGCAAAACCTATAAAAGGATATGTCTAGCAGCAGAATAAAGTAACTCGAAGCATAGTAAAGGCGCGTTAAGAAATATTGCGGGCTCCAAGTGGCAAACTCCAAAGAGCATATACGTTACGGACCGGGATCCTCTCCATTTCTTGCGAAATGGAGAGGTCCAGTTCGCGGGTACGATTGACTCTCCCAAATCGGACGGCTGCTGTCTCATATATGCAATCAAAGGTGGCGGACTGGTGCTCTTTGCGGACAGCTTATGCAAGCAGCAGCTTGCATTAAATTCAAGCCGATAGCCTATTACAAATACCTCCTTGCGATTACGTACAACAGCTCAAATTGCGAACTATGACATCCTCACAGACAGCAACTTTGACAACCTCTAAGAGATTGTTTTTGTGGCGAGCTTTAGTGTGTGCTTGTGTAGTGCACTCGTGTTGATTTGTAATTCATAGTGTTGTGTTGTAGCCTTATTTTCTTTTCATTGATATAATAGAGAAGTTGTATTGCTCCTTTATTTCTCGTGTTGTGCCCATTATCGTGGCTTCCAACAACAAATGTCCTAGGAAGTCAGTAGAGTCAAGGGCACGAGAAAGGCACACGGAAATAAGGAAGGAAATATTCAAGTTAAGTCAACTTGCGTCGACTGTAAGTTGACGTCACTTCGACTTAGACTTTAGAGTAACAAGAAGAGATAAGTCGACGCAAATTCAAGGAATAAGTTGATGCGTGTGCCGATAGGATATTGCAACATCGACTATAGAATTGTCTTGACGGGATTTCATTCTTAAGCAAGATGTCGACGTAACTTCTACATGAAGTCGACATAGCATTGAGTGCTGCCCAGAATGGAAATTACAGAGAATTTGTCTAGGCTTATTTATGGGAATAATCTGTGGAATTATGTCAAATAATTATAGTTGTTAGAATAAGAGATTAAGAAAAAGAATTCTTCATCAGATTCAGAAAAGTTCATATGAGAAGATTTTGAATAATATGACGTGATCTATTGAAGCAGATTTGGAAGAAGATAACATCATTCAATCTGAAGAAATTATTCTATAAAGAGGATAATTCATAATTATTCAGGGATGATATACTCAGAGAATGGAAGAACAAGAACAACAACAAGAACAAAAATACTGATAACACAACATAGTGCAGACAACTATTTTTCATCCTCTTCACCATCATCTTCAATCTTCTCTACTGGTGCTACAACAGAAATTCAAAAAGAAAAGCAGAGAAGATCTTTCGATCCAGAGCTTATAACCCTGCAAATTCTTCTCCAGCAAGGGTTCATCATATCAAAGAGATTCAATACACTTAGTGTCAAATAGTACTCAGATTCTTACTAAGAGGACTCATCTAGAAGACATTCTCTTCTACTATTTTCTTTCCTTCTCCTCAACTTTCTCTTATGTACTGTTGAGTAAAGATTTTTAAGAATCCATCTTCAAATGATTCAGTTAGTTAGTTCTTAGAGCCTCCTTATCAAAATACTCAGTTAGTTGGTTCAAGATCTCTGTTGAGAATTTGCCCTCAATATTCCTAGATTTGAAAAAGTGCATAATATAATGATAAATACATTTTGTATTTGATGACAATCTACTTATGTGCATGTAGACTCATTAATTATCTTTGTTAATTAATCTCAGTAGGTGGTGAGATAAGTTCAAACTAAATTTGAACTTAAATATAACTAAGAAGTGGTCTAAATGTTAAGTTGAGTAGTTTTGGTTAATACCGTCTTGATGGGTATGACAAATCGCCAATACCGTCTTGATGGTTATAGAGGTCAAAACGATATCATTTTGTTAAGAATACTACCGTCTCGATGGCCAGATAGGCGGGATTTGAATCCTGTGAAGGTGCAAAATGTACAGATCACATTCGTGACCTATAAAAGCTGTTTTGACTTGTTATAAGAAATATTTTGGACTGTTTGAAGTGTCAGATCAGCAAAGGTAAAGAGGAGGGATCTTTATAAAAAGAAAGAAGTTTGCAAAAGAAAAAAAGCTTGAATCGTACCATCTTGCAGCCCGCCACAAAGCTATACAGAAGAACTCTGTAATATGTGTGCTGGAAGTTAGCTTACACAGCAAGATCATCAGGAAGCTCATCTTCCTGCTGTATAAGAAGAAGGAGATCAAGTCACCTATTCACTGAATTCATTCAGATCTGAACCTGATTCAAGCTTGTTCATTTGATGAGAAGAAAGCTTTCTTTCTAGAAAGCTCAAGAAGACTCAAATCTTTAAAGTAATATCTTACTTGAGTCATTCTTATCTATAAACTCTTTAAATCATTTACTGTATAGGATCTCTCTGAGATCTGAGGTGTAGGACTGTGTTGTCGATCTGAGTGTAGGGCTAGAAAAATGGCCTTAGTGTAGGACTCTGTTTTGAGTCTGAGTGTAGGATTCAACGTATGAATCTGAGGTAGGAGATCATCTAGATCTCCTACCTGTATGAGTGCTTGCACTCTGAGTTTAGCATCTTGTTAGAGACCTAAGGTAGGATCAGGAAATGGATCTGGATGTACCCATACTCTGGAGAACCACTATAAATTCCTATATATTTTCTGTGTGTTGTGGCTTTTACTTTGTTATCTTTTGTAGTTAGTTTAAACTTGCTAAAAAGCCTATATTCCGCGTAGCACCAATGCACCCCCCCCCCCCTCTAGGTGAATTAGACTTCCCAAATTATTTCAAGTGGTATCAGAGGTAGGGTAGTTGATAAAAGACTTAACAGTCTAACCAAGGTCCTATCAAGGGTAGTTAGTCTATCACCATGACTTCTAGTGAAGGTCATAAGGAGATGACTTCTATGAAGCTTCTCATATGTAAAAAAGAAAAACTTTGGCATCTGGAAATAGAGGGTCGGATTGTTCATGAAAGCTTCAGATCCAAGAATCTACATCAAAGTTGAGGAGAGACCTTTCATCCCCATGAAGAACTCTTCCATTAACTCAAATCTTCAAGTTTCCAAGCTATATACTGAAATGACTAGGGATGAGGTTGTACTGGATACTATGGATAAGAGGGCCAAAAATATAATTGTCGGTGCAATTAATGACTCTACCTTCCAGAACCTTATCCACTGCCAAACTGCTAAGGAGATGCAGAATACGCTAATTTTGTATATGAAAGGTACTGAGAAGGTTAGAGATGACAGGAAATCCCTTCTGAATTAAGAGTATGAGGCCTTTAGAAAAGGTAGAAGAGATAGCATATCTGAATGCTACAAAAAGTTTTTCAAAATAGTGAATGAGCTGAAGACTTATGGGAGTCTTCACTGACTATAAGCTTAATGACACATGCATGACTTAGGGCATATATGAAATTAAATGTGCCATAATCAAAAATGTGTATTTTGTGAATTTAGCACAAAGGCCATGATGCATGCCAATATAATTTTGTTGAGCCATCTATTATGATAAAAGGAGTCATCCTTAGAAAAATTAGGATTTTTGGGGTAAAAATCTTAGGAAATTAATTATAATTCTTTTTGTAATAAAAGTGTATTAATGAAATAAATGTGACTTAATGACTTAGGAAAAATCCAAACATCTGTCACATGATTATAATTGGTGTTTTAAACATCTAGAAATTTTGGTATGATTTTTGGAGGTAATATGCATAGGGAATTCCCAAGAATTTAAATTGGCATACATTGTATTAATGAAATATTTATGATCAATATTATCTGGAAAATTTTGAAATTTTGGCTAGGCTGTTTTAGGTCATTATGAATCCATGGTAATTCTCTCAGAATTTTTAAAGCGATTATTTTAGTACTCATTGTGCAAAGTGGCATATTTACATATTTAATTATATATGGAAATTATGGTTATAATGTTTATGGAAAATTGTGAAACTCTGTAAATCATGTTATTTCATCACTTTGTATCACTGAAAAATTTTATTAAAGCATTTGAAGTTCTGGATATGGTACTTCCTTTGGAAATTGATACAAGTCAAAAAATTAATAAATTTTTATTGATGGTCAAATTAATTTGTAATGTTATGAAATTCTGATAATTTCTTAATTTAGTCATGATGAACCTATGGTATGAATTTTAGATCAATTAGACAAAATATAGTGAAAGTTGCAACTTAGAGAACAAAACTATTTCAATTTTATTCTGGTCTGCAATTAGTGGAAAATTGATGTATTTATTAGGTCAGTAGGATAACTTAGGAAATTAATAAAATTTGGAACATAGCTGCAATACATCATTTATATCAGCCCCTAGAAATTGTAGAATTTTTGGAGAACTTTCGTACTATAGTTTTAAAATTAATTTAGAATCATGTCACACATCTAAATAAAGGAATAAATGGGGTCTTAATCACCTTAGAAAATTATGATAATCATTCAGGGTGATAGTATAATCATGGTGCATCATTAGTGTGAGTTTTGAGGCATGTAGATAAATATGTAAGATTTGCACCACACTTAGTGTATTAGAGGTCTTAAGGGTTGAGCATCGTTCAGGAGAATGTTTGCTTAAGAGTAAACATTGGAATATGATTATAGAAGTTAATCCTGACTAAGTTTGTGGCAATTGAATAACCGTGAAATCCTGGTTGAAGACTTAGGGCAAGTCACCAAAGGGTGACGAGTGTTAGTGAACATGGACGTTAAGGGGGAGTATTAGGTTTGGAGTCCGACGAAAGATCGTCACTCCCCTATAAGTATCATAAGACATTTAAGTTTGCTTAAAAGTAACAATGAGAGTGAGTTATTAGTAATGGGTAGACACTAATAAAGATAATTGTCCTGGAAAGGGGGATTTGAGTTTTAGCCCATTGTATTCCCCTGTACCGCTGCGAGCCCTTCAGCGGATAGCTCTCGGGAAGTTCAGGATTCACCTTAAACTTCTAAGTGCAACTATAATTAAACAAGAGTAGTCTAATTAGGAGAACAAAAGATACAGTAAAACTCATCCTGGGTGATGGGATGGATTGGTACATGACGGTTAGTCCTGCGAGCTGAAGGCTTGGGAGATAGTAATATCAGGACGGGTTAGTCCTGAAAGCTGAAGGCTCGGGAAGTTGTAACATCAGGACGAGTTAATCCTGTGAGCTGGAGGCTCAAGAGGTTTTATATCAGGACGGGTTGGTCTTGCGAGCTAGAGGCTCAGGTTGAGATAAACTTGCATGTGCATAGAAACAAATTAGTGGCGGATCTTCGATACGGGGCCAGTCGTCACGCCGATGGAAGTACGTTGACTGTGGCGAGGTGTGAGGGTTTGAGGGGCCAGTAGGTTGTTTATACTGCGGTCTGGAGGATAATCCTAGAAAACGCACACTCGACCATAAAGACTAATGGGATGTCCAGCAATTAGTACGCAGAGACTCTAGAGTGCACCTGGGACATGTACAAAGGCGTACGAAGGGTCTATACCTGGTAGTGTGTATACCCGCCTAAGAAGTGGTGGTGCCCGCTCCACTGCTGTCATAGCCACAACGGTGGTACCAGAGAGTTTAGCTAACTCCAAAAATTGAGAACTAAAGGTCTGTGATCACAGAGTCGTATGGGTGAGTCGTACTTGTATGAATCATAACATGCATAATATATCATAACATACATACTTATTATAGGTCATTCATACAACAGATCATTATCATATAAATTAGTATGAGCTCTTTTACATGATAAGTTATAATTCCAGAAATCTTAACTTATAAGTTTGTATGGGCATTCATATAAGTTAAGATACTCTTATGATGATAGTATAGTAATACTTGTTTACTTTACTTGTGCTGCTCGTACTTACTCTACATGCTTATACTAGTTACTACTTCTATTGTTTACTGCTTCTACCGTTCTACTGCTTCTTACTACTTGTTAACATACTTTTACTGCTAGCATAAATTCATATACAATGTTAGATTATACTCATGCTAGTATAGTTTCATTATCACCTGCTTACTTATTGATACTGCCCTTGTTGTCCTCAGCTTTCATCCTCCCACACGGTGTCTAGGAGTCGCGGGGGTGAGGCGAGGACAAAATGACTTAGTCTTTGTGACTAACGGTCGGTTGTGATCGTAGGAGCACGAGGAGCTGGAGCGCCAATACGACCAGCCGGACGAGGTGGCAGGACCTGAGGAGCAGATGTCGCACACTACTACTACACGTCAACAGGTGATGATAATGAGTGTTTTGTTTTAGCTTCCGCTTAGAGATGTTGTGTGAGAGAGATTTGTATTTCATTTTAGACATGTATCAGGCTTAAACTCTTACTCTCTTTTGTACTCTTTGTTGGACTATTACTTCATATATATATATATGATGATATGCTGTGATTTGTGGACTTATTATAATTGTATTTCTTCTCTCAAATTGACCTAAAGGTTGACATGATCGTACTACTTGGCGGGATCGACGTCATGCAGTGACGACTAATCCGTAAGTTGGTGTCACCGTAAGGTGTCGATTCTGAGCATAAAACCTGAGTAACTCTCGATAAGGGGAGGGGTCTTACAATATTTCTTAACTAATCTCAACTTTTTCCAATTAATCATCTTACATCATATCCCTAGAGAAGGAAATCTAATAGCCACTTATTAATAGACTTGCTAACTAACAATGTATTATATTATATATGCTTTTCCTAAAGCATGCAATCCCATATTCCTAGTGAGGCTCCATTTGGGTCATGAACATGAGGGTTAAATTGTCATTCGTTAACGCTCACCTAAGGAACTTCTCATCCACTTTTATGTTCAAACGGATGATGTTTGTTAGGTGATCATTAACAAATGACGATTTAACCCATGCTTTTACGACCGCCACCATCGTGCCAAACAAAACCTGAGTTTCCAAACACCCTTTTCACCATGTAAGAATGGCACTGCAGCATTTGGTCGACATCTTTAATAACTCAATCCTTAAGCTCCCACCTATGCTCAACTAAATTGGAATTCTACTTAATTTTTCTTTAATTTGTATGTATATGTAATTTATATGTATATATACAAATATAGGTTTATTTACCGGGACCTCCCCTCAAAATTTATATAATTACAGTTTGCACCTCCTATAACTTTCAAAATTACAATGACCTCCCTTCAATGTTTACGAAACATTTCGTAACATTTATGCACAAAAAGAGCCCCTCAAGATTTACTCCAAGGGAGTATTTTTGTGGAAGGATGTTATGAAATATAAACATTGAGAGGAGGTTTTAGTAATTTTAAAAGTTAGAGGGGTGCAAGCTGTAATTATGCAAATTTCAAGGGGAGGTCAGGCAAATAACCCTACAAATATATATAATATAAAAAAGAAACTGAACTAGAAAAATTCAAGAGCAGCAATCTCAGCATAACAATATATTTCATCTTTTCCCTCTCAGAAAGTTTTTATTTTTCGATCGAATGTTGACTCTATCTATCCTGATAAAGTCAAGACCACAAGAAACACTCAATCAAGCCAGAAGAATCAATCGCACAATCCTCTTTATACATAATCTTCCTGCCAGGCCTCTCCCAACCCATCGCAAAATCCGGTCAAAAATGGCCGCAACTCCACTCCATCGTCGAACTTTTATCGCCAGAATAGTGCAATCTCTATCAAACCCCAGAAGCAATTGCAGTTTCGGGCGTCTCTATGGAATGAAAGCTAAAAGCTTTAGCCTGGAGCATGTTATATCTCTTATCACCAGCTCTGCTACAGAAATCACCGGTTGGACCACTGCCGACGCGCACTTCCGTAGGAGCGCCAGTTGCGAGGATCGGTGCTTCGTTCAAACTGGCTGCTATGACTACTTGCTGGGGTTCCAGGCGAACAACTGCCGCCATAAGATCCAGTTGTCTTCTTTGAAGTCCTCAACTCCAACTCGGTGTCGTATTGCAGGCGCTGCGAAGGGGGAAAATAACAGTTAGGCATAGGAATTTTTTCCAGAAGATATTGATGTTTAGAGACTAAAGCTGAATTCAAAATTTCAAATTCGAGAAATCTTCTCAAAATACCTCTAAAAATAAGTGAGACATTGATAATTTATAAAACAAGACCCCTACCCACAAAATGACTATTTACTTCAAATAAAATAAAAGGATAATTGGCAATCACTTTTAATGACACACCCAAGTCATTAAAGAAGTACTAACCAAAAGATGAATTTGAAATCGATTACCATGAAAAAATTATAGGGGCAAAACAACAACAATAACACTCAAGCCTATCCCACTATAGTGGGGTCTGCTATATAGATCCTTTGTCACCAGTGTGCCCTATCTTTAGTCATAATCTAACTAATGCCTAAGTACATCATGTCTTTCCTTATAGTTTCATTCCAAGTCTTTATTGTTCTACCCTTCCCCCATTTAACATGCCTGGTGACTAAACTCACGCAACGCCTAATAGGGACAAAACAAGTAAAAAAAAGTACAAAAGAGTATTAAAACCATCACTTAGGCTCCGTTTGGCACAGTGGTGTTTGGCACAGTGGTGGCGGTCATGAACATAGTGGTTGTGAACCGTCGTTCGTGAATGTCTGATCTCATCTAAGTAACTTCATTCACTCAAAACAAGTAATATTTTCTTGGCGGCGTTCATGACGGTTGTCATGCCAAGCATGTATTCTGACGGTTCAGTTTTTCTCCAAACTCACCGGAGCAAAAAATGTCACGTGAAATGGAGCCTTGTAATTATAACACCTCTATAAATTAAAAACTAAACAAAAAAAAATCAATATATCAAGTTATATCAAGCAAGCTCTCTTCGGCATATACAATTATTATTGACATGCAAAAAGATTCATTACCATGAGTTTGAAACCTTGAATTTCAAATATCTATATTTCCTAATTTTATTTTGATTTACAAAAGATTATTAGCCACTATTGCTGACCGGCAAGCTTTTGTCTTGGTTTCTAAGATGAAGGAGAACAAGATTGAGGAGTAGAGGATGAAGAAAATTGATAGATTTAAGCTAGCTTTTTATAAGACATGGCTCGTGATTACATACGCACAATCAAAGAAAAACAAATATTTTTTTATAAAAAAATATTACTCCTGAATGTTGAAACAACCATAAACTTAAATTCTGGGCTTTAATTTGGGCTGATCTGTTGATGTCTCATCAATTAACCCAATGTAAAAGACACTTCCAATGAAGAGCCTGAAGGAGGTCAGGGAGGTCAAAAAGGAGTGGAACCGGTTCATGAAACTCTACTAGTTTGTGCTCAAATAACGAGCTCGTTTTTTTTTGGGGGGGGGGGATCCGCGGCACTCGCGCGGATGCCACCGCCCGGCCGCGATCGCCGAACGCAGACGGTCATTAGTGAAGGAAAATTGGTTAATGAGCTTTATATCTTGGACCTCCACCCCACTGTTCTCTCCACTATTAGCTCCATCGATTAGCATCGGCGTCTTGGACATGCCCTTCTGCGCATCCTCCAGAAAGTTCTTCCAGATCTGTTTTTCACTGAATTCACATGCTGACATGCGAGTCATGTATCTACGGCAAACATCATCGTTCTACCTTTTCACCACATTGTACAAAGAGCGGTGCTCCTCTTGTTTTACTTCATTCCGATATAAGGGGACCATATAAAACTGTCAGTGTTTCTGGCTATCGTTACCATCATTGACGATTACTTCTGTGTCACATGGTTGTATCTTCTTCATAATCGATCTGAATTGTCTCGTGTCTTTCGTACCTTTATCCTTATGACTTGCAACCAATTCTCTACAACAATTAAAACTCTCCGCACCGATAATGCTCGTGAACACACAGGACATGCGTTTACCGACTTGTGTACTGAGTTCGACATCATCCATCAAACCTCTTGTGTTTATACTCCTCAACAAAATGGTATTGCCGAACGCAAGAATCGTCACCTTTTGGAGGTCGCACACATCCTTATGACTCAAATGAATGTTCCTAACATATGCTGGAATTCCGCAATCTCTACGGCATGTCACCTCATTAACCGTTTGCCCTCCTCTATTCTCCATTTTCAAACTCATGTTTCCCTTCTTTTTCCCTCCACACCCCTATTTGCACTCACTTCTCGTGTTTTCAGCTGTGTTTGCTATGTTAACAACCATGGCCTCTCTACTGACAAGCTTGCCCCACATGCAACAAAATATATGTTCGTTGGATACTCTTCCACTCAGAAAGGTTATGTTTGCTACTCTCCCACTAATCGAAAGACTGTTACATCAGCTGACGTTACCTTACTTGAGGACCAGCCCTATCAATCTCAACCCTCCACTGTCGTTATCATCCCCTCATCGGCGGCCAGTTGTTCTTGTTCCTTAGCTACTACCACCTCTCCTCCCCACGCCACTCCCACCCCAACCACCTAAGCCGCTTATAATCCATGTGTACACTCGTCGTTCTTCCTCTTCTGCCGCTCTAAGCCCCTTACCTTCTACTAGTGACAGTCTGTGTTCCAATGATTTGGCGGCGCCTTCTACAGCTCACCCAATGGCAAATTATGTCTCTTTACATCGCCTGGCCCCGACACTTCGCACCTTTGCTACTTCAATATCCTCTATTTTTGTCCTTAACTCTGTACAGGAGGCTCTCCAACATCCAGGATGGCGGGCAGTCATAGACAAAGAAATGACAGCCCTCTGGGCTAATCAGACATGAGATATGGTCTCTCTCCCTCCTGGCCAGACTATTGTTGGCTGTAAATGGGTCTTTGTCATCAAGCATGCTCCTGATTGGACAATTGACTGTCTCAAGGCCCGTCTGGTGACTCGGGGATTTACTCAACAAGGTCTTGATTATGAGGAAACATTCTCTCCAGTAGCCAAGCTCAACATAGTTCGTGTTATTCTCCAATGTTGTAGATATCGGATATCGGGGACACGTCGGTTTAGGTTTTTCATGTCGGTTTTACTATGTCGGGGGATATATCGGGGATATTTCATATATCGGGTTTTAATATTTAATTATTTATATGCGTAATTATTTATAAATTTAATCATTTTTTCATTTATATATATTAATAATTTGATATTTATTAAACTTCTAAATTTATTAAACTAATATAAGCATTTTGTGTTATACAAGTAATAACGGTATAATGCATGAAATAAAACAAGAGAAAGTAGAATGTCGGGAAGTTGTCCGTAACAATGAAAGATAAGAAATCTTTAGTCCATAATTCAAAGACCATGCATAATTGACATCGATGATACACTTGGGCAAGGAAGAAAACCAAAGGGAAAAAAGAACTTAAACAATGAAACAATTTTGGTCTATTATCTATTAGACCATAAACACTAATTAAAATAAGTTGAAAAAAACCAATCGATAAAATATCGGGATATATCGGCCGATATATCGGCGAATATATCGGTCAATAATAGACATATCGGAGGATATATTTCAAAAGGATATTTTGCAAAATAATATCGGAAACGTGTCGTTTTGTCCATAAAACATTTATATCGGCCGACATGTCGGACATGTCGGAGGATATCTACAACACTGTTATTCTCTCAGTGGCCGTGCATCGTCAATGACCCTTACATCAACTGGATATCAAGAATGTTTTTCTCAATGGCGATCTACAAGAAACAGTCTACATGCAACAACCTCCGGGGTTTGAGACCACGAGGGACTCACGGGTTTGTCACCTCAAGAAGTCGATTTATGGTCTCAAACAATCTCCTTGGGCATGGTTCGACAAGTTCAGCATAGTTGTGCGAGATGTTGGTTTCACTCGGAGCTCGGTTGATTTCTCTATGTTTACTCGACATCATAAAACATACACTGTTCTCCTTTTAGTGTATGTCGATGACATCCTAATCACAGGTGATGACACAAAAGGCATACAAATGATCAAACAACACATGAGTTCTGTCTTTCAAACAAAAGATCTGGGTAACCTCCAAAACTTTCTCGGTCTTGAGATCGCAAGACGTCTTGATGTTCTTGTCTTATCTCAACGAAAGTACTGTCTCGACCTCCTTCTGGATGCCGGCAACTCTGGATGCAAGTCGACCAATACTCCTATGGATGTCAATCATAAGTTGTGTGCACATGCCTCAGATACAGATCTACTTCTTCCAATTTAAAATACTATCAACGTCTCGTTGGAAAATTAATTTATCTAACAGTCACAAGATCAGACATATCCTTTGTTGTTGGGGTTGTAAGTCGGTTTATGCATTTTCCTCGGATGTCTCGTCTACAGGCCGTCAAATGCATCTTGAGATATCTAAAAACAACCCCTGGTCAAGGGATGTTATACAAAACTTCTTCTACTCCAACATTGGTTGCGTATTCAGATGCAGATTATGTTGGTTCCCTGGTCAAGGGATGGTATACAAAACTTCTTCTACTCCAACATTGGTTGCGTATCCAGATGCGGATTATGTTGGTTTCCTGGATGATCGGCGCTCTACTAGCGGATTTTGTACCTACTTCGGAGGTCGCCTTGTTACCTGGCGTAGTAAGAAACAAGCTGTGGTTGCTCGATCTTCAGCTAAAGCTGAATACCGTTCGATGGCGTCTATTGTATCTGAGCTTACATGGCTTGAAAGTGTCCTAAATGATATGGGAGTAAAACTCTTCTCACCAGCTACATTACTTTATGACAGTCAAGCTGCTATACACATAGCTAAGAATCTGATCTTCCACGAAAGAACGAAACACATTGAAATTGATTGTCACTTCATTCGGGAGAAATTTCAACTGAAGAAGCTGGAATTGAAACATGTTCCGGCTATTGACCAAGTTGTTGATCTTCTCACTAAGGCCCTACCTAGAGCTCTATTTTACAAGTTCCTGTCCAAGCTGGGTGCCTGCAACTTGTACGCTCCAGCTTGCAGGGGAGTGTTAGAAAAGACAATGTAAGGGCTCACATAATGACCCATTTAGTTTCTCCTTCTCTATATGTATTAGTCCCACGCCTTGAAAATGGGATTCTTCTCTCCTTCCTCTTCCTATATATATGTGCTCATACAATGTATTTGAATACTGAACAAGGATATACAAGGTTTTACTGGTTTTCCTTTACTGATCGTGTACTTCTCTACACTAACAAAGGGCTAAACTCGACCCTTATATTTCTCTTTCGGTTAGGTGGGGGATAGTATGATTTTTTGTCCCTTATCATAAAAGACACGTGTTCGATCGACCAAAATACGTGGTGTCATGATCATATAGATAGGGCCTCCTGAGTAATACGTGGGTGACATCCATAGGTATTACATCACACCACATTCGATCCTCAAAGGTAGCAAGGTTGATCGGAACAAGGCACTGATGGGTGACTTGGATCGTAGTCTTATCAACCCAGATAACAAGATAAGGGTGGGGGTGAGGCTCAGTCTTCACCTTCATACGCTCAAGACCCTTTTGTACTACAATGTTTACACAACTCCCACTATGCATAGCTAATTTGCAGGGACCATCTGCATTAGATAAAGAAGTATAAAAGATAGTGGTGCGTCGCAAGTTCAGGTCGAACATGGGGTATGTAGTAAACGTCTAACTACTCTCATCTCCAGTGATCTCTCAACATCACTCTCCCAAGCATCCTTTATCGTGGTTATAATCTCCTCTTTGGTTGTTTCATCAACCTCAGTATTGGGATCGCTGTCCTCAATGAGTATATTTTGTGGGGCAACGATACAGAAACGAGTATCGGGTATGATACGTATCTGGTACGAGGAAATAAAAACATAAAAGATGGGTACGTTTGGGGTGTCGCATAATTAAAATTGATATATATATATATATATGTCACACACATACAAAACTAGCATTAGTCGATCCCAAGCCTGGATGAAGAATGATGAGGGTTGCTTTAGGTAAATGATCGTTATAAAATTTAGTCACTCTTACGAATATGGATCGTTTGAGATAGGTTGCTCCCAGAAAGGAATGAGTTGTATGGTCCGAATGCGACATCTTGGCATGGACCGCTACATCTCCAGGACTTGGGGTAGTGTTAACATGCAAGAGTCATCGTCACATGATCCGAATGCGTCGTCTTGACAAGGATCGATGCAAATCCAAGAAGACTTAGGTGTAGTGTTAAATATGCAAAAGTCTTCACATAATAAGTTTCTTAGGAAATTTAACCGTTTTAGGAAAGTAGATTGTAGGATTTGTGATCGACTAAGGTCTGGAAATTGGAGTATAGGTACGCTAATGAGAAAAGTGATGAAAATGGTTGATATGATGATTAGGAGAAGAAAAAATATTTTGTCTGCAGGAGGCTACATGGTTGGATGAGAAAGTAGGAGGCAGGTAGAAAAAATGGTAGAATTTTTGCTCTTAACTTGGTTGTAAAAAATAAATATTAATGTGATTTGTGTTTATTCGTCATAAGTAGGATTAAGTAAAGTTATTAAAATGCAACTTGGGAAAAACTTAAATGATTTAGTAAGAGAAATTCCACAAAATGGGGGGAATTTCATAATAAGAGACTTAAATAAACATATAGAGAAGGAAAATACGAATTATATAGACATTCATGAATGATTTAGGTATGGAGAGAGAAATGAATAAAGAAGAATTATTTCAGATGTTGTCATAAAACAAGCTAATTGTGAGAAATGTGTTCTTCAAAAGAAGGAAGAGCATTTAATTACATTTAATAACAGAATAAATAAATTACAAATTAACTATTTTATGACTCGCAAAATGAATAGAAAGATTTGTAAGGATTGCAAAGTCATATCATGAGAAAGTTTGACAACACAACACAGGCTAATGGTGTTGGATGTGCAAATTAAATATAGTAAAATTACGAGGACAAAAATGTTGCAAAAAATTTGATAGTGAAATTTGAAGATGAAAAAACAAATTGTTTACAAGGCAGTTGTTATGGAACAACTAGTTGATGATCCTAACATTGATATTAGTGTCACATAAGAAGTTATGTGTTCACATTTAAGAAAAAGTGGAAAGAACATACTTGGAGAGTCAAAAGGTTGTTCTCCCCCACATAAAGAATTTTGGTAGTGTAAATGATGTGGAGCAGAGGCGAGTACCTGCAGTGGAGGACGAGTTTTGGTCCCGTTCAGAGCCGATTGGTGACTTTCCATATATAACGTGACCGGATCGACGATCAGACTCTGCAGATGTGTTTGGATTTGCGTTGCGAATCAATTTGATATATCACTTCATTATTTTTTTTTTATTTTAGTATGTTTTGAGTGGTCTCGCCTTCCGTCAATCATAGTCGTCGAAGGTGGGATGCCCTAACCTTTGCTTTATTATACATAGACTTGTAGTGGGCTAGTTTAGGTGATTGCAGAATTTGGAGAAAGTTATTCCCAGATTCCCGCGATCATCTCACGGTGCGACTCTTAGGCTTGTATCTCCCTCCCCAAGGTTTGGCCTAACCCTAGGCTCCTTCCCCCTCTGAAACTCTCATCTGCAGCCCCCCCAACCCCCAAATCCAGCCCACCCTATTGTCCAGAACTCCAGTCTTTTCCATGGCACTATTTGAGGAAATTTATTATTCATCCATATAGTTTTCCCCCCGTGTTTATGCAGCCTTGAGACCCGCCGGCCAGCAGCAACCCCATCGCCCCTGAAGCCTCCTCCTTCAGTCGGTCAACCCCCTTCCATCCAACACTCGGTTGCTCTCTGTTCCAGCCTCCAGCCCCCCTTCCAGCAGCCCACTGCCACCCCTCCACAGCCTCCTAAAGTCGTCGGCCTCCCCCTTTTAATTCCACTACAGCCGCCCCTTATTAACCCTAATAATCCCTTGCCACCATCCCCCCTTCCCGTGGAACCAGCATCCATAGCCTCTCGCCTTCTGGATCAGTCCAGATCCGAAAATTTCAGTCCCCGATCCGTCTTCCCCTCCACCCGTACTTCATCTCTTAGCATGAATCTGCCACCAAATATCGGATCTACCCTTCCCCGCCCAGATCCACTCATTTGTGGCCGGATCTATCCATTTCCAGTCTGTTTTCACCCCACCCCCCACCCCCACCCCATTGTTGGGGACAACCACCTACAACGTTTTTCACACCTCCGGTTCCACCTTAGATCGTTGTACACGCATCTCGGGCTCCGGATTCTTCAGTGTCTTGGTCAGCTCACTATTTGGTGAAATTTTGTTATACAGGATTATTATTTTAAGTTTTTTTATATTAGATTTGATCGTATTCTTGTTTTGGATCTCTTGTATGCTAATTGTTTGTTTAGATAAATATTGTGATTTGTAGGACTTATTCGTCGCGCGCTCTTGCTTTGACCCTCCACATGGAGAAAAGCCTGAGACTGTTAGCTTAAATAAATTATCTTGCCTTGTTGTGTAATAATTGCATGAGATTTTAGTTTTATTATCTAATTGTGATTTATCCGTCGGAATTGCATAGCATGTAGGGGTTAGGTCACCGATTTTCCACCGCCTATAGATTTCTCTTGCTTCAGTAAAGAGGAAGTGCAAGACAAAGTGAGGGCATAAATGGTTAGCTATAAAGCACTTCACGCATGTAGGAATGATAATTCAAGAAGATATAAGTGTAGATGAAGATTTGAGACAGAATCCAAGCAGGTTAGTTGAAGTGGAGAGGCGTCTGGGATCTTATGTGATCATAAAATATCATTAAAACTTAAAGACAAGTTTTATTGTACTACAATTAGAGTGGCGATGCTTTACATCTCTGAGAGTTGGGTAGTGAATTATGTACATGAGCAAAAAAGGGAGTGGCGAAGATGAAAATGCTTAGGTGAATGAGCAGACACAAATCTAGATAAAATTAGAAATGAATATAGCAGGGATAAGATGGGAGTGGCACCAATTGTAGGGAAGATGCAAAAAGCTCGAGTAAGAAGGTTCACACACGTGCAAAGAAGACAATTATAAATACCTGTTAGGCGTTATGAGAGTTTAGCCACTAGGCATGTTAAACGGGGGAGGGGTAGACCAAAAAAGACTTGGAATGAAACTATTAGAAAAGAATTGATGTACTTAGGTATTAGTGAAATTATGATTAAAGATAAGGCGCAATGGAGACAAAGGAACCATATAGCCAACTCCACTATGGTGAGATAAAGGCATATATGTTGTTGTTATTGTAATATATATATACACACACACAATATATATATACATATAATATAATATATATATATGTATATATATATATATGTACATAGGGTTAATTACCGGGACCTCCCCTGCGAGTTTGCATAATTACAGGTACCTCCCCTCTATGTATTAATATTACAAAACCTCTCAACCAAGTTTCACAAGTTTACCCTTTGTAATGATATGAAAGCATAGGGGGTCACAAACAAAGATGACGAAGAAGATCAAAGTAGATCGAGCAAACCTTTGACTGAAGCAGACGACCTGCGTCGTTGTCGCAAAGTGCACGCCTTGCCAAAATAGGGCATAGCGGGGTCGAAAATGTGAAATGACAGAAATGAGACCGTTAAAGCTAATTTAGAGTAAGGGTATATACGACATTTCAATAAACTGGATGAAAATTTTGGACGGAAGGGTGGGAATATAAACGGAGCAATCTTGGAGGGGAGATCTTTGTAATATTAAAACATTGAGGGGAGGTACCTGTAATTATGCAAACTCACAGGGGATGTCCTGGTAATTAACCTGTAATTATGCGTGCGCGTGCGCGTGCGCGTGCGCGTGTGTTAAAAAATTAAGAATATAAAATATAGAAAAATTCTTTTGTTTACTTTAGAAAATCATAGTCCTATCACAAAATAAAGAACAATCTGTCAAGTCTAGGCTTATCAGCGGACTAGGGTAGCAGATATTTCAGCTGAGTATCAAGTACATATTGGTACCAGAAACGTGTCAGGTATGGGTACACAACCCTCAAAGAAGTATCGATGTTTCATGGGCTGCCACGTGGCCCCTATCAGAGAATCTAAAACATTGGATGTCCCTAGGCTTGGGATCACTCCTGATAATCGGCTTGCATTTCACATCAGTAGGCACATAAGAGGTAGTAGGTGCGTCTGGGGTGGTCTCCTAAATGTAGTACTGTTCATGCGCCTTGGGTGGTCTCTTAAATGTAGTATTGTTCGTGCGCATGGGTGTCTGTCTCGGCCTCGTAGAGCGTAGGTACTTCACATACTCCAAAGCTAACTGAAAAAATCTATTTAACTGTCTCAATATGGTGGGGAATGAGCAATCTGCGTATATCAGTCCTCAACCTAGCTCGAAAGCGGGATGTTGTCGTTATGGGTTCCTATAAAATGCCACTTCAAATGACAAACTCATTGAAGAGGGACATGTACTCGGGAACGGAGAGGGTCGCCTGCTGCGGAGTATATAGCTGGTCTCGGTAAGATCTAGGTGGGTATTTATCCTTCAACCTTTGCGCCATGTACACCAATCTAGCGATGGTGAAATAGCCATCGCGGTCTTGACTTCTCTCAAGACTCATCCAAAACATCTTGATGCATCTGTGGTCGCATCCGGATGATCTATGCTCGTTTGAGTGTTGTGTGTGTGTTCTTTTTAAAATACTTTTATTATCACATGTGTGTTGTCGTCATTCGACGTTTATCGTCATGTGTTGTTGTCATTCGATGTTTATCGTCATATGTGTTGTCGTCACATGTCGGTGTATCACACTTTTCATTTTATGTTAAGGCTTGTTGGTTTGACCGGCCAACATGACTATTAATAAATAAGTCTGCTGGTTGAAGGTGTTCGGATGTAGGCGCGACGATATTTTGTTAATTGCATGAAATTTCAATCAATTTCAGATTAATTAACTCAAATTAATCTGAAACTGATTTGGGAGTTTTAAAATTAAAACTTTTTAATCTTCCAAAACCCCCCTCCTTTAATCCTCATTATTTTGAAATCCCCCACCGGTTGAAACCGATGTCTTATTTCCTCCTATTAAATTACTCATCCACCGGTCCAGACTGGAGACAAAGAAACTGGGAGAGGCAAACCTTCTCTCCCGACTTCCAGCGGAATCACCGCCCGACCACCACCCGACCGCCGGGTTCTTTTTCCCATCTAATTCCACTCTCTTGGCTTCAAGCGAGACCTGGTGGCCTTCTGTTTCCAGATCCGGCGAGCCCGCCGATTCACTAGCCGCGACCAGCGAACCCAGCGCCAATGAAGGCTGGTCGACATCGACCATCTTCCCCGGCCTTTCCCCAGCTCCGCTTGTCGCGCCTCCACCTACTCCGTCAAGCCCGTTTGTTTGGAACTCCGGCTCCCAACTCAGCCCTCCTCCTCATGCCAACCACCGGAGCCATTTTTCCCCCGCCTGCTAGCTTTGCCCGCAGCCAACACCCAGCAACATTCCGTCCCGATCCATTGCCGTTACAACACCTCTTTCACCCCCAACCCGGACAACCACCACCAAACCCGAGCCGCCCTATTGGACAAGCCACTGTTCCAGCCCCGTGGAAACTCAGCCGCCACGGAAATCTTTGCAGGTATACCAGTCAGCTCCTGATGTTAACTCATACTCATGCAATTAATTTAAGTGATCATAAAGTTGGCGCTTGCATTTCTTTTGGCTTCTACTCTCGTTATTTTCCACCAAAAACGCATCCTTGTCGCTTGTTAGAGCTATTCGCTTGCGGATTAATTAATCCCGCGCTTGGAGCCATCGCTAAATATTACTGAGAGAATCGACTTGAGTGGAGAATTAGTTACTGAAGTTCCCGCTCTCTCGGGAAGGTCGTTACTAAGCCTTTAGTTCGGTACCAGATTGTATCAATTTGGTATCAGAGGGAGATTCGATTCACTCATATTGTGAATCGAACGATCCAGTATTTTATTTAAATTGTTTTTTTTAAAAAAACTTGTTTTTCAAAAAAAAATCATTTCTTAAAAAATCAGTGAGTTTATATTATTGTTTTCTTTTAAAAAAACTAAATTTTTTTTTAAAAAAATGGAGAGTAGAGCGGACAAACTCGAGGCGAGCGTCGATGACTTAAATCAACGCATGGGCAACCTCATGCAGATGCTGGAAACACTCACCCTCCAAGTGAGTGAAGTTACGCAAGTCATGAATGGGTTACGAACTTCCGTCAATAACCTTGAAGTCGCTCGACACCTAGGACTAAATCAGGAACTTCCACCAAACCCTAGGGAGGATAAACCTTTGCCGCCGCCACTTGAACCCCAAAACCAACCACAATGGGATACGGGCGTCAAGTTGGATGTAGGAGATTTTGAGGAGCGAGTAGAACCCGAAGGATGCCTAGATTGGTGCGAGCGTATGGAGCGATTCATGGCTTGGAAGCGGATGTCATTGAATCGCCAAGTCGAGTATGCCACCCTTCGGCTTTAAGGGTCCCACACTAGTCTGGTGGGTCCAATTAGAGTGTACCTGTTTCACCTTAGGTTTGGCCCCGATCACGACTTGGGTCGAATTTAAAAACCAGTTGCGAAAGCGAAATGTCCCCCCCCCCCCGAATTATCTTCAAAACCTATATCGAAAATTCCACAACCTACGTCAGGATAAACACTCAGTGGACGACTATACTAAGGAGTTCCTTATCCTCAAATCCAGGTTAGACATTCGAGAGGAGGACAATATGATTGTGTCTCGCGATCTAAACGGTCTGCGTTATGCCATCCGAGAGCATGTAGAGCTTCATGACTTTTGAGACTTATGGGAGATCTCCAGTAGGGCCCGTCGTGTAGAAGCATCACTACAGAAGAAAGCTTCCGGCCCTCGAATTTCAGAAGGACTTCCTAACACGAGCTCACCCAAACCTCTCAGTCAGGGTCACCCTCTAGGGTCCACTAGTGCCCCCTACTCCTCCCCCTGCCTATACTAAAGGCAAGGAGGTTATGGGTTCCCGACCCAACCCATGAACTTTTTGGTGTTTTAATTGCATGGAACCAGGACACAAGTCCTCAGAGTGCCCCTGTAGGCAGTTTGTAGTTGTGGTTGAATCCGAGGAAGATCAGGAGCCTGAGTACGGGGTCTTCCTTACGGACTCCCAACCGGATGCGAGCGTCGTAGACGAAGTCGTAATAGAAGGAGAACATGCACAGCACCTAGTCTGTGTCATGCAGCATAGTCTCCTCACCCCCAAAATTTCCACAGAGGATGAGTGATTGAGACATAACATTTTTCTTACGACCGTGCACATACAAGGGCAATTTTGCTCCATCATTATTGATAGCGGGAGCATGGAAAATTTTGTGTCGCAACGCATGGTAGAAAAGCTAAAACTGAACCTCTTATGAAAACCATACAGCTTGTCATGGGTCACTAGTTTCATAACTATTCCAGTTACACATCGGTGTTTAGTCGAGTTTTCCATAGGGGCATCCTACCAGAATTATGTTTGTTGTCACGTTGCAACCATGGAGGTTTCCCACTTCGTTCAAAAGTGTAAGAATTCTGTTTGATGTCACGTTGCAACCATGGAGGTTTGCCACATCTTGCTAGGGCGTCTGTGGCAGTTTGATAAGCACGTAGTTCATGACAGAACGAGGAATTCTTACACATTTGAACGAAGTGGGCGCAAGATCGTTCTTCTTCCCCGGATGAATGGGCAATTGCCTAAACCCTTGGAACATTCCTCGTCTAGTAGTAGCACGACTTCTCCTTTAGTTGTGATTTCCTTTCCTTCCGCCCATATGTTACTTTCTGGTCCCCGATTCCAGGAGGAGATGAAGGCGGGTGAAGTTGTCTACGTTTTAGCCGGCCTAGATTCAATTCAAGAGTCCACAGAGATTCCAAGATTAGTGTGCCCCTTTATTTCTGGGTTTTCTTCTATTATGTCCGAGTAGCTACCAGATCATCTTCCTCCCATGTGAGACATGCAACATTGTATTGATCTTATACCTGGCGCTAGCCTACCTCATTTATCACACTATCGTATGAGTCCTAAAGAGCATGAAGAGCTCCACCGTCAAGTCACCGACCTAATCAAGAAGGGCCATATTAGGGAGAGTATGAGTCCCTGTACTGTTCCTGCACTCCTCGTCCCTAAAAAAGTGGAACTTGGCATGTGTGTGGATAGTCGAGTCATCAACAAAATTACCATCAAGTATCGTTTTTTGATCCCTCGATTTGACGATATGCTCGACATGCTCAGCGGGTCCAAGGTTTTTTCCAAGATTGATTTAAAAAGCGGCTACCATCAAATCCGGATCCGACCCGGGGATGAATGGAAGACTGTTTTCAAGACCAGAGAAGGACTCTACGAGTGGCTTGTGATGCCTTTTGGCCTCTCCAACGCCCCTAGTACTTTTATGCGACTCATGCATCAAGTTCTTCGCCCTTTGAAGAGAGTATGTGTGGTTGTTTATTTTGATGACATCTTAGTTTATAGCAACGACCCCGACCAGCATGTTGTGCACTTGAGTCGGGTCCTACAGATCCTTTCAGAAAACAAGCTTTACGTGAACCTTAAAAATGCGTATTTTTGACTGATAGTTTGACTTTTTAGGGTATATTGTGTCGGCCGATGGAATTAAGGTTGACCCGGAAAAGATCCAAGCAATCAAATTTCAGCACTCTCATTTCGCCTGTAACCGAGTGTCTTAAAAAGGGTCACTTTATTTGGACGGCCGAAGCGGAGTATGCCTTTTCTCTTATCAAGGAAAAATTGACTAGTGATCTCGTGCTAGCGCTTCCTAATTTCAAGAAAATCTTCGAGGTAGATTGTGACGCTTCAATTATTGAAATAGGAGCTGTCTTAAGTCAAGAGGGACGGCCCGTCGCGTTTTTTAGTGAGAAGTTGAATGAAGTCAAAACCCGATATTCTACATATGATCTAGAATTCTACGCCATCGTCCAAGCCCTTTGTCACTGGCATCATTATTTAATTCAACGTGAGTACATCCTTAATACTGATCATGATGCACTTCGGCATTTGAACTCTCAAAAGGAGGTGCGTAGGCATGCCAAATGGGCAGCCTTTCTTCAGGAGTATACCTTCCATCTGAAGCATAAGCCAGGCATTTCGAATAGAGTAGCAGACGTGTTTAGTCATAGGTCTCATGTCCTAGTAACCCTTCGGGAGTAAATCCTCGACTTAGATAAGCAAAAGGACCTTTATCCTTCTAATCCATATTTCGGCATGATTTGGGACGCGTGTCAATTTAGTGATATTGATTCCACTATGGAATATATTTTGAATGAGGGATTTTTATTCAAAGGAACTCGCCTTTGTATTTGTGAAGGGCCACTCAGGGAGACCTTATTAAGAGAGCTTCATTCTTCTGAGTTAGACGGTCATGTTGGGCAAAAAAAAACTGTTGGACCTCAGTAACTCCCGATTTTATTGGCCTAAAATGAACGAGGATGTTGTCAATTTCATTAGGACTTGTACGACCTGTCAATTGTTTAAAGGACACGTCCAAAATACCGGCCTTTATACCCCTCTCTCCGTTCCCGAGCGGCCTTTGGATGAAATCTCTATGGATTTTGTCGAAGGATTACCCCGAACCAAACGAAGAGTGGATTCGATCTTTGTCGTGGTTGCTCATTTTTTGAAGATGCCTCATTTTATTTCTTGTAAAAAAAACGTCCGATGCCACACATTGCCGATCTTTTCTTTTGGGAGATCGTGCGTTTACACGGGATTCCCCGCTATTTCACTTCCGATCGTGACACTCAATTTTTGAGTTATTTTTGGAAAACTTTATGGGGAAAACTTGGGACCAAGCTCGAATTTAGTAGCGCCTATCACCCGCAGACAGATGGGCAGACCGAGGTAGTGAATTGAAGCTTGGGTGATTTTCTTAGATGTCTCGCGGGAGAGCATCCGAAGCAATGAGATTTAGTTATACCGCAAGCAGAATTTGCTTATAACAGCTCAAAAAATCGTTCCACTACCAAATCGCCTTTTGAGGTAGTCTATGGCTACCCCGTCCCATTATTACTTGATCGTCGTTCTCTTCCGTCTTTTGAACGAACCTTTTTTGATGCACTAACATATATTGATCATTTAAAATCTTTTCATAAGTTGATTGTTAATAGTTTGCGAGCATCTTCTGAGAAATACAAGGATGTGGCGGATAAACATCGCCGCAAGTTGTATTTCTCAGAAGGAGATTGGGTTCTTGCTTTTTTCAGGAAAGAGAGATTTCTCGTAAACACCTATCACAAGCTACAACAAAGGCGTTTTGGCCCATTTCAGGTTAAAATATGTCTTGGCACAAATGCTTATCTTTTAGACTTACCCGCTGAATTTGGAACTTCCCCTATTTTTAATATTGCTAACCTTTTTTTGGAGAGCCTCTCGTTACTAGCCTCACTCCACCGGCTCCCGTACCATCTTCCACTCCACAGCAAACTTTAGCCCCATCTGCACCCACCATTGAGGAGATTGAGCAGGTGTTGGATGTTCGTGAGTTTCAGACGCACCCCGGTACATATCAGCGTTACTTCGTTTCATGGAAGGGCAATAATATATCAGACAGTTCATGGATAAGCACCGCTGAGCTTCGTCACCTCCGTACTGATTTTACTATTGCAGGTTTTTGCCAATTCTCGACGGAGTCGAGATTATTCAACCCCAGGGGAATTGATGCAACCATGGTCGCATCCGAACGAGATATGCTCGTTTGAGTGTGTGTGTGTGTGTTCTTGTTTAAGTACTTTTATTATCATATGTGTGTTGTCGTCATTCGACGTTTATCATCATATGTGTTGTCGTCATATGTCGTTGTATCACACTTTTCATTTTATGTTAAGGCTTGCTGGTTTGACCGGCCAGCAAGACCATTAAAGAATAGATTCGGTAGTCGAAGGTGTTAGGATGTAGGCGCGATGGTATTTTGTTAATTGCATGAAATTTCAATCAATTTCGGATTAATTAACTCAAATAAATCAGAAACTGATTTGGGAGTTTTAAAATTAAAACCTTTTAATCTTCCAAAACCCCCACCCTTTAATCCTCATTATTGTGGCCTTTGAAACCCCCCATCTGGTTGAAACCGATGTCTTATTTCATCCTATTAAATTACTCATCCACCGGTCCAGACGGTAGACTGAAGAAAAATAAATCGGGAGAGGCAATCCTTCTCTCCCGACTTCTATCCAGCTGAATCACCGCCGACCGGCCGCCAGGTTCTTTTTCCCGTCCAATTTCACTCCCTTGGCTTCAAACGAGACCAGCGAACCCAGCGCCAACGAAGGCCGATCGACATCGACCATCTTCCTCGGCCTTTCCCCGGCTCCGCCTGCCGCACCCCCACCTACTCTGGCGAGCCCGTTTGTTTGGAACTCCGGCTCCCAACTCCACCCTCCTCACGCCAACAACCTGAGCCATTTTCCCCCGCCTGCTAGCTTTGCCCGCAGCCAACACCCAGCAACCTTCCGTCCCGATCCACCGCTGTTACAGCACCTCTTTCACCCCCCCCCCCAACCCGGTCAGCCACAACCAAACCCGAGCCACCCTATTGGACTAGCCACTATTCCAGCCGCGTGGAAACTCTGTCGCCACGGAAATCTTCTCAGGTATACCACTCAGCTCCCGTTGTTAACTCATACTCATGCAATTAATTTAAGTGATCATAAAATTGGCGCTTGCATTTCTTTCGGCTTCTACTATCGTTATTTTCCTCCAAAACACGTCTTTGTCGCTTGTTAGAGCTGTCCGCTTGCGGATTAATTAATCCTGTGATTGGAGTCATCGCTAAATATTACGGAGGGAATTGACTTGAGTGGAGAATTAGTTACTGAAGCCCCCGCTCTCTCGGGAAGGTCATTGCTAAGCCTTTAGTTCGATATTGGGTTGCATCACATCTTCACTTGATCGTGAAACTACATCTTTGTGAAGCGAACTCGACGGTCATCACTCATCTCGTACCATTCAAAGTAGTGATCCATGTCTAAGAACCAACCATTGAAAGCCTTCGGGACAAAATGACCATCAAAGGAAGGAGCGTCGATGCAGATACGACAGGTTAAATCGTCCTCCTGTGGGGGGCTTGACGGGTGTTTCAGTAAACATCATAATAATCATCGTTATCAAAGTCGTGTCGAACGGATGGGGGACCGCACTCTCTACGGCCTAGATCAAAACAATTTTTACGATCATGATCGAGGTGAACGGGTGGGGTCCAAGATCACTTTAACCCGGTGGTGGAGGATGCCTAACATATGTGGGGCCCTATAGTCATGCATGGTATGGCCGGAATTCCGCCTCAAAGGTGGTGTGGGGCCCATAGAGGAGCCTCCCAATGATGTCGATAAGGAGGGGGAGGAGCACCCCTAGGCCGAAGGTCGGTGGAAGGATGCACGTCGGGGTCCCCCTCAGGGGGGTCACCCTGCTGCGTCGGCGTCTCCCTCGGGTTCTCTAAATTTTTAATACGCATGTTCATCTTGACGACGTCATGACGGAGATCCTCGAACTGGGTACCTAGGGCATCAAACCGATCTAAGACAAACTGTTGGATTTCATCGAAGGGTATGCCCGAATTCGATCTAATCGCACGGTTGTCGGTGACACAAGGATCAAACAAGGGATCTAAAAAACCTACCATTATGGAGCATAAACGCGGGCCAAATTTTTAGCTCTGATATCAATTGATGTAGGGTAGACTTGTGAGTGCACAACTATAATGCAAACCTAGCGTGAAGTGCGGGGAAAGATAATTACCTTTTCCCTAACCCTAAATGCAGCACACATGCAATGGTCAGCGGTTATTTTCACATATAGTAATAGAAGAATAAATCACATGCAAATATTTTAAACGAAGCAAAGTAGTTTCTTTAAGCAAGCAGTCTTTGGCTTTCCACCGCGTGGAGGGCCAAAGAGCAAGTGAGCGGCGAATGACTCCTACAATGCTACAGTAAGGAGTAGGCTATCTGACGCGTTGTGTATGACTTGGGTAAATTTCACTCTTCTCTTGCTCCATCTAGTAGTTAAATCTCATGTGATTCATCTAATTATCAAATAGAATGCCTTGAACTTTTCTTTATTCTCAATGGACATTTTTCTTCGTAAATTGTTTTTTTACGATTAAGCTTGTGAATGCAAAGATGTCGGTTCGGCTTGATTTGTAAACATTTGAGAATTTCATTCTCAAATTACAATTAACGATCTCACAAAATTCCAAAAGTCGAACGTGATTGAGTGAGGAATACTCGGAGTTGATCACTCGGTCTACATCATCAGGGATACAAAGTAAATAGGCACACGAGACACTAAGATGATGGGGATCGACAAGGTGGCAGTAGACCTAGGGAGTCGTATTCGTATCAATATTCTCCTCTCAAAAATTGACTGTGTCCTCAAGGTCAAGGCATGTTGTCGGTCGTCAACAAACATAAGGGGATTCAAGGCTGCGAAGTCGAGGTCATCGTCTTTGACACTGACCAGTAAGCGTAGTTCCTTGAGAACTCATTTATGTGTTAACGAGTATGAATTCTTGCAGTGAAAATACAATCCATTTTAATAAAGCTCCAGGTACTCTTGATGGGATAAGGCATGGGCTGGTGGTGGTACTATCGTCGGCGGAACGGACTGAGGCGGTAACAGACCGATCAACGAAGGTAGAGGTGGAGGTAGAGGATCCATTTGATAGTGGTAACTGAGGTTTCAGAGGTGGAAGCATCTAGTGGAGTGGCTGGGTAAAGGATGGCAGATGGGTCACAAAATTTCTCGTCAAGGCAACAAGACTGCTCCAAAGCATGTGAGAGAGCAGACGAGTCGTGGACACAAAAGCGTGTGAAGATGTGGGGCAGCAGACCTACGATAAAGTACCCCAAGTAATGATCCGGGGAGAGCCTGATGACGTGTGTAGCAACCTCAATGAACTTCGTGATGTAGGCCGCAATGGTGTCGGACTGACGAACGGAGTTGAGGAGCTCATATGTGTTGTCTGCTTAGCACGTGTCGTAGTGGCGAACAAATTCCTCCTTAAGTGTGGAACAGGATGGATCAAGAATATATTGACGCATCGAAAGCACCTAGTTGATCTCAGAATCTTCCATGTAGATAGTTATCCAATGCACCTAGCTGAGGTTTGTGCAACTCAGGAGGATTGTTGCACCCTGGCAGGTCGACGGAGGAAGGCATTGCAAAAGCAAGTGAAGCTGAGTTAGCGAAGGAATAGTAATCGTCCCAGGTGACAGGTACCAATGTTGTCAGGATCGCGAGCTGGATCGTAGGATCGCACGATCCTACGATCCAGAATCTATAATTTGATCCGGATCTTATTCTGGATCGCAATATGGCCTGGACTCGGCTGGATCATGATCCGGATCGTGGAATCGTTAGGATCGCGATTCCTAAACGATTCCACGATCCTATTTGTCTTGATAAAATATCGCGGATGATTTGTGTTGCTCATTTCTCCCGGCTCCCGTCCCCCGTCCCGCACATCTTCCTAAACCCTAGCCCGACGCCGACGGCTTCTCCTCTCCCGCACAGCTGTTCTTCTCGACGCTGACAAGGTCTAGGTCTTCTTCTTCTTCTCCGACGGCTTCTCCTCTCCCGCACAGGTCTTCTTCTTCTTCTCCGACAGCTTCTCCTCTCCCGCACAGGTCTTCTTCTTCTTCTTCTTCTTCTCCGACGGCTTCTTCTTCTTCTACTTCTTCTCCGGCGGCTTCTTCTTCTTCTTCTTCTTTGACGGCTTCTTCTTCTTCATCTTCTTCTTCTCCGACGGCTTCTTCTTCTTCTTTGACGGCTTCTTCTTCTTCTTCTTCTTCTTCTTCTCCGACGGCTTCTTCTTCTTCTTCTCCGACGGCTTCTTCTTCTTCTCCGACGGCTTCTTCTTCTTCTTCTCCGACGGCTTCTTCTTCTTCTTCTCCGACGGCTTCTTCTTCTCTTCTTCTTCTTCTTCTTCTTCTTCTGATTACTGGCACTTTCTTCTTCTTCTGATTACTGGCACTTTCTTCTTCTTCTGATTACTGGCACTTTCTTCTTCTTCTGATTACTGGCACTTTCTTCTTCTTCTGATTACTGGCACTGTTATGCTATATTTTCTGGATGATTTTTGCTCTAGTCTGGATGATTACTGGCACTGTTATGCTCTACTTTCTTCTTTGTACTGCTATGTTATATTTTCTGGATGATTTTTGAACTCATGGCTTATATTTTCTGGACTGGTTTTATTCTGGATGATTTCTGAAATCATCCAGATTTCTAGATGATTTCTGGACCAGAAATCATCCAGAAATCTGGATGATTTCTGCTCTAGTCTGGATGATTACTGGCACTGTTATGCTCTACTTTCTTCTTTGTACTGTTATGCTATATTTTCTGGATGATTTCTGAACTCATGGGTTATATTTTCTGGACTGATTTTATTCTAGAAATCATGAGTTAATTTTTGTTAATATTTAGATGTCCACCTCGGGTTCTGGACCTTCTGGGTCAAATCTCATAAGCAAAAAGTCCAGAAAAAATGCATCCGGCTCTAGAAGTGATCCTGGGTGGGAGCATGGGATCGAAATAGACAGCACAACAAAAAAAGTACAATGTAAATATTGTCTGGTCATTAGATCCGGTGGAATATATAGGTTGAAACATCATCTAGCAGGGACAAAATTTAACGTGGAAGCCTGCACTAAAGTACCTGAAAAAGTGAGAAATCAATTTTTGAGCATTCTTCAAGCTCATGGAGAGGACGCTTTAAAGAAGAAAAGAGATATTGAGAAAGCAACAGTTGACTACGAAGCTGAGTTGGGGCAACTAAAAAAAACAAAGGGAAAAGAGTCAATGAATGCTTTTGTAAGAAAGACCAGTCAATCAACAATTGGAGCGATCGGACAACATGGCCCCGGAATGAAACCTTCATCTTATAACGACATAAGAGTCAAATACCTGAAACAGGAGGTCGACCTAACTCTACAAAGATTAGACGACTACAAGGCAGAATGGAGAACAGTTGGTTGCACAATTATGTCTGATGGATGGTCAGATAGAAAAAGAAGATCTATATGTAACTTTTTGGTAAATAGTCTCAAATGTACTGTGTTCTTGTCTTCTATAGATACTTCTGACATTGCTAAGACCTCCGAAAAAGTTTTTCAAATGTTAAATGAGGTTGTGGAGAAGGTCGGGGAGGAAAACATTGTGCAAGTAGTAACTGATAATGCATCGAACTATAAGGCGGACGGTCATATGTTGATGGAGAAGAGAAAAAACTTATATTGGACACCATGTGCTGCCCACTGTATTGACTTGATGTTAGAAGATTTTGAAAAAAAATTTGAGCTGCATAAATCAACAATAGCAAAGGGTAGAAAAATAACAACATATATCTACTCTAGAACTTTGGTTCATGCTTGGTTACTTGAATTTACAAAGGGGAGAGAATTGATTCGACCTGCAGTGACCAGATTTGCAACTGCTTACTTGACATTGGGATGTCTTTCGGAGAACAAAGGTGGTTTGATGACAATGTTTACTTCCGTCAAATGGAAGTCTAGTAGATTTGCTGGTTCTAAGGAGGGAAAATTGATTCAAAAAATTGTTTTAAACACGGGGCGTTTTTGGTCTCATGTGACCATATGTTTGAAAGCAGCATTTCCACTAATTAAGGTGCTTAGAATGGTTGACTCAGAAGGGCCTATGATGGGATTTATATATGAACAGATGGATAAAGCAAAGGAAAAAATTCAACTCAATTTTGATAACATCAAAAAAAAGTTAGTAAGTTGGTTATTTTGAATTTAAGTGTTTATAATATATGCAATTGTTATTTTATTTTTTTGTTTTGTGACAATGTACAATATTGTTTCTTATGCAGATATGAGCCAATATGGGTCATCATTGATGAGAGATGGTCAAGCCAACTTCATAGACCATTGCATGCGGCAGCATATTATTTAAATCCACATTATCACTTTAGCCCGAGTTTTAGAGAGGATGCAGAGGTTAAAATTGGCTTTTATAGTTGCCTCCAACGGATGATTCCAAACGAAGATGAGAGGACAAAGATAGATATTCAGATGGATGATTTCAAACACGCAAGAGGCTTATTTGGCTTAGACTCGGCAAAGGCAACTAGAAGTAAAAGAGCTGCAGGTAAAATATTTTAGTTTATTAATCATTTTGCATATTAAATAATTAATATCATTTTAATCAAGTACAAGTTTACAACATTGTATTTTATAGCTGATTGGTGGGATTCCTGTGGTGACAATTGTCCGGAATTGAAAAAATTTGATATTCGCGTTCTAAGTTTGACATGTAGCTCTTCTGGATGTGAACGCAATTGGAGCGCATTTGAGATGGTGAGCTTCAAATAAAGAAATGTTTGAATGATGAATAATAATTCTTATATTTGTATTCTTAATGTTTTTAATTGTCATGATATTTAATAGGTGCACTCCAAAAAAAGAAATCGTTTGCATCAAAAAAAAATGAACGATCTAGTTTTTGTGATGTACAACATGAGGTTAATGGAACGACAAGATAGAAGGGATATACAATTGAAGGAAAAATTTTATAATTTCGAGGATATCCCTTCAGATGACGAATGGATCACGGAGAGGGAAGATCCAGTTCTTCCACGTAAGGGCAACTGGTTGGGGATCCTTCGCAGTACACATGAAATTTGTAGTGATGACAGTGTTGAAAAGAATGATGAAGAATCTACTAAAGAAGTAAATGAAGAAGGTAAGTTTTATAATTAATGAAGAATATTTGTAAAATTCAAGTTTTCACTATTAGTATCAAGTGTAAATAACTCGTTTAATTATCTTTTTCTTCTTATAGGTGGAGTCGAAGATCTGACCTTAAGGCGCAGTGATCTCGAAGTTACTGAGTATATTAGTGAAGGTGAATGGGATGACGATGAGGATGCCAGTGGTGGTGATGAGGAAGATGCGATTATTGCTGATGAAGATATGGTTGATGTGTCTGTTAATGATTTGTTCTGATGATTTTCTGATAGACCATGAACCTCTTAGATTTGTTATTTTGTGTTAGACTTTATTTTATTTCCTATTTGATATGTTGGAAAACTTCTATTTGATGTGGCTGCTAATGATTTTTGTTTTTTGTTATATTTTATATTTCAAAATTAACGATCTGCTAACATTGTTATCGTTTTAACTATAAACTTAAATAGGAAATTTATCATGCAAGCTTGCAACAGTCCACGATTCCATCCTAGTCAAGTAGCTCCTGATGCTTCATCATTTGCTTCTGAGGTTAGATTATTAGACAATGTGATGATTTTTCTTTATGATTATCTCTCAGATTTATGTTTTCTCATTCGTAGGTTCATCTTCATAATTTGGTTACTGAAGATAGTTTGAAAAGGATGGGACAATTAGGACAAAAAAGTATACTCATCTTGGCTTTACAGTTGCTAAAGAAGTAGAGTCAGAACTCAGAAGTTTCACTAGTACTCAAGTACATTTATAATTATAAATGTTTCTTTATTCATGTTCTTATTTTGCCTTAGCCTTAGAGTCAACCAATGAAAATTATTAACTATATAATTTTTTTATAAATTATTTGTGTAATTTGTATGACTTCAAATTCATTTTTATTTTATAAGTCTGGCTTTATGAATGTAGTAGGATGTAGGATCTTACGATCCTCGATCTGATCCTACGATCCGATCCGATCCAACCCCTGAAACGATCCCACATAGGATCTCGATCCTGACAACCTTGACAGGTACAAATGGTTGCAAAGAGACGTGATTGTGCCAAGGGTCAATGCATATAGATAGAGTGAAGAGGGCGATCTTTGGACGTGTGCCATATGCATGGTGTCAGCATGTTAGGCACCCATTGGAGAGACGCTCTCATTGAGAGCTCGTGTTTTTTGAGCATGTTGGACGACAACGTGCAAAGGAAGGAGGTTGTAGATCGGGGATTGAGACTGACTACCAAGCAATCAGGTAGGCGGCACGACATGTCAGACCAATTGATAGCAAATGACAATCAAAGAACAAAAATATATTAAGAGGAAATCAGGATACCAAAGACTGAGGCAAGCTTGATATCTAATCTCTTGAGAGAAGGATCTCTCTAAGAGTCAAACAAGGTTGATGATCCAAGATACTCTAAGACACTCATCCTTGACGCAGGACGAATCTATAGGCGGCGGTAAATCGGCGACCTAACCCTACATGTTATGCAACAGTCCGACGGTTAGATCACAATTAGATAATAAATAAAACATCCCACGGAGTTAATTCAAGACAAGGAAAAATAATTTAATTAAGCGAGGCAAGCTTAGGCTATCCTCCGCGTGGAGGGTCAAAGTAAGAGCGCGCGACGAATAAATTCTGCAAATCACAATAATTATCTAACAAACAATTACAATACAATATATCAAAACAAATATAGCATCCAATCCAATAAAAATATTCTGAAAATAATTATCTGATACAACGAAGACTTGCCAAGAAGTGGGCGGACCAAGCCACTGAAGAATTCGGAGTCGTAGATGCATGTACGACGATCCGAGGTGAAACCGGCGGCGCGAAAATCCATGTAGGTGGCTGTCCTCGGTGGTGGAAGGAGGGATCGGGCCGGAAATGGATGGATCTGGTCACGTAGGTATAGAT
This sequence comes from Platanthera zijinensis, assembly GCA_039513925.1. Classification (NCBI taxonomy): domain Eukaryota; kingdom Viridiplantae; phylum Streptophyta; class Magnoliopsida; order Asparagales; family Orchidaceae; genus Platanthera; species Platanthera zijinensis. Next base: position 37,302,944 of record CM077092.1, on the reverse strand, counting down.
CTGGGCGGGGAAGGCTAGATCCGGCAATATGAGATCGGATTTGAGGGGGGGATTCCATATCTGGACTGATCCGAATAGGAGAAGGATTTTGGAATGTGGTTCTGCGGAGAGAAGGGGGTTGTCGGCAAGGGGAAATTAGGGCGACAAGGGGGCGGTGGTTGCAGGGCTTAAAGGAGAGGCCAGTGGGGGTGTTCAGGGTTGTGGAGAGGAGCGGCTAGTTGAGGGAAATAGCAGGGTGGGGCGGCTTGGTGGAGGGGAGGTTGGTGGTCCGGCGGCTACAGGGGTGTAGGCGTTGCAGGCCTGCGATCAGGGTGGGGAAAAACTGAAGCAGGCTAGTAACCGCAGCTACAGGTAGGAGAGAAAAAAACTATATAAAATGAATAGTGAATTTAATTTTTCAATAGTGCAATGAATAGGAATCTCAATGTTTTGGACAGCAAACGGTGGGCTGTTTTGGGGGATTTTGTGGGTTGTGGGAGAGGGTTTGGGAGTGGGAAAAGAGGCTTAGGGTTGGGGGTTACCTTGGGGAAGAAGATACAAGCCCAGGAATCGTCACCTAGGGTTCCACGAAGTCAGAACTGTGGTGGGATCGCGGGATTCCGGGATAAACTTCTCCAAAATCTGCAATGCCTCAAATCAGCCCCTAAGCGGTCTATTTATAATAAAGAGAAGATTAGGGCATCCCACCATCAATGGCTATGATTGGCCGAAAGTGGGGCCACCTAAATACACCAAAATAAAATGAAAAATAGTGAAATAATATATCAAATCGATTCGCAGCGCGAATCCGAACACATCTGTGGAGTCTGATAGTCGATCCGGGCACGTCATATATGGAAAGTCGTCAAATCAGCCCCGAATGGACCCAAAACTTGTCATCCACTGCAAGTGTTCATCCATGCTCCGCATCAATCCCACTCTCTTATATAAGCGAGAGAGGGCATACATTGAATATTACCAAAATACCAGTAGGGCTCTCAGTAAATAGACACATGCAACACTAGTGAGGCAAGGATTGGCGAGGGAGTTGTATTCGTATCAGATCTACCTTGGTATGACTTCTACTTTTAGAAACATCTTAGTACCGAGAATGATTAGTGTTTGGAACTTTATACTAGTAACAATTGCATCAATTGTTGTAGATGAGTAACTCTCCAACTGAAAATTGAGTATGTAAATGTTACAATGATTTCTAGTACTAACAAATATGTCATTTGTCGCTAGGAGAGCTTCAATGTGGACGATTGGCATTCAGAAGCTGTGGTCGGAGGCTGCGGACATATTTGTGAACCTGTAATGACACCATAACCTAAAAATCTTCCTAGAATGATAATGCATCGCACAGTGCATCATTTTTTTAATAAACCATTAAAATAAAGAATATATAAATATCTCAACATTTAAAGTTATAATGTTACTGTATAATAAAAAAAGTAATGCTTCGCAATCAAAATCTAATAAACTTTAATGTAAAACACAGACAAGTACACACACAAGTATGTACAAAACAAAATAATATGTTCGTCAAAAATAAAAACTAATAAATTTCAAATACATAAAAAATGGTTGAAACTATAGATAGTAAACATAATTATCTAAAAGAAAACAAATTTCTCCATCACTATGCTACCCTCGTGCATACACCGGAGCAACTACTCCTCCCCGAGACCACCGGGCCGCGCATATGGAAGCCGCCGTGATTAATGCTTGTAATTAAATGACATTAATTAATTGATTAATATTAGTTTTATTAATTAATTACTTTATTAATATGGTATTTCTTTTTATGTTTTAGTGTTACCCTCATGCATACACCGGAGCGACTACTCACCGAGACCACCGGGCCGCGCATATGGATGCCGCGGATTAATGCTTGTAATTAAATGACATTAATTAATTGATTAATATTAATTATATTAATTAATTACTTTATTAATATGGTATTTCTTTTTATGTTTTCCATCCCTCATCTATATTAAGGGGGAAGGATTTATGTGTTTAGACAGCTTGGAATCATGGAATGTATGCAAGAATTAGGGTTGCTCCCTAAGTTGCTCTTTTTCCTTCCTCTTTTCTTCTCGCTAATCACCGCCGTCCCCCTCTCCTCTCAGGATTTCTCTCGGGAAACCATCTAAATTGTAACAATGGTCCGACCTGCCGCCCCCGTCCGCTTGCTAGAAGCCGTCGGGGATCGTGTCACGATGGACACCCGCGTCGACCCCCTCGCCATCTTCGTTTGGGCGCGCTTGGATCGACAAACTGATATGGTTGATACCCTCTGCATGATGCTCCACAGTCTCGAAGCCAAAGTCGACCGGCACGTTGAGTTTGACGGACGGGTTGTCGCGACCCCAACACATGCTCCTCTGCCATCCACCGTCCTGACCACGGCTACCTCATACAACATACAGGAGCCTCCTCTCAGTTTCCCGACAACGGCATCCTCAACACCCCCCCCCCCCGCACAGCCTGACACCCAGGTTGTTGGCCATCTACTGCTGGCAGTGCCGTGTGAGGAGGTCGTCGACCCTCTTCTACAACGTCGGGGCACCCCGACACTTATCGTGCCCCCATCGCCGGATCAGCTTCTTCCTCGAACGGATTTGCTTCTCGCGCCTTTCCACCAGCGGGACGACGTACTTCTAGCACGCGCCCGTCGGGCTACTCGTTGTCGCACCCGCAGTTTCCCCCGCTTGCTTCATTTCCTCTCCAGTCGCATGCCTCCAATCCTCTTACGACTGGGCACCTCTGGCTCTCCTTGAGCCGCACGCCCCCTTTTTCTTTTCTTTTTCCCTTGGAAAACGCCATACCTCTCCCTTCCACTCTTTTTCATTGCAGCCGCTGACAACTTTTGCAGCAGCGAGCCCCACGTTTGTCATTCCCAAAAACGTCTCCTTTTTCCAAATACAAGTCATCACCCTTCATACCCTTTTAATATATCTTCTCTGACACTTTTATCATTCAAAAACCCGGTAACTGTTAGCTGCCCAACTTCTTTTCCCATTCATTAAATAATCATTTGCATGCCAAACCATTCAATTTCCCAACATTTCATATTTTACTTTCCCAACATACTCCACGTCACTCCCTTCTCCTCGTCTGTTTCGCCGCACGTTTTACAGCACTCGTTTCCCCACGGCCCGAGTTGTATGTCCCTCCCATTCTTAAAGATCGCGACAAACAATTAATACTTGACCTTGAGGGCAAGGTCGATTTTCAAGGGCGATGAAGTGTTACCCTCATGCATACACCGGAGCAGCTACTCCTCCCTGAGACCACCGGGCCACACATATGGAATCCGTTGTGATTAATGCTTGTAATTAAATGACATTAATTAATTGATTAATATTAATTATATTAATTAATTACTTTGTTAATATGGAATTTCTTTTTATGTGTTTAGACATCTTGGAATGTACGCAAGTATTAGGGTTGCTCCCTAAGTTCCTCGTTATCCTTCCTCTTTTCTTCTCGCTCGTCACCGCCGGCCCCCTCTCCTCGCCGGATTTCTCTCAGGAAACCATCTAAATCGTAACACACTATCTTTATCTCCTACAGAAAGTTTTCCTAAATCCTCATAACATCTTTCTAATCAACTACTGCTATAAGACTATAAACAGTAAGTGGTAAGGACATATTCCAACCGTTTTTTCTGCGAAAAAGTTTTGAACATCATATACAAGCACCCTGAGACTAGACACATCCCCCCACTTTGGATCATTACCAAAAAAATAAGTCACTATTGCTTCATCATCAAATTTTAGGGTCAACCATTTATCAGCATAAACAATGGCATCTATATAAATGAATTCAATACCATCAGTGATAGATATGATGACCGGTTTGAACCTTGTAATTGATTACTACAAGACACACCCAGAAATGTAACATCTAGTCTATCCATTTTACCTCTTCTTTTTTGTTTATTTTACATCTTTAAAGGAAAAAAGTGATGATGAAAAGAAAAGAAAATTTATGTGGCTTTTTAACAATAAGAAACAAAAAAGTTCCACAGTTGGTTCTCAAGCTTTTTCTGTTTTTAATGTAACGGATATTTTTTATGTGAACATCATGGTAAACTTAAAAAAGAATAGATGTTTGAGTAGCACTAATAAAACCTTCAAACCCAATTAAACAGGTAATTATCAGATGAAACTTTTGACTCATTGGCTTAATCTATTATAAGAAAACAGTTTTAAGTCATGAATTTCACCCACTGGAGAACAATTTAACATCCTTATAATAAGTTTCAAAATACCTTAGAAGCGTCTACTAGAATAGTGTATGCCTCTCCAATCATTTTAAATAGTCTATCAGCATTTGTATGAACTTCCTCCGCAACTTCTCTCCAAACCCTATCATCACCATTCTCATTACGAGCTAGAAACTGGCCGGCCTGTAATAAAAATACTGTCAGAACTTTTCTTCAGTAAAAGAACAGAAAGCTAAATAATCTAAACCTCTCTGATACCTTATCAGGATGATGCCTCAGAGCAGCTTTTCTATAAGCTTTCCTCACATCTGCAGCAGAGCATGACCTTTCAATTCCCCTGTACCAATAAATAAGTGGTTAAATTTTATGGTCGATTTAAAATAACAATACAGTGCCACCTGGAAAATTAGTGCACTATTCACACAACTGGTTTGAAATATATTTCACAAAAAAATAAGAAAACAGGAGTAAATCTCCACAATTGTTTAGCCAAATGATAATTGCGCAACTGGTATGCTGAAATCAGACTGGCGGTTCTGCCATGAAAACGGGGTTTCTTCATATTATATAATTTGCCTGGAATATCATTTTCCATGACCAAACTATTAGATGAGGGACTACCCTCAATTCAAATGCATCTGAATCCAGCTTTTATAAATGAAATTAAAGCATAAAAGCAGTAACTAATAGTAAAACTGTGAATGGATCATACATGATAACTAGATTGACAATTATGTTTGAAATTGAAAGACAAACATGATTGAAGGGCAGCCCGGTGCACAAAGCATCCCCACGCAGCGAGGGTCCAGGGAAGGGTCCCACCACAAGGGTGAAATGTAGGCAACCCTTACCCTCATTTTTGCAAGAGGTTGCATCCAGGACACAGACCCGTGACATCAAGACAATGATGATTGCTCAATAGAAATTGATTTGCTTCGAACTTTCAAGTCAAGAATGGATTGTCCAAAAGCAGCTTGATTTAACCCAAAATATACTCGGTATATGTATAAATGTGCCTTCAGCATATCTATATGCATACTTATATAATAAAAGAACACTATATATTTTATAAATACGTCCATATTTATGTTATAGATAAATCTATATAAAAGTAATTAAGCATGTATAATAATCTCATTTAAGAATTAAAACGCTTTTATAATTAAGAAACATGGTTCAAGTCTGTTAGAATAAGTTGTATAAAGAGCCCATTCAAAGGCCAATTCTTATTTGTAGTGTTTAGTTCCACATCATAAGATGGAGTTGGATCTCCACGCATCCTCCTCATAAATAGTTGTGTTTACTCGTGTTGTTTGTTAACTTGACAAGGAATAATAAAAAATATATACTTTTCTTTTTAATTTATTGTGTCACTCAACATGGTATCAGAGTAGGTTCTTTCTACGGACGAAATTGTTTCGTGGTTGAGCACTGCTCTTGCCTCTCCTCTGATTGTGCCATGCCCTCGCATTCTGGCCTTGTTCTCGCCACCTGCGCGATCCCCATGTTGCAGCTTCTCTTCCTGCAATTACATCGTTGTGTTCGCTGTCGACCTTCTGTCTCCGGTGACTGTGCCTCATCGTCCCACAACCTCCTTGTCGAGTGCCTATTGTCGAGGTGTTCTCGTAGGCGATCTTTCGCTCCCTAGCTCTCCTTACCGAGCTCATGTTGTCGAGGTCCTCTCGTTGTCGAGCTCTCGTTCCCGATCTCTCCTTGCCGAGCACTTGTTGTCAGTGTTATTGTAGGAGAGCTCTCATTTTTGAGCTCTCCTTGTCGAGCTCCTGTTGCTGAGGTGACCTCCCAGTCGAGCTCTCCCTGTGAACACTCCTTGCAAGCTCTCCCTGTCGAGCTCTCCTTGTCATGCCCTCCCTGCGGAGGTGCTCAAGTGTGCCGATTTCATTAATCTGCGGCACTCATTTTCTTGCTACGACCTTCGTCGTCTTCTTCTCCTCGAGCAGTGGTTATGGGTTTATTCATCCCTTGAAAGGGGTATAAATAGGTAAAGAAAATAATCAAATAATACATGTAGGAGATTTGGTACAAAAGAGAGAGAGAGAGAGAGAGAGAGCTAATGTTCTTAGAAGATGGGTTTTACATATAGGCTTTACACATAAATGTTCAATATATTCAACACCGCCCTAAAACTCATGGAGGTGGAAGTGTAAGTTTGAAAGACGACAGAGACCATCATGTTCCACAGAAAGTCTGAGGGTCAACCATTGAGAGCTGTCGAATCAGGAACTCATGTCCTTGAACTGTATGAGCTTTGGTAAAGAAGTATGCAATCTGAAGAGCAAACGAGACATGAGGTCGTGAGAGGATCTTGCTTAAGAACTGATGTCAGACATAGTGATAATCAATCTCAATATGCTTGGTGCATTCATGAAACATAGGGTTTGATGCAATCTGGATGGGTACTGGTGTTGTCAAAAAACAATGATGTGGCATCTGAGACTGAAATATGAAGATCTTGTAAGAGGCGTCGGAGCCAAGTTACTTCAAGAGCAGTGGTGTCAATGACACGATACTCAGCTTTAGCACTGAAATGAGATATGATATCTTGCTTCTTGGATTTCCAAGAGATCAGAGAATCGCCAAGAAAGATGCAATATCCAGTGGTGGACTTTCGGTAAGAGACATCGCCAGCTCAGTCAACATCAACATAGGAACGAAGATCTAGAGCAAGGTTGTCAGGATCATGATCCAGATCATAGGATCTTACGATCCAGATTTTGTCCCCTGGCCTTCAAATCGAGTTTGTCCCCCAGCTTGAACGAGGCTTGTACTGCATGATCGCCTGACACGTTAATTTCACGCCAAAACAATTATCGGTGTCGTGTTGTTGTAGCAGAGAAGAAATGATTGTGAGAACGAGCGGAACGACAGTAGCTCGGGCAGAGAGCGAGCGTCAGGTGGAAATGGCGGCACTGACTTGGTAACCGTCCGGCTGAAGGAAGGTATCTAGGGGGGCCGATAAAGTAGTGGTCATCATGAGGAGGGCCAGGAAAGATCGACAGAAGGGGTGGCGATGTGTTCGGATGCAGGAACTGGTCCGTCGGTGTCGACAGAGCGGGGGGCAGCAGAGAAAGGGACGGCAGATGCAGCAGAATGGCGACGACGGTGACTGACGAAGGTGGCCCAAGGTAGGGCGGCACCACTACGGAAGGTGATAGCGCAGGGACAAATGTCGGGAAGAGCGATGGCATGTCAACGGAAGACGAAGATGGTGACTTCAAGAGGGAAGGCGACGATGGTAAAGGTGGAAGCTTCAGCGGAAAAGCGGCTATCAAACTATCAAACGTGTGGAGGAGCTTGGTCATGGCATCCTGACGACGTGCTTCGACGTCCCGGAGGCGTGCATCCATGGAGCTCATTTTTTCTCATAACCTCGAACAGAGGGCGGCCTCATCCGCATCACCAAGATTCATGTTGCAATTTGTAATTACTTAATTAATTTTTAATGTAAAAATTAATTAAGTAATTAAACAAGTTTGTCGACGTAGAGAGAGGTTATGTAGACTCGATAATGCAGGAAAAGGAAATAATGATAAGGTTAAAAGGATCGGAAGAATTAAGCGTGGAGCCCAAAATAGGCGGAAGACATGAAAGGGCGGTCTGCTGCCTAAGGGACGGTGCAGGTGATTCGAGGAAGATGACAGGAGGAGCAGGCTCGAGGTGGATCAGACAGATGCGGAAGTGGAAACAACGGGTTGTTCGATGCAGGAATTCGACGAAGATGACAATGGGTTGTTCAATGAAGAAGAGGCGTGAGGCGTCGAGGAAGTTGGAGCCCTAGAAGACGAATCACGGCGTTGTTGGGATCGATCCTGTTGTTTGATGTCGCAGAAGGCAGGACACCTGGCTCTCACACGTAGAAGGCACAGTGAAGGCGCTAGTCGTTCGAAACGAAGAGGCCCGCGGGAGATGGACTCGACATGGACAATGTGGAATGGCCCAGGTGCGTTGATTAGGGACAATGATGATGAATGGTGTGCGTTCTGGAAGACAAAACAGTAGATTGTAATTTGGCTAGAATGAGAAAATAGAGGACGAAACTAGTCGGGGCTGAGGTCGCAACAGAGGAGATGCAGGCGTGTGTCGGCGGAAGAGGAGAGCTCTGGTACCAAGTTGTTATGGGCCTACTCGGAGCGATGGCAAGAGTAGTGGTCAGAGGCGGAGATGATGGTGGTGGAGGATACAACGGAGCCTTAACCGCGGACACCAAAGAGGGGTTGCTTATTATAGGAGAGATCCACTAATGATCTCACACAACAAACAGGAAATAGAACTTCTTACTTACTTACCAAGTTGTTATGGGCGCGGAGTTACTCTTCTCGTTATTGGAGGTTGTAGAGCCAAATCCCAGTTTGAGTGACGTTCCTTTTGTGGCAGAGTTCGCAGATGTGTTTCCTAAAGATCTCCCCGGGATTCCACCTCAGCGAGAGATCGACTTCACTATTGAGTTGGTGGCAAGTGCGAAACCTGTGTCACGCTCACCGTACCGTATAGCGTCAAAGGAGATGGCGGAACTGAAGTTCAGTTGCAGGAGTTGCTAGAGCAAGGCTATATACATCCAAGTATGTCACCTTGGAGTGTACCGGTTCTCTTTGTGAAGAAGGACGGAAGCATGCGTCTATGAATTGACTACCGCGAACTGAACAAGCTTGCGGAGAAGAACAAGTATTTGATCCCGAGAATCGATGATTTATTTGATCAGCTGGCTGGATCAACTGTCAATTTGAAGCTAGATTTGAATTCCAGTTATTATCAGTTGAGGATCAGGGAGAGTGATATTCCCAAGACAGCGTCTGGTACACGCTATGGACACTATGAGTTTACTGTGAAGTCGTTTGGGTTGACGAATGTGTTATCGGTATTTATGAATTTGATGCACATGACCTTTAAAGAGTATTTAGATCGATTTATGATCATCTTTATAGATGACATATTGGTATACTCTCAGTCTAAGGAGGACCATGTGAATCATTTGAGGTTGGTTCTGCATACCCTGAGGAGAAATCGACTTTATGTCAAGTTCTCTAAGTGTGAGTTTTAACTATCGTCAGTGGTTTTTCTTGGTCATATGGTTAGTGGAGAGGATATTACCGTAGATCCGACGAAAATAGTTGCGATACGGGAGTGGCCTGTGTTGACTACTGTGGCGGAAGTCAAGAATTTTCTTGGATTTGTCGGCTACTATAGGCGCTTTGTAGAGAACTTCTTGAGGATTGCTTTGTCTCTCACTACGTTAACAAGAAAGGATCAGAAGTTTGTTTGGACACCAAAGTGCACGCGAGCTTTTGAGGAGTTGAAAAGTCGTCTGACCACAACGCCTGTTTTGAGTTCGTCATGTGCTGCAAAAGGCTATGAGATCTATAGCAATGCTCAGGGAGCGGCTTAGGCTACGTTCTTCTGCAGTTTGGAAAGGTTATAGCTTATGGCTCTCGCCAGCTGAAAGTGCATGACAAAAACTATACAGTCAACGACTTGGAGTTGGCGGCTGTGATATTTGCCCTGAAACTGTGGCGGCATTACTTGTATGACATGAAGGTTGAAATCTTTACAGACCATAAGAGCCCAAAATACCTATTGAACTAAAAGGATTTGAATATGCGACAAAGGAGGTGGATGGAGTTCCTTAGGACTATAAGTTCGAGATTCACTATGTTCCCGGGAAGGGAAATATTGTCGCAAATGTATTGAGTTGCAGGGCTACGGCGCAGGCCAATTGGAAACAGATGCATGATGAGCGCCTTATTCGAGATTCGGAGGCCTTGGAGATCACTTGTGTTGATAGGAGCCCTAGTGCAAATGCATGTTTAAACTGGACGGAGGTGCAATATGACCTCACGGACAGGATTCGTCGGGCGTTGGAGCTTGACGAGAGCATGAAGCGTTTTATAGCAGAAACTGTGGATGGGTTAAATTCTAAGTTTTCTATTGACGACGGTATTTTTTGGAAGGACAGTCGGTTGTGCGTCCCAAACATTGGTAAATTGCGGGAGGAATTGATGTACGAGGCACACTTTACAAGTACTTAATCCACCCGGGGAGCACAAAAATGCTCAACGATATGAAAAAGTTGTTTTAGTGGTCAGGGATGAAGAGGGACATAGCTCTTTATGTGGCGAAGTGACATACTTGCGCCCTAGTAAAGGTTGAATGTCAGAAACCCGGTGGTTTCCTGAAGTCGTTACCAATACCGGAGTGGAAGTTTGAAGACATATCTATGGATTTCGAGCATGGCTTGCCGAAATCGCAGAGAGGGAACGATGTCGTTTGGGTGATCGTTGACCGATTGACAAAGGTATCACACTACATTCCGAACAAAAGGGACGATTCCGTGGAAAAGTTGGCAAAACTATACGTTGACAATATTATACGATTACACGGTGTGCCCCGTAGTATCGTTAGTGACCGAGATGGGAGTTTCACGTCAAATGATTGAAGTCTTATTCATCAATTGTTGGGTACCAAGCTGAAATTCAGCACGGTCTTTCATCCTTAGACGGATGGTCAGACCGAGAGGGTAAACAGAACGATGGAAAATATGATTCGCATGTGCAACTTGGATTTCAGGAAGAGGTGGGAGAATCAACTCTTTATGATCGAATTCGCCTATAACAATACCTACCAAGCGAGTATTAAGATGGCATCCTTCGAAACTGTTAGAGTTAGTATTTTACTATAAGTTGAGTTTAGTCCCACACCGCCTATCGGTGTTGGGTATCTTGCTGTAATCCTATATAATGCCCCTTGAGGATGAATAAAACTTGCACCTTTCATTTCCATTCTTCTTTCTACATGGTATCAGAGCCAGGTTCGATCACTCTGAAACATAATTAAAAAAAAATTCATCCCCTTACCCACTGTTCTCCCCCGTCCCGACCCGTGCGTCAATACTGCGCCCTGCTAGGGCTCACGCCCTCTGCTGCTCCCGCTCCTGTCGACGGAGTCGAAAGCTAATCCTGTCGACAGGAGCGGCCACTATTTCGCCTCTGCTGCTTCTCTCCCGATGGCCGATTCTTCTCCCGAGGGCTTCGCTGCTTCTCAACGACGATCCCGCCGTCTCTGGTTCTCCCGACGTCGACATCGGCTGCTTCCGCCGCTACTGTGCGCTGCCTGCGACATCTCTGCTTCTCCCGACGGCTTCGTCTTCTTCTCCCGACGGCTTCGCCCTCTACTTCCGACGGCTGTGCTTCCGTCGCCGTCTTCTCCCGACGGCTTCTCCGTCTCTGCTTCTCTCTCGATTCCTCCGACTTCTGTCTGCACCCGCTGCAGCTCTCTTCTTCTCCGTTGTTGGATGCTGCTCTGCCGCTTCTTCTCCGGCCTGCTGCTACCGCAGCTGCTTCTTCTCCGGCTTCCAGGCGCTGCTTCCTCTCCGTGTCGTTGCTGCTCATCTTCTCCGGCCTGCTGCTTCTTCTCCGGCTGCTCTGCGAGCCGTGCTTCTCCTTCGCTGATGTCGTGCTGCTCCTTCGTGATGACGGATGCTTCCTTTTTCTTCAGATCCAGCCCAGCCCGTAGGGTTTAACATTTAAATTTTTTAAGTTGTTTGCGGTTGTTGTGTTGCGTCTCTATGATTTCCGCCTTCTTGCACGTGATCTACGTGAGGGGGAGTGTACGTCACGGCCTCTAGGCGTAGTCTATACCTTCATGCACGTATTCCACGTGAGGGGGAGTGTTTGTGATATCGGCGGCTCGGATGCTTCTTTCCCGACTCCTGCCTTAGTCACACCCGGCCCCTAGATATAACCTATATCTTCTTGCACATGATCCACGTGAGGGGGCGTGTTTGTGATCACGGCGACTCGGATACTTCTTTCCCGACTCCTGCCTTAGTCACACATGGCCCCTAGGTTGATTTCATATGTTGTTTGTGTCTCCTCGTCGTTTTCTCTGGATTTGGTAGGATTGGTTTGGTCTTGTGTAGTTGACCTAGTTTCCGCTCCGAGTGTATCCAGCGTGGTCATGGTCGGTTTTGTGGACCAACGTCGTGTGGCTCTTGCCCGGTTGAAGTATCCCCGATGACACGCGGTTGGGCCTCGGTGGCTGTTGTTATGTTCCACGTTGTCAACCTTCTTTTACCTTCCATTTTATGTTGTCTTCAAGCTGTAGGGTTCCCCTTCAGCTTGAGGGGGAGTGTTAGAGTTAGTATTTTACTATATGTTGAGTTTAGTCCCACACCGTCTATCGGTGTTGGGTATCTTGTTGTAATCCTATATAATGCCCATTGAGGATGAATAAAACTTGCACCTTTCATTTCCATTCTTCTTTCTACAGAAACCTTATACGGTAGGAAGTGTCGTACTTCATTGGCTTTGGTAGAAACGGGTGAATCGAAATTGTATAAGTGTAAAAATGTCGAAGATGCGACTTCGACGATACGTTTAATTCGGGAGCGGTTATTAGTTGCTAAAGATAAGCAAGCAAAGTACTACAACGCTGAATACTGAAACGTGGAGTTTGCGGTGGGTGATTAGGTGTATCTCAAGATAAAGTCGTTCAAGGGTGTATCTAGGATTCGACACTTGAAAAAACTGAGTCTGAGATATCTTGGGCCGTTTGAAATCGTTGAGCTGATTTGTAAAGCTGCCTATCGGCTAAATCTTTCAGCTAAACTCAGTGGTTTGCACGATGTGTTTCACATATCGGTGTTGCGGAAGGTTGTGCAAGAGCCTACACAAGTGGTTGTTGTGGATCAAGTGTCGGTCGATAGTGGGTTGACGACGAAAGTCAAGACCATTCGAATCGAGGGAATGAAGGTCAACGGTTGCGGAACAAAGAAACTAGAATGGTCAAAGTCCGTTGGGATAACTGTGGCCGTGAGAAGCTGTCATGGGAGCGCGAACAGACCATGCAAGAAGAGTTCCCTGAGTTGTTCCGTTGAGATACATTATATATGTTTTGTACTTCTGTGTTGTCTCTTGTTAAGTGTAATTTTGGGATAAAATTTCTTAAAGGAGTGAAGATTTGTAATGCCCCGGATTTTCGATGATTAAAACAACACTATGTTACTGGAAGTTACCGACGGGCGGTAGAGCTATCACTGGCGGTAGCCAATAAATTAATTCAATCATTGTCTCTGTAAGGTATCGCCCGGCAGTAGAGGTATCGTTGGTGGTAGTATGCCACGTGTCATGACGTGTTGAGGTGGTCGTTGAGCGGCAGAGCGATCCTGGATGAGACCACCGCCTAAGCTACCGCGTGGCGGTAGCGAGTTACCGCGTGGCGGTAGCGAGTTACCGCGTGGCGGTAGCGAGTTACCGCGTGGCGGTAGCGAGTTACCGCGTGGCGGTAGCTATTTTTTAAAATGAGAGGTAAAGTGAATCTTGGTCATCCACTCCTTAGGAGGTGGACATCATGTGGCTGCTAGTGCAGCCCGAATTACTAACAGGCTGTGAAGAGGTTAGAGCTTCTCATTCTATTCCTCTCTCTCTTTTGTTTTGAGAAAAGGAGAAAGAACAAAGAAGAAGAAGGAGAAGGAGAAGGTTGAACCAGCCTTAGAGAAGAGCGTGGGAGGCGTTGTTGTGATCGAAGTAACAAGCCGAAGCTAGATCTGCGGAGAGGAAAGCGCTGCGGTCGTTTCTATCTGGATCAAGTTCGTGTTCATGGCTCCAAAATGATCGACAAGAGTAACGGTCTTCCTTCTTGGACATGTAAAGTACTTAATTTGTCATAGTTGCATGAAGACCCTCACTAATTGGTGGAGAACGAAGGGAAGTCCAACGGGTTGATCGATGATATCTCTGGTAATAAACTTGCATATAAAATTTGGAATCGAAGTACGAAATAGGCATGCTGTGAGAAACCCATCCGGACAGGTTGGTCTGGATTTGTGATGGTTATTTTGTTGATTTGCGTGCCGGATAAAACTGTGGTTAAACATGTGGTTTCGGAGTCATAGGGTGTCCGGGTTACTGCAGTGACAGTATTGGAGTTGGTCTTCAGGAAAACACCCAAATTTGAGGAAGAAATAGTGTTATGTCCCCTACCGTGCGGCGGTAGTGCTACTGTTGGCGGTAGCTCCCAGTGAGTTGTATTGTGATGATTGTTAGCCCAGGTCCCGGGGACAAGGTGGGTGGCAAGTTAAGTTGTTGCGCCTGGAGAACCCGGCTATGGTGGTCGTGAGTGTCAGTCTTGAATCATTGAGTTGTGAGCCTGGAGTGCCCAACTGCGGTGGCCGTGAGTGCCAGCCTTGAAACATAACTGGGTTATGTATGTTGTTTGGGAAAGGGAAGGCTGACCCGCGTCATGTCGTCTGCCTTGATTACCTTATCTTTTGGTGTTGACACGGCGGTTTAAGCAATGGGAAAGAGTTGATCTGTTCATGTGCTATATCGCTCTCGTACTTTGATTGCCTAAAGACTTGGCTTTCGTCGTTGGCATAGTCAGAGTCTTAGGCTACGGACCGGAAAGACTGGAATGCTAAATTTTGACCATCAATCTGGAACTGAGGATGGTGGTGGGCTTGGGAAAGTCCATAACACCGAAAATGTGCTCTGAGTGCACGGGGCGTGTGGCTTTGTGTGTCAACGTCTGTGATGATTGAGATATATATATATATATATATATATATATATATATCACTATTATGGATATCCTCCAACATGGCTGACATAAAGATTTCATGAACCAAAAACGACACGTTTCTGATATTTTTTTGCAAAATATCTTTCATATATCCTCCAATATGTCTGTTATTGATGGATATATTAGCCGATATATCAATCGATGTATGTCATCTACTTTTGTGAAGAGAACAGTTGTAAGTCCTTAAGGCCAAAACATTTTGTGTATTTTGAATATCATTCTTATGGTGTTGTTAGTGGGCTGTGTTTGGGTTCTAAAAAATCTTAAATGCTTCTGCTAGAATGCAACTCTGAGTTTGGATGCGTTAATGATTTGTTTTAATGCGTAACTTCGCTGACCTGTTCGTGGAATATGGCGTGGGGCCACGGCCGAACCTTCTGTTATATTCTACGTGACGGATGGGGGTGTTACATGCTCCACGGATCTCTTATCACCAGGCAATTGAATGTATCCTTTGGTACCTAAAAATTGCTCCGAAACAAGGACTCGTGTATAAGCCTTCTCCCAACTTGTCTTTGTGACTTACTTTGATGCTAAATATGCTAGCTCCCTTGATGATCGCCGATCCACGAGTGGTTTCTGCAACTTGAGTGGACATCTTGTCACCTGACAGAGCAAGAAGCAAACTGTGGTTACACGCTCATCTACAGAAGCTGAATATCGTTTTGGAGAGCCTTCTAAGTGATTAGGGCATTAAATTATCTTTGCCATCTATTCTCTTTTGTGGCAATCAAGCGGTTATTCACATTGCCAATAATCAAGCGTTTCATAAACATACCAAGCATATCGAGGTCGATTGTCAATTTGTTCGTGAAAAAGTACATCTTAAGAAATTGGACTTACGACATGTGCCTGGTGTTAGGCAAATTACTGACATCCTCACAAAGGCCCTAACTCGACCTTTATATCATCAATATTTGTCCAAGCTTGGCTACTATGATTTATATGTTAACTATGTTGGGTCTCCACTCATCCTCCTTATAAATACTTGTGTATACTCTTGTTCCATGTTAACTTGACAGGGAATAATAAACCATATATACTTTTCCTTTTCATTTATTGTGCCACTCAACAAAATCAAATAAAAAATGCTTTCTAACATGACTCAATCATTTTTGGAAGTTAACGCAGATCTGCAGAATGATAAGATGGAGAGCTCGCATTCAACCTCTAATGGTGCGTCCAAGATCTGGGTAATGTGGAAAGAACCACTATGATTTAAAACATATCAAATTTCACGATCATGTCATCAATTTCTCAGTATAAGCTGAACACAGGAGCTTCAACCTTTTTCTTGTTTGTCCATGCAAAGTGTTCAGTGTTGGAGAGAAGATTTTCGCGGCGGGTTGATTTGTTCAGATTGTACTCAGGAATTTAAAAAAATAAAGGACAGAAAATATGGTTCAATCGAACTGAATATAGTTAACTTTTACATTAAATCTGACGGTACTTACAATATCATATACAGATCCAATGCGCCTCCTTTCCGAGCCTCCTCTTCCACTGTACAAAGCCGAATACGGGCTTGATTGAGATCGCTGGTGCTGCTGCTCGATCTAGCTAGTGTTCCATTAGCACTTGATTTATCGTCTGAGCTCATTTCAAGAAGAGATGTCAGATTTTGAAGATCAGTGGCTGCCTGCCCATAGTCTCTAATCATTTCATGCAAAGTGGCTCTTCTAGAAATTGCCTACAAGATCAGAAAAAAATCCAAAGCTTCTAATTGTGCTTACAGCATATACAAATAAAGTAACAGACCTAAACATTCAAAAAGTTATTCTAGTTCATGGTTTATCTTGGCTATGTTAATTATCTAGGGACAGATGGATATTCAAAAAATTATAGTCTAAACAAAACAAATGTATAACTCCCGGCAATCCCAGTATGCAACTTTTAAATATAAAAATTCTTCTTTTTATATGGTTTAAACAGTGAAGATCCAGTTGCGAGATACAGTGAAAGGCTTTTTCAACAAAAAAGCACAAAATTCCCTAGAAATCACAATTAAAACAACAATACATCTCCAAATGTATATTTTTGTTTTTAAGAGTATAATAAACTAAACATCAAACTAAAAATAGAAGAAAAAAAGAATTCTAAAATTGGCATGGCATGGAAGTACTATTGCATAAGGATAACTTTCTAGAGCACCAGTAGGGCCACAAAAACCGTAGAAGGAGATGTATTAAAATTACTGGAAGATATAATAATCATATCAAACAGAGGTTGAAGTGATAAAAGGATAATAAATCTAGTAAGCTATGCAGTCCTGAGTCTCTATCCACAACACCATTAATCTACTCCATTCTGGGTTGTTCGAAGTCATACCACGTTAACAAAACAAAATAAAAATATACAGATAATTCAAACAATTACAAACCTTTCTATAATTTGAGTCAAGCGCAATAGCAAGACTACAATCTGCAATTGCATCTGTAATTTGTCCAAGTGCTTGGTATGCAGCAGCACGGTTGCAGAAACATATTGCTGTAAAAGGGCGAGATTCTGTATTCAATGCTAGAGCAGCAGTATAATATTCCACAGCTTCCAAATGTTTTCCTGCTTGAAATGCATCATTGCCTGCAGTCTACAGTTGAAATATTTTATAAGTGAAAAAAAACTACTGTGTAAAGAGACCAGGGATGAAGATAATTAAAAACAAACAAAAGACTTGAATGCTGCGAACATATTTCATAAACATCTATTCATATAGACAACTGATACCAGAAAATAGGTGGAAATGATATATAATAAGGCCATATATGGAACAATGCCCTGAACCAAAAATTGCACGTTGAGTTCCCATGATAAAATTCTGAGTTAAGAAGAATAATCAGTGGAACTAATTTCTTAAGAGACTATAATGGATTCAAAGATCTGATGGAAATTGCGACACACAATGGCCCATACAACGATCGAAATCGCCCATTTTATGTGAATCGACTATCTGAGATTTTTGTTATTTTTCTATACTTTTTGAATTTTTATTTCATGTATTTTGAGGGTTGTCGTGATAGGAGAACCATGACCTTCAATGATGGGCGTGCAGTCTATAAATAGAGATAGATGGTCCAATTTGAAGGCATCGAAAGTTTGGTTGAGAAATCCTCCTTTCTATAAATAGAGATAGATGGGCGTGATAGGAGAACCATGACCTTCAATGATGGGCGTGCAGTCTATAAATAGAGATAGATGGTCCAATTTGAAGGCATCGAAAGTTTGGTTGAGAAATCCTCCTTTCGCTCACTTGGTGCCGAAGACAGAATCCAAGTGTGAAGCATGAAATTATCCCATTTCCTCCCCTCCCGAACCAGCCGGACACTCCCCCTTCTGCACCTCCTTTAGCCAGCCTCCCCACTCTCCCTCCACCAAAGAGACGGTCTCCCTCCCATCCCTCAAACCACCACCATTTCCACAAAATTTATCCACCTCCACAACTAAAATATCCATTTGTTTCCATTTTTAGGCGATCGCCGGAAAACCTCCTCCGAACAACTCCATCGAGCCTCCACCACCACCCCCAAACTCCTCCATTTTTAATTTTCCGGTGATAGCCGGCGAACACATCCGGACACCACAACCACTGGCGATCACCTCCGGACAACCACCACTCCATAACTACAATAACTACCTTCCCCACTACCTCCACCCCCCTAAATTTAGACCACTAACTTCCTACATTTCCTCCACTCTTCCCGCTACATCCTAAACCTACAGCTCACGTGGATCCACTTTCCCTCAATCCACACACAACTTTCCCTCAATTCTCTCTATCATTCACATGGATCCACTTTCTCCTCAATCCAACCGAGTGCCCCCGCTTCCTAAATCAGTAGGAGCCCACTTCCCCAACTGCCAGATCACTGCCATCCCTCTATCTGTCACCCAATTGCTATTCAGGAGAGGTAGATATTACTCACAGCCGCGGAATTTACTTTCTAGACTGTAGATTCTTGCTCCGCGGCTCCCCCAGGCTTCCCAAAACAACTCTCCCAGCCACCCCTTATCTTTTCCCTGCCTCTCCTGGTGGAGACAAAGCCCATCGGGTCGTCGCGAAAGTACCCGACGCCGCACCCGATTGAACCCTATCGGCCCTGAATTTACATGTTTTATTTGTATTGTGTGTTGTAATTTGCGTGAAATATATGTATATATATATATACTTACATAAATATATATATATATATACATGTGTGTGTGTGCTGAAGGAGTGTGAGTTTATATATATGTATATATAATACATATCTTTATTATATAATACAATAGGTATATCTCAAAGCACACCATGAAACTCATCTGCACCGTCCGATTCCAAGGAAATTAAATCTGATCGTTGGATTCTTAAAGGGCGGCCTGCAATTGAAAAAAATCCCAAAAAGTTATTGTTCATCCATGGAAAAATCCCGATACCGCCCGTTTCCGCCTTCACGCTTCTCCGCCTTCCGCGGAGCCGCCGGCGGACTGCCCGTCGGGGAAAGGCGAGGAAGAGTGAGCAGGCCGAAGCGGGGGGGGGGGGGGGGATTTGGGGTTTTTTTTCGTTTTTTATTCATTTTTTTTTAAAAATGATAAGTATTTATATAATTATTTATTAAATTATAATTTCATTTAAAAAATAATTAATTTGTTTAATATCAAAATTATTACTTTAAATACTTTTAAATTCTGCCGGGGGCGGGCGAAGCCCGTCGGGGGGGGGGGGGGGGGGGGGGGGGGGCTTCGCGGGAGGCGGGCAAAGCCCGCCTGAATGCCAAGCGGGCGAAGCCCGCAGCGATGCATCGAGAACCCGTTGGAATGCGGGCGAAGTCCGCAGTGACGCCTGACGCATCGAGAGCCCGCCGGAATGCGGGCGAAGCCCGCAGCGACGCCTGACGCATCGAGAACCCGTTGGAATGCGGGCGAAGCCCGCAGCGACGCCTGACGCATAGAGAGCCCGCCGGAATGCGGGCGAAGCCCGCCAAAATGCGGGCAAAGCCCCCCGGAATGCGGGCGAAACCCGCCGGAATGACAAGCGGGCGAAGCCCGCAGCGACGCATCGAGAACGGGCGGAGCCCGTTCGAAGATGCTAGTATAATATTATAACAATATATATATGATAAAAATATATATTATATATATATGAAAGGTAAAGGCAGCCCGTGTTCAGCATTTTCCCGGTTCAGAAGGCCCGATGCACTGTTCCTCTTCCCCAAATCGGACGAACAGCATGCAGCTCTTGCGTGGTTTCTGCCCACGATCTGCGCACGCCTCCCGTTGCTCCTCCGCCGATTTCGCCGCCAAGACCCCACCTCGAGCAGCTTCAACAACCGTCCACCTGGCCACGTTCCTCCCCCACGCAGGCACTGCTACCGTTGAATCCGCCATGGCTGTTCTCCAGCAAACCGCCGACTTCGTGTGCAGTTTTATTTCTTTTCTTTTCTTCTTCTGATTTTGTTTTCGAAACCCAATATAAAGGGGATCCCTGTAATCGTTTTAGGTGGTTGTTGAATATTGAAATGAAGAGTTGCTTCCTGTAAATGGCGCTTCCCGTATGAGGAACGATGAACAGTGCCATGTCCGGCACTTGTGAGGTTGTTGTGTGCTTCCTGTTAGAAATTAGGCGCGATTGAAGCTCTGTGTGAGCATTGTAGGTGTTAGGCGTGTAAGAATTGTAGGAGTTAGGATTGATGAACCTGTTGAGTTGAAACTTTGTTGTTTAAGTTTTTTTTTTCCAGTTAATGAATGGTGCTGCTATTGATTTCCAATAGCAGTTCATGAGTATTTTCGAGCCTGAACTTGCTTCCAGTTGGAGTCCTGTCAGAGTGATTTTGGTTTGCAGTTGGTGTGATTCCCATTAAAGCTTCTGTTAAGTTTTAGCGTTTGCTTGTTGTTGCCTTCTTGGAAGAGAAGAACAGTAAATTAAATAGCACTGTATTAGTTTAGTTGTAATGAATTAATGAAAGGAGTGACTGTTGCTGCTTCCATTAAGGTGAGAATGTGAATGTGCGTGGAATCCGTGAACATTAAAGAGATTAGAATACATCTTAGTGTGTGAGATTTCGTGGAGCCACCGCGAGTATTTGAGATTTTGTTGAACCACCTTGAGTGTGAGAGCGAGTGAATTTTAGGTGTGTTAGGTTTGTGGCTTTCTTACATTATTGAGTGATTCCGTGGAACCACCTTGTGTGAGAGAGTGATTTTATTCTTTGGTGCCCGTGTGCGATAGCGGCCGACCTCGGAGCGAAGAACGAAGGTGACGAGGAGTTCCTCGCGTGATCGCCATCGACTTCGGAATACGGAAGATGCCTCTTCCGTGGGTAATTGTTTCTTTCTCTTTTCCTTTGTGTGTGTCTAAGTTTTCTCCTTAGGATAATTAGACTCATTGCTGGGTTTTCGCCCGAATTTCGTCAGCAAACGCTACGTCGAAAACTCCAAACGAAAACGTATTTGGAGTTCACGATTTCTGTTTTGCTACGACAAGAGGAACGGAACGAAAGTTGCGAACTTCCTTCCCCGGATTTAAAATTGAACCATTTTATTTAAGAAAGTTCATTTTAAAGAAAGTAGTGAATTTGTGCTTTACAAACAATTTAATTGCTTCATTTCTTAAGTTTGTGCAAATTTCACTCAAAACTTTGCAAAATTAAGTTAATCATTGCATGCATTTAGGGTTTCCTAGAAAAAGCCGACAGGCGCGTAAACCCTACGCGTCGTCCCGCATCAAATTGGTATCAGAGGGAGGTTCCGAAATTTTTCTAAGTTTTGGGATCCGCCTTGCGTAGAATAGGAACCCGCATATCATTTGAATTTTTTTCAAAAAAAAAAGAGAATTTTTTTTAGCATCATAATTGCATTTAACTTGTGTGTTCACATGCATCGGCATAGTGATAGAATGCGTCGGGTTGAGCTTGGTCAACCGAGTCGTAAGAACGAAGGGAATGAACCACCCCCGTGGTTTTTACCATTCGCCCACCAAATGACTATTAACTGAGAGTACCTGTCAAATGCGTGAAAGGTTAGAAAACCTTAGAGGTAGGGTGAGTAGTTTAGAAATACCCCCTCATGCGTCAATGCCGCATCGAATTCGATATGAGCATTCTGTCTGTGCACATTACGATATTCCTCATCACTATGTGGAAAGGTCTACCTTTAGGAGAAATCCTTTATTTGAGGATTACGACTTCACTTATACCCACTCCCATAGTACCCCATCACAGAGATCCGTGCGATACTCCGATGATTATCCTCGATCACAGTACATTACTGCCAGAGAACGTGTTGATCCCCCAATACGTTCACATTATGCTAGAGACGATCAGTACGATGATTATCGTCGATTTTATCCTCGTACTCGAATGGATCATATTGGTCCTTCGACACCATATTATGAGGATAGTGGTCAGTATCACTCTAGTTATCGATACTACACGTCTCCTTTATATGAGGAACCCGAGATTGCATATGTGCAACCACCATCACACGTTCGTAGGACTCGCGATCATCCACGATCACGTCATGATTATGATATGGACGATCGTCACGACTACACTCACGAATACTATAGAGGTCACTATCACCAAGAGTACGTCACACCTAGTGATCCCCCTAGTGTTTCAAAGGCGAACATGATGATAGACGTTAAGGGTCAGCAAGAGCATTCCACTGCCCACACCAGGGAGACGTCACCCACTCTCTCTGATATTCTAGTACAGGATGTGTGGAGTCAACCCCCATGTGAGTTTGTTCCACTGAGTGACCTCGTCCTTGATTCGATATCTACTAACTCACTTTTGAGTGTAGATTCCTTGCACACTTCACCTAGTGGCGTACCGAGTCACATCACTACACCCGATGTCACATCGAGTCCCATCACACCTGATGTTGCACCGAGTGACATTACGTTAGAGAGTCAAGAGCTTAGTAGTGATTTCGAGGTAGTTACCCCTACCCTTTCTGAGAACACGACCCCTTCTGATGGTTAATTTCTGGAGGACCATCACTCGACTGATGGGTCATTTGACGACCCTCCTATTGATCCTCCAGATGAGTCACCTCGTCTTTGTGTGGATGAGATTTATCTGAATAGTACACTTATAGATTTTAAGACATGGATACCTGCTCCATTGTCTCACTTGATGTTGATAGTGCTTAGGCATAGCCATCTAGTTACTCGCACTCTAGATGAGTTATGGGACGTACCATCTGTTGATCATCGTATTTGCGATGAGTTTTTCTATGTCCCACCAGGTGAGCCTCCCGATGCCTCACTTCCCCTTAGTCCATTTATCACGGTTGTCACACTTCGTGCACATTTATATGAGAGCACCACATCCGTCTTTGAAGCTTATGTTTGCACGCGTCGCATTTGCGACGAATTTTATTATACCCCTCCTGGTGAACCCCCAGATGAAAAATTTATGGGTTCACCACACATTTGGGATGTATCCATCTTTAGTGGCACGGTCGAGTTTGAGGGTGCACTCACTGATTCATTGATGTTATACCTTGTCACCCGCACTTTCAGAGACAGTCCGCACACTATGTTGACACATCTGGTCACTGATGTCTCTAATTTGCGCTTAAGTGTTCATCGCCCCCGCGATGAATTCTTTTATGATCCACCCTCTAAGCCTCTTGATCATGTACCTCTCTCAGGAGTTGCTTTTAGTATCTGAAACCATTGGTTTGTGGCGTTAGTCATATTAGTAGTTCATTCATTGCATTTGCATGATTTGCATAAAAATTTGTTGAGCGGAAAATTGCATAGTACTTTGGTTTTTATGCAACTCAAGTTAACAAACATAAAAGAGCTATTAATTTTAAAATGGATGACTTGATTATGGTTCGGCTAGATCAGGAACGGCTACCTTCTGGTACCGTAAAGAAGCTAGCTACCGTTGGACTAGACCCTTTCGAGTAGTAAAGCGGATTGGGCGAAACGCGTATGAACTTGAGATGCCTTCCGTTTGGGGAGCAACTCCTGTTTTTAACGTAGCCAATCTGACTTAATTCTACGATTACTCGCATGAGTCTTTAGAATTTCCATTGCCTCCCCTCCATTTGATTCTTCTGGGTTGGTGAGTGAGAGTGAGGAGCCACATTCAGGACACCCTGATTTTCATTCCGCTACTGACATTTCCATTATAGTTCCTTCTGTTTTCATTGCCAATTTCAGGTTGAGTATGAGACACCTGGAGATTATTCTATCCAAGTTCCGAGCACACATTGGACAGTGACCACGACTAATGATGATTTTCAGAGATACTTGGTTCATTGTCATGGATGTTGATTTCTCCCACACTACCGCTCGGAGCACTCACCAGAGATGAGTGATTTCGAGAGGGGGAGAGTTGGTGGAGACCAAGCCCATCGGGTCGTCGCGAAAGTAACCGACGCCGCACCCGATTGAACCCTATCGGCCCTGAATTTACATGTTTTATTTGTATTGTGTGTTGTAATTTGCGTGAAATATATGTATATATATATATACTTACATAAATATATATATATATATATATATATACATGTGTGTGTGTGCTGAAGGAGTGTGAGTTTATATATATGTATATATAATACATATATAATATTATAACAATATATATATGATAAAAATATATATTATATATATATATGAAAGGTAAAGGCAGCCCGTGTTCAGCATTTCCCCGGTTCAGAAGGCCCGACGCACTGTTCCTCTTCCCCAAATCGGACGAACAGCAGGCAGCTCCTGCGTGGTTTCTGCCCACGATCTGCGCACGCCTCCCGTTGCTCCTCCGCCGATTTCACCGCCAAGACCCCACCTCGAGCAGCTTCAACAACCGTCCACCTGGCCACGTTCCTCCACCACGAAGGCACTGCTACCGTTGAATCCGCCATGGCTGTTCTCCAGCAAACCGCCGACTTCGTGTGCAGTTTTTTTTCTTTTCTTTTCTTCTTCTGATTTTGTTTTCGAAACCCAATATAAAGGGGATCCCTGTAATCGTTTTAGGTGGTTGTTGAATATTGAAATGAAGAGTTGCTTCCTGTAAATGGCGCTTCCCGTATGAGGAACGATGAACAGTGCCATGTCCGGCACTTGTGAGGTTGTTGTGTGCTTCCTGTTAGAAATTAGGCGCGATTGAAGCTCTGTGTGAGCATTGTAGGTGTTAGGCGTGTAAGAATTGTAGGAGTTAGGATTGATGAACCTGTTGAGTTGAAACTTTGTTGTTTAAGTTTTTTTTTTCCAGTTAATGAATGGTGCTGCTATTGATTTCCAATAGCAGTTCATGAGTATTTTCGAGCCTGAACTTGCTTCCAGTTGGAGTCCTGTCAGAGTGATTTTGGTTTGCAGTTGGTGTGATTCCCATTAAAGCTTCTGTTAAGTTTTAGCGTTTGCTTGTTGTTGCCTTCTTGGAAGAGAAGAACAGTAAATTAAATAGCACTGTATTAGTTTAGTTGTAATGAATTAATGAAAGGAGTGACTGTTGCTGCTTCCATTAAGGTGAGAATGTGAATGTGCGTGGAATCCGTGAACATTAAAGAGATTAGAATACATCTTAGTGTGTGAGATTTCGTGGAGCCACCGCGAGTATTTGAGATTTTGTTGAACCACCTTGAGTGTGAGAGCGAGTGAATTTTAGGTGTGTTAGGTTTGTGGCTTTCTTACATTATTGAGTGATTCCGTGGAACCACCTTGTGTGAGAGAGTGATTTTATTCCTTGGTGCCCGTGTGCGATAGCGGCCGACCTCGGAGCGAAGAACGAAGGTGACGAGGAGTTCCTCGCGTGATCGCCATCGACTTCGGAATACGGAAGATGCCTCTTCCGTGGGTAATTGTTTCTTTCTCTTTTCCTTTGTGTGTGTCTAAGTTTTCTCCTTAGGATAATTAGACTCATTGCTGGGTTTTCGCCCGAATTTCGTCAGCAAACGCTACGTCGAAAACTCCAAACGGAAACGTATTTGGAGTTCACGATTTCTGTTTTGCTACGACAAGGGGAACGGAACGAAAGTTGCGAACTTCCTTCCCCGGATTTAAAATTGAACCATTTTATTTAAGAAAGTTCATTTTAAAGAAAGTAGCGAATTTGTGCTTTACAAACAATTTAATTGCTTCATTTCTTAAGTTTGTGCAAATTTCACTCAAAACTTTGCAAAATTAAGTTAATCATTGCATGCATTTAGGGTTTCCTAGAAAAAGCCGACAGGCGCGTAAACCCTACGCGTCGTCCTGCATCATCTCCCCTATTCCATAATCATAATCTCCTTCCATCCTCCCCTAACGGAACACCTCCCAGTCCTTGTCTGAAGATCCAGCCGTCTGGCAGTTCCCCATCCAGCGCAGCCACCTCCTATTCTGAGCTGTCCCGAGCCTCATTTACCCCATGCCTGCTTCCGCGCGGCCTCCAACACTTCCACCAGTTGCAGCCAGTCATCAGGCATCTCATTACTCGTGCTGTCCAGCAGCCCGCTGCTCCACTAGGAGCCCAGAATTCAGTGCCGCCTTCAGATCCGACTCAGGGAAAGCCAACCAAACCTCCTGCTTTATAGTTGTGTAAATTCTAAGTTAGTTGTTAATTAATCTTTGTTGAATTAGTGACCCTTGCTTGCGTCGTCTCTTTTTTGTGAACGTTGTTTCTACACCGTTTGTGGCAAGTGTTGATATTCATTTGCTTGTTTTTTCATGATTCGTGCACTCTCACAATAATACTACTGCATGCGCTATCAATTTTTGAAGTTTTCCTCTTTTGGGGTTTTTATGCATTTGTTAATACAAATCATAATAATTGCAAGTTAAATTTGTCGGAATTAAGTATGCATTTAGAAATTACCCTTACCCTCCTAATAGGACCGTCCTGCGTCAGATTGGTATCAAAGCACAGGTTGAAGTTTAGTTTAGAATGTGCGGGACTAAAACTTATATGCTTTACCCATGACATATCAATAGTAGCAATTGCTTTTCTAATCCATTATTTGAGTAACTTGAGTCTACACAAGTACAAGCCCATAGAGTTCACTTGGAAAGAGTCGAACGGAATAATAGGTTTTATTAATCCAAAGAGAAGCCCCGTGCTCATACATATACATAAGTAAAGGGAAAAAAGCTAAAAAGACTAAACTACCCCATACCGGGGTTACACATAAACAACACGGACGACTTGAAAGAACTATTATTACAACTCTCCCCCTCAAGTCGGACGGAAGACATCCGTCATCCCAAGCCTTTGAATGACGTCGATAAACATGTCACACCCCAAGCTCTTGGTAAACACATCGGCCAACTGATCTTTGGAATGAACGAACGAAGTGACAACTATTTTTTTATCCAAGTGGTCTTTAATAAAATGCCGATCAACCTCAACATGTTTTGTCCTGTCATGTTGGACCGGGTTATGGGCAATGTTAATGGTTGTCTTATTGTCACAAAACAAGGAGAAGAGGTCCGTCACAAGGAAACCCAGATCTTGTAACACAGTGCGCAGTCATAGTCCCTCACATAAACCTTGGGACATGGCACGATATTCTGCCTCCGCACTAGACCGAGCCACAACATTTTTCTTCTTGTTGCGCCACGTAACGAGGTTTCCACCAACAAAGGAGCAGTATCCTGTTGTGGATTTTCTGTCATCATGGCAGCCAGCCCAATCAGCATCAGTAAAAACTTCAATCTTCAAAGTGTCGTTCCTGGAGAATAGGAGACCACGACCAGGAGCTTTCTTCAAATATTGCAGCAAACGATACGCAGCTTCTTGATGTCTGATTCGAAGAGAATGCATATATCGGCTTAGGATACCAACAACATACGTAATGTCGGGGCGTGTATGAGATAGGTATATAAGTTTGCCGACCAATCTTTGATAACGTGATACATCAATGTGATCACCATCGTCCTCTTCATCAATATTGTGATTTTCCTCAATCGGGGTGTTCGCAGGAACACACCCAAGCATACTTGTTTCTTTTAGGAGATCTAATATGTATTTACGTTGGGATATAAAGATACCCTGCTCGGATATGATCACTTCGATACCCAGGAAGTACCGTAATCTTCCCAAGTCTTTTACTTCAAATTCAGCAGACAGGAGGGTCTTAAGATTGGCAATCTCCTCTGTGTCATTTCCCGTAATCACAATGTCATCCACGTAGACAATGAGGACTACAACACGTTCATATCTCCGAATGAACATGGTATGATCCGATTGGGCTTGCTTGTACCCAAACTTGAGCATTGTCGTAAGAAATCTCCCAAACCAGACCCTAGGTGATTGCTTCAAGCCATATAAAGATTTTCTGACGCGACAGACAAGGCCTTCAGCTCCTTTCTTTACAAAACCAGGAGGAAACTTCATGTACACCTCCTCGAGCTCACCATGGAGGAACGCATTTTTAACATCCAGTCGATGAAGCTCCCAGTCCAGGCACGCAGCACACGATAGCAACACCCGAATAGAATCCATCTTGGTAACAGGAGCAAACGTCTCCTGATAGTCAACTCCTTGTGTCTGGGTATACCCTTGAGCAACTAGACGTGTTTTGTACTGTTCCACCTTACCATCTTGGTTCTGCTTAACAGAGAAGACCCATCGGGAACATATAGCTTTCTTCCCGGAAGGGAGAGCGGATACATCCCACGTGTGATTCTTGTCCAAGGCAGACATCTCATCGTGCATAGCCTGAGTCCAGGCCGGTATCTCCAAAGCTTCCTGCCATGTCTTAGGAATAACAACTAGGGAAAGAGATGAAACAAACGCCTGATGGCTCAGAGTAAGATGGTGGTAAGCCACGTGATTAGAGATAGGATGTTGCGTACAAGGAGCTTTACCTTTCTTGGGGAAAGCAATCAGAATATGCAGATCAGCTTCATCAGATCTGAGTCCGAAGATGGCACTGGCAGAGGTCGAGTTGTGGTAACCTGAGTACCTGAACTGTGGCGGTGGTAAACATGAGGAAAGGGAGAAATCATAGTAGAAGAGTCAGGTACCTGGATGGGGGCTACGGGTACTGGAGTAGAATGAGTAGAGGGAATGGTAGGAAGAAGAGGAAGAGGAACAGGAGTAACATCCACATCACCACGGTTCTCCCCCTGACGAAAGAGGTGAGTCGAAGACAGAAAATAAGGCTCCCCCTCACGGAAGGTGACATCCATGGTACAGAACATACGCCTTGAAGGAGGGTGATAACAGCGATAAACTTTGGTCGTATAAGAATAACCAAGAAAGACACACCGATGAGCCCGAGGGTCAAGCTCGTCACGATTCGGTTGGTGCACATGAACGAAACACACACCACCAAAAACACGGGGTGGCAAATGAGAGGTATGAACCACACCCGAGGTGGAGAGACGAGCGAGAGGAGTGGTAAAGGAAAGGACACGAGAAGGGAGACAGTTGATAAGGTGAGCAGCGGTAAGTACCGCATCACCCCAATAGGGTTTCGGGAGGTGCATAGAGTTAAGGAGGCAGCGAGCAATCTCAAGGAGGTGGCGATTTTTCCGTTCGGCCACTCCATTCTGAGTAGATGTATAAGCACAGGTTTTCTGGTGGATGATACCGTGAGAGGTGAGGTAAGAGTCAAAGGCACCCCGATCATCATACTCCCCCCATTATCACTCCGAAGGACTCGAATAGAGGTATGAAATTGTGTTTGCACCATTTTATGGAAAATTTGAAAACAAGAAAACACTTCACTTTTCTTTTTTAACAAATAAACCCACGCAGTACGTGAAAAACAATCAATAAATGTGACAAACTGTTACCGATGCAGTGGAGGAACCCCCGTGGCGGGTGTACACACGACGAGCTCGAGGAAATGCGGACTCAAGCGAGGCGTCGGACCGGCCGGCGGATGGAGACAACACCGAACCGGGCGGCTCGGCCGGCGTGCTAGGCGGACCCGGACCGGGCGGGATTGCAAACCGGGTGGCCCCTTGTTGAGGGTTTGGTTTATTTATGCTTTGTAATAATTTTGGTTCCCTATATATGGGGACTTGGACTTTTGCTTTAGGGTTATGTTTTTGTATCTTGGAACTTTGGGGGCTGATCCCTCTTCTCCTCTCTTCCTCTTGCTTCCTTCTTCTTCTCTCCTAAACCCTAACCGGCCCTCTCTTTTGACCGGATTCCTCTTATTGCATCTTGTTGGTATTAACTGGTCCGACCTGCCGCTCCGCCCGCTCGTTGCCGCCGGATTTCTATGGCCCCGAACACCCGCCTTTCCGCGGCCGACACCGCCGACCTCGCCGACGCCACCGCGAGTCAAGTCGCCCTCCACGCGACTCAGATCGGCGAACCCAAGACCTCGGTTGACGCCCTCTTGGCGGGTCAATCGCTCATCCTCAGCCGCCTCGATGCGCTCGCGCCGCCCCGCATACCGGCACCGGCGTCCGCGTCCTCCACCGACACCGCCTCGATTCTCGGTGTTCCGCCGGCCGCTCCTCCTATCGCGCCGCCCGCGCTACCCGTGGGGGGAGGGGGCCGCTTACCACAACACCTCGACGTTCCCTCCTTCTCCGGCATGGATCCTTTGGGATGGATCGCACGCGCGGAACAATATTTCGACCTCAACTTCACACCGCTACCGGATCGAGTCGGCACGGCAATCATTGGCCTCGACGGATCCGCCCTCCATTGGGCTCGTTGGCTACGCCAAAGCCAACCCGCCATTTCGTGGGTCGATTTCAAACAAGAGATGGTTACCCGCTACGATTCTCGCTATACCGGCTCCGCCATTGAACGCCTATGTAGCGCGCGGCAATCGGCCGATTTGGACACCTACATCGACGAGTTCGTCGCCTTGGTCACACAAGTACCGGGCCTTCCGCCCGATCATTATTTGGGGTTTTTCCTCCAAGGTCTCGTTCCCTCCATTCGATCTCGCCTCCGGACACACAACCCGCGCACCGTATCGGACGCTTTAATACTTGCGCGGGCCGTCGAGGCCGACCTTGGACAACGGCCACCGGCGGCACCTCATCCTCCGGGGCATAAACACTCCACCGGACGGGATCACCAACCGCGGACAACAGGCCATACTGAGGCTCGGACCGGTCGCCCCACACCGCCGCACCGCATATCAAACCAAGATTACAACGAACTCTGTCGCAAGGGCTTGTGCTTCTGTTGTCGTCAACCGTATTCCCCTCAACATGTGTGCGCCGTCAAGGAGTTTCACGCCCTATTTGGCGATTTCGACACGGAGGTCACCATGGCTGATTTTGATGCACTTGTTTTACCCGATGACGACGAACCTCCGGGGGCGGCGGCGGCGATGAACATCCTTGATTTACCATTCTACTCGGTTGGTGGTATTACCGGACCGCGTACTATGAAGATGCGCGGAACGGTCCGCGGCCGTCCTATCATTATCATGATCGACAGTGGCGCGAGTCATAACTTTCTCTCCGACGAAGTGGCTCGGGCATTGGAGTTGCCGAGCCAATCTTCCCCAACTTTCGCCGTCGCCTTGGGCGATGGAAGCCGCCGCCCAACCTTGGGCCGGTGTGACAATGTTAACTTCTCTATCGGCGATTATACTTTTACGACGGACTTCTATGCCTTCGCATTGGGCGGTTTGGACGCAATATTGGGCGTCGCTTGGCTCCAAACTTTGGGCGACGTTCGCGTCAATTGGGCTAACATGTCCATGCTATTCCACCATCAAGACCAACCATGCCGCCTTTTAGGCGATGCAACTCTCCTCTGCTCCCCGCTATCCGCCCGAAGCCTAAACCGCATTACGGACGCCACCTTTGCGGCATGGTTATGGCCCATGCAATCGGAGGCTTCCCCGGCGGCTCCGCCATCCCAAGAACTGCAAGCTCTTATCGCTGAATTCTCGGACATTTTCACAACTCCCACCGGACTTCCTCCGGTCCGCCCAACCGACCATTCTATTGTCCTCCAACCGGCATCCACCGCAATCTCGGTTCGGCCATACCGCTACGGTCACACACAAAAGGATGAGATCGAACGCCTAGTGCGGGAGATGCTCTTGGGGGGTCTCATTCGGCCAAGCTCTAGCCCCTTTTCCAGCCCGGTTTTGCTCGTTCGGAAAAAAGACGCAAGTTGGCGTTTTTGTGTGGACTATCGCGAGCTCAACAGAGCAACCGTGGCGGACAAATATCCGATCCCGGTAATACAAGAATTGTTGGATGAACTTCATGGCGCTACCTTCTTCACCAAGTTGGACTTGCGGGCCGGCTACCATCAAATTCGGGTTCGCCCGGAGGATATTCACAAGACGGCGTTTCGTACCCACGACGGCCATTTTGAATTCGTGGTCATGCCGTTTGGGCTAACCAACGCCCCGGCAACCTTCCAAGCAACGATGAACGACATCTTCGGTCGGTACTCCGTAAACACGTGCTTGTGTTTTTTGACGACATTTTGGTTTTTAGTTCCACTTGGCAGGAACACCTTCTTCATGTGCGTCAAACATTCTCTACTCTTCGGCGTCATACCTTGGCGGTGAATCAAAAGAAGTGTTCCTTTGGCGAGACGCGCGTCCACTATTTGGGGCACACTATTTCGGCCGGCGGCGTCGCCATGGACACCGATAAGGTCCATGCGGTGCTCCATTGGCCAACACCCACATCACTTCGGGAAGTTCGCGGTTTTCTTGGCCTTACCGGCTACTATCGCCGGTTCATCAAGGACTACGGCGGGATAGCCCGCCCTCTCACGCAATTATTGACGAAATCGGACGAGGCCCCCTTCGCGTGGCCACCCGCGGCAACCGCCGCCTTTGCGGCGCTCCAATCCGCTCTTATTCATGCTCCGGTTTTGGCAATGTCGGACTTCAACCAACCTTTTATCATTGAATGTGACGCTTCCGGCACGGGCGTAGGGGCGGTCCTCATGCAAACCGGCCGCCCCATAGCATACTACAGCCGGGCTTTTTCTACGGCCATCCGGAGCCGGTCGGCGTATGAAAATGAGCTTATGGCATTGGTTCTTGCCGTCCAACACTGGCGGCCGTATCTCCTTGGCCGTCCATTTATCGTCCGAACGGATCATCATAGCCTCCGCTACCTTCTACAACAAAAGATCGCCACACCCGCTCAACAACTTTGGGTCGCCAAACTACTTGGCTACGACTTCACCATTGAGTACCGCTCCGGCAAATCCAACAAAGCGGCGGACGCCTTGTCTCGCCTGACCACCGCGCCCGAGTTAACGGCCATCTCCCGGCCGGTTTGGGACGATATATCAACTCTACAACATGAGGCGGACAACGACCCCAAGTTGGCAAACATCCGTCGCATTCTTCTCGCCAACCCGACCGGCCACCCGCCCTACTCCCTTATCGGAGGCCGATTATTCCATCGGAATCGCCTCGTGCTATCGTCCAGCTCTCCGAGCATTCCACAGCTTCTCGCCGAGTTTCATTCGACTCCAACCTGTGGCCACGCGGGAGCATTCCGCACCTATCGGCGCCTTGCGGCGACCCTCTTTTGGCCAAGTATGATGCGACAAGTCAAGGCTTATGTTGCGGCTTGCCTACCTTGCCAAAAGGCCAAGTATGAAACCATGTTTCCCGGCGGCCTCCTCCAACCCTTGCCGGTGCCGGAACGCATTTGGGAAGGCATAGCCATGGACTTCATTACGCAATTACCTCGCTCCAATGGCTTTGACTGCATACTTGTGGTAGTGGACCGGCTTACCAAGTATGGCCATTTCCTTCCACTTCGTCATCCGTACACGGCAACCACGGTGGCCGACGTGTTTATCTCGGACGTGGTGCGTCTACATGGGTTCCCTCGCTCCATTGTTAGCGATCGGGACCCCTGTTCCTCAGTGGGTTCTGGACATCCCTTTTTAAGCTCCAAGGGACTCGTTTACGCATGAGCACGGCGTATCACCCACAAACCGACGGACAGTCGGAAGTTCTCAACCGGTGTTTAGAAACCTACCTCCGGTGCTTCATCGGAGAACGCCCCGGATCTTGGGCCAAATGGATTTGTTGGGCGGAATATTCATACAACACTTCATATCATCATGCGGCGAACATGACACCGTTCGAAGCCGTCTATGGCCGACCCCCACCATCCATTACCCGTTACCTTCCGGGTGAATGCCCCGTCCCCACATTGGCCGATCATCTTCACAATCGGGACATTATTTTGGATAGCTTGAAGCACCACCTCCACCGCGCCCAAGGAAAGATGACTTCTTTTGCAAATAGGAAACGCCGGGATCTCTCTTTTCAAGTGGGAGAAAAGGTGTTTCTCAAACTCCACCCATATCGCCAACTCTCGGTCGCACGGCGACCTTGCCCAAAGCTAGCTCCACGATTCTTCGGCCCCTTTGAGGTACTTAGCCGTATAGGGTCCGTGGCATACCGGCTTCGTTTACCCGACGAAAGCCGAATCCATCCGGTCTTTCATGTGTCACAACTTCGCCGCGTCATTGGCGACCACACGGCGGCGACTCACATTCCGAGCGACTTGGATCATGCGGGTTCGGAACCACTCTATCCGGCCAACATCATCGATCGCCGCAACCATCTTCCCGGCGATGCGGCCCCCGAGGAGGTTCGGGTTGCATGGCGGCATAGGCCGGTCACCGAGGCTACGTGGCTCATCCGAGATGACTTCCGCCGCCAATTTCCGGATTATTGCCTTGAGGACAAGGACAATTTTCCAGATGGAGGCATTGTTACCGATGCAGTGGAGGAACCCCCGTGGCGGGTGTACACACGACGAGCTCGAGGAAATGCGGACTCAAGCGAGGCGTCGGACCGGCCGGCGGATGGAGACAACACCGAACCGGGCGGCTCGGCCGGCGTGCTAGGCGGACCCGGACCGGGCGGGATTGCAAACCGGGTGGCCCCTTGTTGAGGGTTTGGTTTATTTATGCTTTGTAATAATTTTGGTTCCCTATATATGGGGACTTGGACTTTTGCTTTAGGGTTATGTTTTTGTATCTTGCAACTTTGGGGGCTGATCCCTCTTCTCCTCTCTTCCTCTTGCTTCCTTCTTCTACTCTCCTAAACCCTAACCGGCCCTCTCTTTTGACCGGATTCCTCTTATTGCATCTTGTTGGTATTACAAACCATCGAAAATCAGTGATAGAAATAAAAGGGGATGGCCCCCAAACATCAGAGTGGATAACATCAAAAGGAATAGTACTGAGAACAGAAAGATAAGAAGTAGTATGTCGCACATGTTTAGATTCATCACATACATCACAAACAACGTTCCGAAGAAAAGGGGAAAAACAGGAAATAATGTTCGTAGATAAACAGAAGAGGGATGGCCAAGACGTCGATGCCAACGGAGAACAGCCTATGTAGTAACAGCGGAACTGGAGAGAGCCTGAGAGAGAGGAGGAGTGTCCAGGTAGTACAAGCCGCCACGGTTCCTACCACTGTCAATGTTACGCTTCGTACCCAGTTCCTGAAAAACACAAGAATCAGGAAAAAAAATTACCGAGCAGTTAAGAGATTTTGTAATATTGCTGATGGAAAGTAAATTTCGAGGGAAAGAAGGAACATGAAGCACAGATGGCAGGGAGATGGACGGAGAACAAGAGATATTGCATTTTCCCGCAATAGAGGACAGTGAGCCGTTAGCAGAAATAACTTTCTCCTTACCAGACAAAGGGGTATAAGAGAGGAAACCTGAGGAGGACCCAGTCATGTGGTGTGTAGCCCCAGAGTCGAGCACCCATTCAGAAGGTGAGGTGGTGGCAGCATGAGCACTAGGCATAGCAATGGCAGCAAGAGACGTAGAACCTCCGGTGACAGGATCAGGCTGGGAGTGAAGCAGGCGGCGGAAAGCATCCAATTCCTGGGCTGAAGGGATGGAGACTGAGACTGGGACTCATCATAGATATCAGTAGTGTACGCAGCATCAGGAGAACGGTAGCCACTATGTCTATGTCCTCCGCAGCCTGGTCCACGACCCCGACCACAACCACGGCCAGAGGGTGCGAGATGCGGATGAAGTTTGAAGCATGCCTCCCGAGAATGTCCCCTTCGACCACAGTAATCACAGATAGGCACAGAGGAGCCAGGAGTGAGAATGAGACCACGGCCAATACTAGTCAGGGCAGAGCGATCAGGAGGAACCATGACACTGAGAGACTTTCGGCGGTCTTCATCTCCGAGAACCATACTGAACGCCTCCCGAAGGGAGGGAAGAGGAGAGCGATGGAGAACATGTGTTTGAACCATATCAAAGTCCATATTCAATCCCATCAAGAAGACGTGAAGGCAGAAGCGGTCCTCCCTTTGCTTTAACTGGACGGCATCAGCAGTACATGCTGGAGTGAAATGCGCAAAGTAGTCCAGTTCTTCATACAACCGCTCAAACTCAAAGAAGAATGACGAAACAGTCATTGAGCCTTGGCGCAACTCCAAAATGCGGCGAGTGAGCTCATACACCTGAGTGGAGCTCCCAATCTGAGAGTATGTTTCACGAGTCCAGATCTCGAATGCTGAGTCGATCAACATATAACTCTGATAAACCTTGAGTGACATCGAATGCAGGAGCCAGGAAACAACCAGAGAGTTATCTGAATCCTAGCGCTTCCAAGAAGGATCAGAGACATTGGGCTCCTTAATCGTCCCATCGAAATATCCAAACATTTGTTGGCTACGGATGACATACTGGGCCGCGCGTGACCATTCAAGGTAGTTTGTGTCATCCAACGGTACCGTGGTAATCTTCAAAGAGCTGGAGTGGCCATGAGGCCGCTGAGGGTCACTCATCTGAGGCTGGATCACACTCGGAGAAGATACCGAAGAATCAGGGTCACCCATATTGACGAGAAAACGAAAAAGGGACAGCAGCCTACAGCCTACAGCAATATTGTCAGATCAAGGAGATGGTAATGTCCATTAACAGCCTACAGCATGTTGCGTACTGGAGGAGAGGTCGGACAAGGCCATTACAGCATGTTGCGTACTGGAGGAGAGATCAGACAAGGTCAGTAGAAGATGTTGCGTACTGGAGGAGAGATCGGACAAGGCCAGAAGAAGAAGAAGCCAGCGGCAGAAGGGATCTGCGCCTGCGTGACGGGAGAAATAAACCAGCGGGGGAATAAGAGTGGAAATCAGCGGCGGGGTGGAGGCCGCCCGTCGTGTCCGGAGAGCGTGCAGGCGTGAGCGAGAGAGTCGGCGGTGGCGGGATCTGGCGTGAGAAACGCGGTCGTCGAGCGTAAGCGTGAGAAAGCCGCGGGATTAGGGCGTCACCCTCTGATACCAAGTTGAACGGAATAATAGGTTGTATTAATCAAAAGAGAAGCCCCTTGCTCATACATATACATGAGTAAAGGGAAAAAAGCTAAAAAGACTAAACTACCCCATACCGGGGTTACACATAAACAACACGGACGACTTGAAAGAACTATTATTACAACTGAAAGATTACTATTATAATTATCCTCGTCCCCGACCCGTCACTCATAGAGAAGTCTTATTGACCCTTCGACGCGACCCGATTATCGTAGGAAAAGTTACTATGATGAACGTTGTTTTGAGGAGAGTTTTGAATATAGGTTATGTTGAATTGCCCCGCCGTTTGATGGTTGGCCAAGTCCCGAGGCCTTTAGTTATTGGCTCGTGAACATGGATCATTATCTCGATCACTTTAAGTTATTCGGTGTGTGTCGCATCATATTTGTCAAGCTTAGGTTGTTAGGTCAGGCAAGACACTATTGGGATAACATTGAGCGGACCCTTAAGCGAAATCATCTTTGCTCCATCGCTAGTTGGGTCTCCTCAAGAAAGCATTTGTCAACGTCATATATGAGTCGTCTCCTCGAGCAAGTATTTTCCCCCAAGAAAGGATCTACGTATGTGTTGTTGAGTATAGAGCATATTTTGTCGAGTTAGCAGTGAAGAGAGACATTCATGATGAGTTAGTCGCAGCCGCGAAAAGATTTTGTTTTGTACTTCAGTCTGCAATCTACGTCACATTATATGGTCATCAGTTAGATTTTGCTGAGTAGGCATTTCAGCTCGCCCTCCACTATAAGTGCTCCTTGAAATCCGGTAAAGTTAATCGAGTATACTCACACCACGACTAACCCAATCATGAAGAGTCCTCCCCAGTTCAAGTCCACCGTCATCCCTACTCGTGTCCCCATGGACATAAAAAACAGGACACATGTTATAAATTTCTCCAATGAGGTCAATGTCCGATGAGTGGTTTATCACTCGAGTCTAACCCAGATTATATGGCTCTGATAGAGAGTGCTCCTATAGTGGTATGTCCTTCCACCTCCTACACAGACCTAGTTATCGATTCAATCATAGGCTCAAGTATTGACTCCCCAAAGTCACTCCATATTATAGTGTTGAGCCCAAGTTGTCAGGATAGCGATCCAGATCATAGGATTTTACATCAATCCTGATTTTGTAAAGCGATCATCAATCTGACCCTACTATCAGATCCGATCCTAGCTTGAAACGATCTCATCTAGGATCTCGATCCTGACAACCTTGGTTGAGCCATGTTCGAAGTAAGAGCAAGGAGCCTAGTATTGACCCTGTATTGGTTGCATCATCTGTTACCGAGGACACTCGCGTTATACCATGACCACATTTCAGTATTCATCGTATCTATGATAATTTTTATTATACCTCTCATGATGAGCCATTAGATGAGTTTTTCTTTGTGGAAAAAATCAATACATCATAATGTGGCATCCCAGTGCCAATTTTTCACACAGTCCCATGGGTGTTTATCACACACTCGACGAGTATTACTACATACTTCCTAATGAACCTCCTGACAAGCCACCACTCATTAGAGACATGTCCACTATAAATAAGCCAGTCGAGAGTGAGAGTGCTCTCGATGGGCAGAGGATTGATCTCATCATCATTAGTGTTGACATCATGGTTGATTATTGATATGATCATAGCACCTGCGATGAATGTCTTTACACCACACCCACTGAACCCCCTAACCATATGCCTCTCTGGAATGAAATCTGGAGGGTTATAGAGCCTCAGCATACAAGATTTATTGAGTCTGGCGACTGTCATTCATCGACATTGGGTAGCATGCATGAGTTTGTCCGACGTGAGATTACTTGCAATAATGATTTTTATAAATCTTATGCAAATAGCTACAGGAGATTGCAAAGTTTCAAAGAAGAAGAACATGTGTTGATATGTATATGTGCTGAGAGGTTCCCCAAGGGAATTGGGTCCTCATACAGTTATCAAAAGAATTTGAACAAAGGCTTATAAACTAGATATTTTGCTTCATTTGTATTCAACAAAGAAGATTTGACTTCATTCTTCGAGCCACATGGCTACATGTACCCTTTGCCTCTCGCCACATCAGCTGCTCAGCCCCAGCTTTTCGCATACTACTTCACAGCAGCCCCAGTCCTTGCTTATTACCTCACTGAAAGTGTGAACAATTGTGTAAATCCTCTGAGAATTCTCTAGAGGAGTGAATATAGATTAAAAATTCTTCTTAAACAATTTCACTTATCTAGGATTTGCAGCACACATAGAATTCAGACATGAAATTATTCACAGCACAGCACAGCACAACACAAAAATAAAGAAAGAAAAATATCAAACACAGAAGGCACCAAAGCTATAGTGGTTCCCCAAAATCTGAATACATCCACTCTTCTACCACCTTGGTAGGAATACACTATCTCAGTGTCTGAGTCTTTTGATAAAGAAACTCTTAGAACCAACAACTAGATCTTTTGATAAGGAGATTTTGAACCACTACCAACTTAGGCTTTGTTTAGGGGGACTTAATTTCACCAGTCAAGCAGTTATGACCGCACGAACTGGATCTTAATTAAGGTCTGATTCATGCGGTCGTAACCGCTTGACCGATGAAAATAAGTCTTCTCAAATGGAGTCTTAGTCTTTTGAAAAAGAGACTCTCAGAAACACAACCTGAATCATTTGAAGAGGGATTCTAAAAACACTTCACTCAGTTAATACACAAGAGAGATAGAGAGAGATTAAGAGAAGGTTGGGAAGAAGAATTCTTCTGGATGAGTCCTCTTAGCAAGAATCTGAGGATTGTTTGGCACTAAGTGTTTCTGATCCTTAAATATTATGAACCCCTTTAAGATAGAAGAACTGTAGGGGTTATAAGCTTTGGATCCAATCAGCTTCTCCGAATGTTCTAATATATTAAGTGGTTCAGCACTAGCAAAGATTACTTTTCATGATTTTCTTCTTCAAATCAGAGTGTCAAGCTCAAGTCCTTGACTTTACTGATTTCCTAGGACTTCAAAGACCATATTACCCTCTCTATAGAACATGGGTAATCAACCTAGGATATAAAATCACTTTATATATAATTTGTTAAGTTAAATCATAAAGATTTTTCCCAACAATCTCCCCATATTTAGCTTAATAAATTTTACAAATTTTCAATTGTGACTTTACAAGAATAAAACATAAAATACAAAAAATGATGTTCAATAAGCATTTGTAAAGCCACAAATAATTGCAAGGACAAAAGCATGATTGGCAATTGAATGATTTCAGCAATTGAGAATCATATAGTTCAAACAATGTTATCCACATTTCTTATATGCAAGAAACTGAGTGAATGCAGCATACAGTTTCTTGGACATTCTTTCCACAAACTGAAAGTGAGATGGTCATGCACAATCAGGATTCTGTTGGATGTCATGATAGATGTGGAATAGCTTTTAAACCTCTGCTTCAGCATTGTGAGATGCTTCATTGACTGTATAACCATTGCTCAAAATCTTGTCCACTTGCTTATTGATAGATTCAAGAATGTTCCTAGGAAACTCTTCCATTTGATGACCTCCATCAGAAGTTGGTGCTTTTTCAAAACTGATTAGTCTATTCTTTTTAAATACTCGATGAATTTGATCATTCTCATTGAATCCAAGACCTGCAACACCCCTAAAGCAGTCTCCTGTAACATCCACAACCTGAGCTTGAGGATTTTTTGTCACATATTCCTTGAGATCAAAAATTATATCTAGTAATGGAATTAGCTATGTTTGTGTTGTTCTCCTTGAGCCTTTGTATCCTTATCCCATTCTAATTTTCTCTTTACAGAAGATCTTGCTGGTGATACTTGTTCTGAGACTTCAATCATAGGGGTTTCTTCCCAGATTTTAGAATCATCAATTCTTTGTTGGATTAAGTCATGATGCATCCTCCGTCGCATCAGTTATTGCATGACGACACTAGACGTCATGTATTTTATTTATGCATTTATTTTTCATGTACATCTTTTGTCGCACATTTGCTTTGTTGATTGGCTCATCGGGTTCACCGTCCGAAGATATCTTGAATAAATAGGTCCGGTAATTTTAGTCGTTAGGGCGTAACGGGCAAGCTTAAAATTATTTAAAAACGTATAAATTTAAATTTAAAAATTATGACAGAATATTTAAAAAAGGATAAAATAGGAAGTCTGGAATTGATTGCAAATCACAAGTATTTTGGGAAGGCACCTTTTTGAGAAATAAAATTAGGAAACTATTCTCATGTCA
Organism: Platanthera zijinensis; assembly: GCA_039513925.1. Classification (NCBI taxonomy): domain Eukaryota; kingdom Viridiplantae; phylum Streptophyta; class Magnoliopsida; order Asparagales; family Orchidaceae; genus Platanthera; species Platanthera zijinensis. Next base: position 37,261,724 of record CM077092.1, on the reverse strand, counting down.
ATTAATTTAGCAATTGTATTATTTAAGAAGGCCCACCAGTAGATGAAGACGGAGACCCGAACACAGAGTAACGAATTGTATTCGTTTTTGTACTTGTCGGGTACCCCGTACGACCTCCCCTTTTGAATCATCGCTCCATCATGCTCGACGCCGATAACACCTACGCTCAACTGCCGCCGCCCTTGTCGTTCAACGACGCTCCAGCCGAGTGTCGCGCGTGTTCCGGATCTCACCGCCGGAAACCCGACGCCCGACAAACCAACGCCATCCAGACGAATCGGCGGTCTCCTTCAGTCAACGCCCGTCGGGAACTTTCCCTCAATGCGTCGGTCGCCTCTTCACGTGCCCGCCAGCCGCATGTCTCAAGCTTCTCTCTCAGGTCACGGTCCGACTCCACTTCCTTTGTTGTTGTTGTCAACTGCAACACATCCTTCCAGCAACAATGGGTTTCAGTGGTCAATCATCCAGCAAGCAGCTACGACAGCGACCAATCTCTGCGACGGATTTGGAAAAGATTTGCTCTAAGGCGGTGATACCCGTCCATGCTCTAATTTTTTTTAGTATTAAATTTATGCAATCCTTTAAATAATCAAGAGCTTGCCCTGAATGCTCTGACCACTTAATTTCCGTTATTCCATAAATCGTCGTTTGTGGACTATGCTTGTGACCGTACAAACCCCGCTACGACTCGATCCGTTAGGCACTGACGAAGTTCTCTGAAAACGAATTTGTTGACGTCTGTCGTTAAAAGCAGTTTTACACGTGTACATCTCGTTTTGGCCCGCTCGGTCCCTTTTAAAATTTAAAACAGTTATTTATTTTCAAACCCATCATTCTATTTTATAACAAAATAAATATGCTTAAAATTAATTATTTTAGAAACCTTGATTCGAGTCTACATCAGTTTGGTATCAGAGGGATTGTGATTCGCTCCTATCACAAATCACCCAATCCGCATTTCAAAATTTTAAAAAAAATCTATTTTAAATATTTATAATTTTATTCAAAAAAAATTTATTTGACATGACTTTTAGTTTTAAAAATAATAATAATAACTATTTATTTTATTTTAAAAAAAAAATTCAAATTATTTTAAATGGAAAATCGTGTGGGCAACTTAGAAAATGAAGTGGCCGATCTGAGCGCACAAATTAAAAATTTGACTAAAACCATCGAAGCGCTAAGCACGAATGTTACCGCAAACATGCGAGATGGGGATAAGTGGTAAATGGGTTACGCACGCGTGAAACACCTTGGAGGCCAACCAACAGTTAGGAATTATCCCACCCCAAATTGAAGAAGATCCTAACCCTAGGCAACCTGAAAATGACAGCCCTAATCCACGACAACTTGCACAAGAACGTCAAAATGTCAGGGATCCACCTTGATGGGATGTAGGAATCAAATTAAACGTTGGTGATTTTGAGAGATATTTAGATCCCGAGGGTTGTCTAGACTGGTGTGATTGAATGGATTGCTTTCTGTCTTGGAAGCAATTGTCCCAAGCTAGGCAAGTCGAGTACGCTACCCTTAGGTTAAAGGGTTCCACCTTGGTTTGGTGGGGTCAGCTAGAGCGGTCTAGATTCAATTTAGGTCTACCTTCGATTACCACTTTGGATGAGTTTAAAGTTCAATTGCGAAGGCGGTATGTTCCAGCGGACTACTTGCAGACCCTCTACCGTAGGTTCCATAACCTACGGCAGGACAAATTGACGGTAGATGAATACACAAACAAATTCCTAGTCCTTCAGTCTCGCCTCGACCTCCGAGAGGATGATGACATGATCGTATTCCATTATCTGAACGGGTTGCGCTATTCCATTAGAGACCAGCTAGAGTTATTTGATTACAAGAACTTAGGAGAAATACTGAGTCATGCACAGAGAGTGGAGGCCTCACAAAAACGGTCATCCGGAGTTAGATCTACTGATAAATCCACCACGAGTGTCACCACTACCACCATTGCTAGGATTTCTGATTCCCCTCACCCTCCCATCGCTGCCGGGAACAAAGACCCATCCACTAGCCACTCCAAGGGTAAGGAGATTATTGGGGCTAAGCCCAACACTAGAGTATTCTAATGCTTCGAGTGTATGCAGTCGGGGCATAAATCATCTGAGTGCCTGCAATGCCACTTCGTCGCTATCATCGATTCTACTAATGGATGAGAGCCTGAGTATGGAGTTTACGTGAATGAGTCTCACCCTGAACCTGAGGACGAACACGAGACTGAGGATATCATAGAAGTGGAAGGAGAACACGTCGAACACTTAGTCTGCGTCTTACGATATAGCCCGTTCACCTTCAGTGAGTCAACTGAGGATGACCGTATGAGACAAGACATTTTCCGCACTATTGCACGCATCCAGGGGCAGTTTTGCTCTATTATCATCGATAGTGGTAGTATGGAAATTGTGTGTCTCGGCGTATGGTCGACATATTAGGGCTTGAGGTGCACTCGTTAGAACAACCCTACAGCTTATCCGGAGTCAATAGTCATTTGACTATGCCTGTCACCCATTACTGTTTAGTAGAGTTCTCTACAGGGAGCACGTATTCGGATAGAGTTTTATGTCATATTGCTACCATGGATGTCTGTCACATCCTATTAGGGTGAGCCTGGCAGTACGATTGACGCGTCATGCATGACGGCACAAAGAATATCCACTCCTTAGAGCACCACGGGCACAAGATTATTCTTCTACCCCAGAAGAACTGCCTTATTCCGAGAACACGAGAGAGGACCTCTACGACTTTTAGTGCACTACTCACCGCTCCCCCTCCTGAACCCCTATCCTATGAGGCAACTCCTGGACCAGATATGTCACTCACCCCACATTTATTGAGTCCCGACATGCCACCTGACATTTTTCAGTTCTCCTATGTTGTGTATGATAAACGTTCACTCGACACACCTCACCCTGTCGACTTCGTATTTAAAGATTATACTTTTCCTGTCGACTTCGTATTTAAAGATTATACTTTTAGTTCACCTTATTATCATTTGGAGAGAGACGAATCTATGGAATTATACCGACTTAATAAATATTTTCTATCAAATTTATGGAACGCATTATGTGGGCAAAAGCGAGCCAACCTCGAAGCTAGTAGCGTCTATCACTATCGGACCGATGAGCAGATCAATGTCGTTAGTAGAAGTTTGGAAAATTTTCTTAAGCAGTTAATCGGTGAGAATCTAAAGCAATGGAATCTTGTACTTCCACAAGCACAACTCACATTCAACGATTCTAAATATCGCTTCTGTTATGTATCTCCTTCCGAGCTTATCCACGTTTTATTCCACCCACCAGACTGTTATCACATCTCATACCAAGAACATATCTCATTCGACACGCAAGCTCATATTAATTATTTAACGGAACTGCATAAATTTATTGCTTACAAATTGCGAGCCACCTGCGAAAAATATAAACTCATGGTCGGTCGTTATCGCCATGAGTTGTACTTTTTACGGGTGGATTGGGTGTTTGACCATTGCAAGAGTTGTCTATTTCAAATTTAGAAGCGTATCAAGCCACATGTCAAGGCCCCAGACACTCCACCTGATTCAGCACTGGCGACGACAACAGCTCTCTCCAGTACCAATCTTTGCAAGTTCTCGTCGGGGTCGAGCGCTTTAAACCCCGAGGGAATTGATGCATCCTCTGTCTCATCAGTTATTGCATGACGTCACTAGGCGTCACGCATTTTATTTATGCATTTATTTTTCATGTACTTCTTTAGTCGCACATTTGCTTTGTTGATTAGCTCATCGGGTTCACCGTCTGAAGAGATCTTGAAAAAATAGGTCCGATAATTTTAGTCGTTATGGCGTAACGGGCAAGCTTAAGATTATTTAAAAACGTATAAATTTAAATTTTAAAAATTATGACATAATATTTAAAAATGGATAAAATAGGAAGTCTGGAATTGATTGCAAATCACAAGTATTTTGGGAAGGCACCTTTTTGAGAAATAAAAATTAGGAAACTATTCTCATGTCAATTAATTTAGCAATTGTATTATTTAAGAAGGCCCGCCAGTAGATGAAGACAGAGACTCGAACACGGAGAAACAAATTGTATTCGTTTCTCTACTTGTCGGGTACCTCGTACGGCCACCCCTTTTGAATCGCCGCTCCATCCTGCTCAACGCTGAAAACACCTCCGCTCAACTGCCGCCGCCCTTGTCGTTCGACGACGCTCCAGCCGAGTGTCACGCGTGTTCCGGATCTCACCGTCGAAAACTCGACGCCCAGCAAACCAGCGCCATCCAGACGAATCGGCGGTCTCCTTCAGTCAACGTCCGCCGGTAACTTTCCCTCCACGCATCGGCGGCCTCTTCCCGTCCACGCCAGCCGCGTGTCTCAAACTTCTCTCTCAGATGACCGTCCGGCTCCACTTCCTTTGTTGTTGTTGTCGACTGCAACACATCCTTCCGGCAACAGTGGGTTTTAGAGGCCAATCACCCAGCAAGCAGTGGCGACAGCGACCAATCTCTGCAACGGATTTGGAAACGGCTTGCTCTCCAGCGGTGATACCCATCCCTGCTCTAATTTTTTTTAGTATTAAATTTATGCAATCCTCTAAATAATCAAGAGATTGCCCCGAATGCTCTAACCACTTAATTTTTGTTATTCCATAAATCGTTGCTTGTGGACTATGCTTGTGACCGTACAAACCCCGCTACGACTCGATCTGTTAGGCGCTGACGAAGTTCTCTGAACAACGAATAACAAATTTGTTGACGTTTGTCGTTAAGAGTAGTTTTACGCTCGAACATCTCGTTTTGGCCCGCTCGGCCCCTTTTAAAATTTAAAACGGTTATTTATTTTCAAATCCATCATTCTATTTTATAACAAAATAAATATTATTTTGCTTAAAATTAATTGTTTTGGAAACCTTGATTCGAGTCTACATCAAGTCATCAGACAAAGACTCCCCCAGAGTGATAGGCTCCCACTTTGAGATAGAAGCCAGCAATACAGTTTCATGCTCTAGTATAGATAGAGTCAGCCTAGAGTCAATGGTTTCTTCCTCTTCAGACACATAAGGTGAACTAATGGCCCTCAGAGTATAGCCCATGGTATAGATTGTGTCCATTTGTTGTTCTAGAGTTTGAACATCCTTCTTCTGTGAAAGCTCTACATTATCGGGATGATTTTCTTCCATCTTTACCTCTAAGATCCTGTCCTCATTCAGTTCTTCAGAAATTTTAATATCGTCATCGACCCTGTCTGGAGAACAATCTGCAACCCTGGCTTGACTCTCCCCCTTCTTTATATCTTGGAAAAAGGATGTAAAGTCTTCGACGGGGAATTGGGATTACTCGACCTGATGTTCCAATAATTGTAATGAGCTTGATAGCTCATTTATTCGACCTTGAAGAGATGTTATTTTGATGGTGCAGCCTTCGAAGAAAACTAGAAAGTGCTGAGTGAACTCTGTAAGTAGCGCATTCAGTGTTTTATCAAGAGCACCCTGTATTTCCGATTTAGTTATTAGGTTGGTCATTGAAGTACCTGCAATGACACTCGAAAACCAAATTGAAAGAGAGCAAGAAAGCAGAGTGGTGAAGACGAAGAGTTTGAGGGAATATTTAATAATAACAAAAGCTGGTATAAATAGACGAAACGTCGAGAAACTAGGGCAGAAAGCAACACACTTTAGGAAAATTTTAAGCGCGTGCTTTTTAGTCGACGGTGCGTCAAATGGAACTCGACGTTACGTTGAGTCTCTTTATATCAGCCCGGTTGTAGACGCATGCGTCGATATACGTCGACGTTACGTCGAGTATGTTCAAACTCTTCATAATAACTGGCTCTAGACGTCGCGTTGAGTAAAAATCGATGTTGCGTCGACTTGTACTCGACGTTATGTCGAAAATAGACTTAAGGATTTTAAGTCTCCTGCTGGTTTTTCCCAGCAATGTGTTTATATAAAATGTGTACTTTATGTCTGTCAGAAGGTGATTTACTGACGTCCATCAAGCATGCAAAGTGTATTGATGAAGTGTTTGTGTTTGATCTCATCAAGAGCCTTAGTGAAAATATCAGCTCTTTGATTTTCAGTGGACGCATATTCTAGAAAAAATTTCCTTTTTTTCAACATTGTCCATGAGGAAGTGATGTCTGATCTTTATGTGCTTAGTCCTACTATGCAGCATTGGATTTGAGGCAATGGAGAGTGCACTGGAACTGTTACAACATATTATGGACTTTGAGAAATCTTAGTTGTAGTCAAGCAAATGTTTTGGCATCCATAATAATTGTGAGAAGCAACTTCCAGCAGCTATGTATTCAAACTCTCGTTGTAGAAGTTGAGACTGAATTTTGTTTCTTACTAAACAAAGAGATCATTCTAGCACCCAAGAATTGGCAAGTTCCTGAAATGCTCTTCATGCTCAATCTATACCCAGCATAATTAGCATCTGAGCATCCATATAGCTCAAGTTTTGATTCTATAGGATATCATAGCCCGTTTTAAGATGTACCCTTAAGATACCTTGAAATTCTTTTTACAGAACTTAGGTCTGACTCCTTTGGATCAACCTGAAATCTAGCACACACATGTGGCAAACACTATATCTGGTCTACTGGTTGTAAGGTAGAGAAGAGAGTCAATAACTGCTCTATAAATTTTCTGGTCAATGGATTGACCTGACTCATCTCTATCAATAATAGTATTGGTAGCCATGAGGGTTTCATAGTGGAGGTATTTTCCATCCCAAATTTTTTAATCAGTTCTTTTGCATACTTAAATTGGGATATGAAAATGTCTTCATCACTTTGCTTCGCTTGAAGACCAAGGAAGAAAGTTAATTTATCCATGCTACACATTTCAGATCGGCACTGCATTAGGTCAGCAAACCTTTTGCAAAGTCCTGGATCTGTGGAACCAAATATAATATCATCCACATAAATTTGACAATAAGCAGCTGATCTTTGTGTGTTCTTGTGAAAAATGTTTTATCCATCTTTTCTCTTGTGAACTTAGTTATCAAAGGCGCAAAGCGCACTAAAGCGCAAAAGGGTCTTGGAGCCTAGACGCGAGGCTCAAGGCGGAGGAGCGCACCTGACGAAGGCAAGGCGCAAAGGGGTCATGTTTTTGATATAATTGGATGAACTCGAAGTAGTAGACTGATGGAGGATGATCGTCATGCCGAAGGAGAAAGATCTTCTGTCATAGTTGAAATATCTGGGTAGAGTTCCTTTTTCAAGAATAAGTGGATTCAGTCCCTTCCAAATGTCGGCAGCAGTGTCAAGGAACAAGTAACTGCAAGTTATTGACTCATGCATGGAGTTGATAAGTCAGGACATGACTAACGAGTTCTCAGAATCTCATTGCCCCCAGGCACCAATATCATGTATGGGTTTTCTGATGCTCCCATCTACATGGCCAAACATCTTTCGGCTCTTACGTGCCAAAGTAATGGATCTCAACCAAGACAGATAATTCGTATTGTCGGGGCAAATAATCGTAATTTGAGGGACATTATGATCATGACTAATCCGGGTAGATTCAGCAAGATTCGAACGGTACCGTGAAGCAACATCTGACATATCTAGCAACAATGGGGAACAAGACAAAATAAGGAGTAAATCAAAGTCAAACTACCAGTTGAACGGTCGTCAGAAAACAAGTACGAGAATCACCGGAACTGAAAGATAACGATAAATCCTTCATTAGGACCAGCCAAGTCCTAAGAAAACGTAATGTTGAAGATTGGCGGGCCATAGAAGAGACAGTTGTGTTGTAGGAGCGTTTTTTTCAGGCAAGTGGAAAGAATCTCAAAAAATTAGATCTAAAATCTAGAAGATCCAATCATTAAATCCTTTGAATATGACATAGGGGAGAAGAATATAAGAGAGAGATATGAAGCTGTGGAAGGAATCTAGAGTGGATCTGATGGTCGGAATGGGCTCAGCACACCATTTAGATCGATCGATGTTGATCAGCACCGATCGGTGCTACAGGCGGGGTCCGGGGAGAAGAGGGAGAACGACGGAAGGGTTGGAGGGATCCTTTGCGTCGACCGGAAGGGGGTTATGGAGTGAGGAGTTTGAAAGAAGAATCGAGCAGTGTGGTGGAAACAGCGGAGGCTATAGTCGAAAGAGAATGAATGAGCTGAACACCTTATGACTCTAATACCATATTACGACCGAAAATCATTATTATTTTGATAAAGATGAGCACTCCTCTACAGTCTATACATAATAGAGAAGTGTACAATAATACTGACAGAATAAATTGTCAAACAAATCAAGAAGGAAAAGTAAATAAATAGATTTAATAAGTAATGGAAAAGATGCAATGAAGAAGATATGCTTACTTTAAGGCGTAGAAGCTCGCAAACAGTGGCAGGAAATGATGCGGAAGATTCTGGATACCTATTCCAATACCTACCAAAAAATAATTAGCATTAAGAACAAGAAAAAGAACAATTTCATGTATTTTGAAAAAATAATATTGAAGCATTAGGGTGCAAGTAATACTTGTCTACAAAAGGCTTCACTTTTTCATGCTTCTTAAGTAGCTCATTAGCCTCCTCAAGCTTTCCCAAACAAAAGTAGGACTTGGAGATAATGCGCCACCGCCAAAGCCTCGCGGAGGACCTTTCAAAAGATTTGTTTTGATCATCCTCAGAATCCAAATCATCAACAACAGCATTCTTTTCAGCTAACTCCAAGGTTTGTTCACATATCTGAATTGCTTCTTCAAAGTTCCGTGTCTGTCAAATTACCAAACAACAAGATTTAGGGAAAAATTGAGGAAAATATATTTAAGCAAAGCATCAAATTCATAAAGTTCAATGCATTGAGTACCCATTATTAAAGAATGTATAGAAGATTGGATATTCACAATAATTTGAAGTTTAAATCATGATAAATGACAGAATAATGTAGAATACTAGGGACCTTTACTAGAGCCTCAGCTTTCATTTCTAACAAGGTTTCTGAATAAGGACCGAAGGTGAGTGCCTCCGAGATTATTTCCAAAGCTCTTGATGCATCATCTGGTGTTCTTTTTGCCAAGAATATTGAAGACTGGTCCACTAAATCATTCAGCTTCTGTGACAAGAAGCACCATCAAAAATCATCAGAAACATACCAACAAAGCTGCGCAAAGCATATCCATGCCTTACAAAGGATAAATACATGAAAAAATGCAACTGTATGATGCAAGTAACTTGACTACTAGAATGGAGTATTAAATTTGTCCAGATAAAGATTTTCCAAATAATCCAAACTACATGAGAGGTCTCCTCTATCAAATACAATCATACATTTATAATTCATTCTACTCACATCAATGTCATCCCAAATATTTAGGGTCGTTTTAGTGAATCCTCATATTTTTTTCATTTCAGTCGAGTATTAGCTCAAGTGTAAAAACTACTCTTATAACTTAACCTCTATTCATATGACCATGAGTCTGCAATTTCTCCATTGTAATCCTTCCACATTATTTTTATCTATTCATCTAACTGGAGCATTAGAGGCACCTGTTAGGCATTGTGAGAGTCTAGTCACTAGGCATGTTAAACAAGGGAGGGGTAGGCCAATAAAGACTTGGGATGAAACTATAAGGAAAGACATGATGTACTTAGGCATTAGTGAAATTATGACAAAAGATAGGGCACAAAAGCAACAAAGGATCCATATAGCCGACCCCACTATAGTGAGATAAAGGCTTGAGTGTTTTTGTTGTTGTATCTAACTAGAGCATGTTCAACTCTTCAATGGACATATCCGGCCCATCATATCACTGTTCCGTTACCTTATCTTCAATACATTTCACACAAATCATTCTTCTATTTCCTTAATTTATCTTACATAATTTTTCCACACTTCAACCTTCTTTGGAAAGTATTCCGTTTATAACATAAAACTCTCAATGCACAATTTTAACCAGTAGCCAGTAACACAAAGTTATATCACTGTCGATTAAAGTCTCATGCCCAATTCTACAAGTCTAAATACCTCTCTTCTAGGAATTTACTTACCTACAAGTCATTTATAAGAAGCGTGCATCAAAACAACTCACTTTAAGTTCTAGTTGTAAGCATAAGAAAAACCAATAAAAAAATTAACTTTATGTTTATCATTGATGTATTTCAATCTATGTTGAACTATTTGAAAATAAAAAGCTCAAATTTATCAACTGAATTATTCTTTCAGTTAATATTTTTACAAATTTCAAAACAAAAGGTTCATACTGTTATGAACCGATCATGTCGAGTTGAATCTATAGAAGAAGCTTATAAAGCTCAATTCAAAGGCTCATCTCTATGGCCCATCAAGAGATACCTCTACGGCCCATTAAGAGATACCTCTACTATTTAGTTTAGTCTCACATTGTTGTTTGGAGTTAAGGTGTCACTCCTCCCACCTATAAATATGTGTACATGTATTTGTATTTTCCTCCCATGTGAAGTAATAAAATTATTACATCATAACGCTCGACATTTCACATGGTATCAGAGCAAGTCGATTCCTGAAATACGCTCTCGACGACTAAGTCTCTTCTCTCGTCGATTGGGCTTCACTTTCGCTTTCAGCAAATTTGCGACATCTTAACTCGCGGTTTGAGCTTGTTATTGCCGTCATTCACTGCTTGAGCACGCTATCGCCTGCTCGATTGCACTCGCTAGGTCTAGAATATCCTAGCACGCAACCTAATCAACACCCTCCTACTCAACAAACTCACTACTCGCATTTATAGGAGCCACCTTCGTTGAATCGCAGACTGCATCTCACCGACACGCACCTCGGGTCCCTGGCTCACTGACACACTAACTCGAAGTTCGCAATTGCATCCATTTAGAGCTCGTCATTGCCTCTGGTCGGAGCTCACCGCTAAATTTATTCGGAGCTTGCTCATATCTATTCAAACTCGACCGTTGTTAGAGCTCGACGGCTTCAGAGCTCGCCTTGCCCTCTATCCATGTTCTCGTCAAGTGCTTCCAGAGTCCCTCCTCGCCACGTTTAAACCAAAACTCCTGTTGACTAAACTAAAACTCACAACTTAAGTTCAATTCATCCCCAAGTACTTCTCCCAATTAAACCAAAACTCCTGTTGAGCTCTCACCAACTAGTCCTCGCTGACGTCTCATTGAATTCTCATCGAGCTCGACGACAAGACTCCTATTCGCCGACCCTGTGCTCGGAGCTCACCACTAGCTTAAGCTATCCGAATGGATTCAATAGACATTGTTTGGTGCTCATAAATAGACTTAAGCCCGACAACTGGATTCAACAGGACACGGAGCTTGTGATCTTCTGATGGCCGAAACCAGTCCTTACAGTTGTTTTTTAAGGCTTTGTGTTGGTTTGTAAGATGGGTACAAATGCTGCTTCAACTTTGCCCACCACCCCAGTACCTTGGCTCCTGTTCCCATCTATGAAGTTTGTGACGATCTGAAGATCACCGCTATTTCTCTTATCGGGAAGAACATTGTTGAGTGGGTTCACTCGGTGCGTCGAGTACTCTAAACTAAGGATCTACTTCATCATCTGACTCGTGACCCCCCAGTTGAGCCCACTGAGCAATGGCTTGGGATGATGGTCGCATTCAGTCTTGGATTTAAATTCCACGGACAGTGAGCCATATCGAATGGCTATGCATCACGAAAATGCAAAGGCTATGTGGGATGAACTGGAGTTTCTCTACTGTAGAGAAGATAGTCTTCAATACTTGTTCAGTCTATTTAGGGGCTTCCAAACAATTTTTTTGGGTTCGTATGATAACTTAACGTTGTTCGTGATGTTGTAATAAGTCCCTCATCGAAGCATAGATTCAATCCAACTTTAGATCTATCCACCAAAAAGGCTCAGAAGGAAGTTGTTAGCATTAGTGATGATGATGGCGCAGATACCACCTAATATATAGTGTTCATGGCAATGTGTTATCCTCCCCAGCTATTCTCTCTTTATCAAATGTTTGCTCCATGGTTATGAAGATAACTCCACCCACCGATGTCTCTATTACACCTCCTACCCTACTCCAACATTTTTTTGAAGCTCATCCCCCCACTACTGGGCACCCCGGAGGTCGCATTGAGTCTTGAGGCGGTAGGTGTGGTGGACGAAATTGTCCCGGGGACAAACCAACAAAGCACTCGCATGTTTACCCACAGTGGCCAGGTAAATCATATTGAAGTTGCTTGTTATAGAAAACATGGCTTCCCACAGCAGCCACCAAACCCTCTTCCCTGCGCCTCTCTTGCGATGGACACTCGTAGCACATCCCGCTCAGAAATTGACACCTTGAAGGATGAACTCCAACATCTGCGGGGGTTGGTTGTTATACTTCTGGATACATCGTCTCTACGTCCAATGAAGGTATATTGTGCTTTTCCCATAGCTCCACTTGGATAGTGAACTCGGAGGCCACAAATCACATTACTCCGCAGAAACAATCTCAGTACACGAACACTACTCGTCTCAAGTTTATCATTGTTGTCAATGGAGAAATCACTCTAATTTGCGGATCTAGAGATGTGTATCATACTCCCTCAATGTTTATATGATATGTACTTCATGTTTTAGGTTCACAATTTCATCTTTTCTCTATTAGTCAACTTAACTGTACAACCTCGGGCTCGCAGCCTGGCGAGAGGGTCCTGGCGAGAGGGCCCAGGCGAGAGAAAGGGTCCTGGCGAGAGGGCCCAGGCGAGAGAAAGGGCCCTGGCAAGAGGGCTCAATCGAGAGGCTCCAGGCGAGCGAGTGGGCCCAGGCGAGAGGCCCCAGCCAGGCGAGAGGGCCCTGGCGGGTGGACCCTAGCGAGAGGTACCCGGAGAGAAGGGCCATCTTGGTTCAGGGCCATTTCAGGTAGGGCCAGGCCCACCTTTTGGGTCCCAGGGGTATTTTTACTCCTTTACCCTGGGTGGTCTGCAATTAGCCTTTTAGGACAGCGGAGTTCGGCTGTTGGCAGACCTAGCCGGGGGCATTCCGGTAATTTCAGGATGGATTGGTTTAGTTATTTGCAGTCCCAGTTCAAAGGCCTATAAATAGACCGGTAAGGTGCCTTAGAAAAGAAGCATTCTTGACTCCCTCTCTCACTTCTAAGGCACCTAGCTCAGTATTGGCTAGGGAGGGGAAGAGCCATAGCTAGTCTCTTCCGGGTAAGAGGTGGGACCTCCTCACTGAGGCTCCCGGTCTAGTTCTTCGCCTTGAGCGTGATCCCAAGGGAGTAAGCACGAGCTGCCCCTGTAGTTCCGAGCTTTAGGTGGAGCCGACTTTGTTGGTTCCAACATTTTTGGTGCGGTGAGCGTGGAACAGCAGCTTGTGCGGAAGAACGAAGGGTTACCTCATGGCGGGAGATGCGGGAGGAGAAGGCGAGGGGTCCCCGAGCCAGGGGGGGTACGTCGGAAGGGCAGAGTTCATGTCATCCATCGGAGGGATCATGGACATGTTGAAGCAACTCACACAGAGAGGCGAGTGCGAGACTCCCCCACCTCAGGTGCCGGATCTCGCGCCCAGGGGAGGGGTCGACTCGGCAAGGGTAGGTGAAGATGCACCCGGGAGGCGGCCGGGAAAGGAAATAGTGGCGGAAGGACCTCGGCGAGAGGTGGAAGGAAGGGAGCTCTTCCCCAGTCCGGCGAGTGCCGTCGCGCCAGCGGAGCTAGTGGCGCGAGTGGATCAGGCGAGACCACCGGCGAGAGGATCTCCTTTCTGCGAGTTGGTCCTCTCGGCACCCGTTCCAGAAGGGTTCCGCGAGCCGGAGATGAGCTACTACGTGGGGAAGGATGACCCCCTCCAACACTTGCAGTGGTTTGAAGACGCAGTGTCCATCAAACCTATGACTGACGCCTTCAAGTGCCGTCTCTTCGCTATCACTTTGAAGGACAAGGCTAGGGACTGGTTCCATCAACTCCCTACTGGTTCCATTTATTGCTTCGAAGACCTGAGCAGAAGTTTCCAGCTGCGTTTCTCGACCTCTAAGAAGAGGAAGAGGAACCCGGAGTCCATCTTCCTGATCAAGCAAAAGGCGGACGAGTCCTTGGCTCAATACGTGGACCGTTTCCAGGAGGAGATGCTAGGCATCCAGGAAGTGCCTGGTTTCGCCCTCCAGATGGCCTTCACCGTAGGGCTGAGGGAAGGTTTCTTCAAGATGAGCCTCACCAGGAAGGCACCGTTGTCCTTCGAGGGATTAATGGAGAAGGCCGCAAAAGAGATAGCCATGGAGGCGGCAAACCCAGCATTTGCAAGGAAGCTGGCAAGGTTGACGGAAGTAGAGCAGAGGGAGCCAGGGGGGCAAGGCAGCCAGAAGGAAGGAGAAGAGAGGAACTAAGAGGGCCCGCGCACCCGGAGTTGGGATGGAGGCAGCCGGGAGGCCCGGTTCAGGGGCCTGGAAGGGGTCCCCCGCAGGGGGGAAGAAACTTTTATCCAGGTCCAGGAAGGTTTCATCCGCTAGGATGGGGGCATGGTCCGAGGCCGCTCCCACCCCCACCTCAGCAAGCTATGGCCATAGGCAGGGGAAGAGGAAGGGGAAGAGACCGTGGGAGAGCAGGAGTGGGGAGGAGGAGGAATCCCCCAGACGAGAGGCGAGGAGAGGGAGTTTTGCCCTATTGTGACTTCCATGAGGAGGAGGGTCACGCGACGGCAACATGTCCCGAGTTCTTGGAGTTGAAGAGAGGGAGAGGAGGAGAAGACCGACAGCAGGCAGTGCGGATAGTGGAGGTGCCGGGAGCGGTGGAGGAAGATCGATGTGTGGACCGATCAGATACAGGAGATCAGGGATTGGGGTGATTCATGGGGGGGTGGGGATCGAGGCCACCCGTAAGGCCAGTCTTCACACCATGTATCGTCGGAGCGTCGCCTCGACATCGCAAACCCCACCCCCGGATGAGAAAATCACGTTTTCCAGAAGAGACCTACCCGATCACGAGGACCCTTTCTGCGACGCGTTGGTGATCAGGACTGCCATTGAGAACTTCACGGTATCCCGCATTCTGGTGGACAATGGGAGTTCTGTCAATGTAATCTTCAAGAAGGCTTTCAATGAGATGAGAGTGGAGGCTCGAAGGGTGCTGGCGGCGGATGGGCCGTTGTTTGGTTTCTCGGGAGAGAGAAAAGAGGTTGAGGGGGGAGTAGGACTTCAAGTGACCCTGGGAGGACTGTCCAGGAATTGTCGTTTCGTGATAGTGGACGCTCCCAGCAGTTACAATGCGATCTTTGGGCGCCCTCTTATCAGCGCCTTTAGATGTGTTCCGTCTTCTTTCCATCAGTGCTTGAAGCTCAATTCGGGGGGAACCCAGATCAGGGTAAGAGGGGATTCGAAGGCGGCTCGGGAGTGCTATGTGACGACGGTCAACACCATCTCCTGGATGGGAGATGCAGAGGAGCTGGGAGCAAGGATGGAGCGAGAAGAGTTGGGGAGAGCAGGAGCAGGAGTGGAGGGAAGTCTTGTAGCGGAGGAGGAGATGGCTGAAGGAGGGTGGGAGGAAGGAGGAGGAGTGGAGAGAGGCATTGCGGTGGAGCCAGCAATGGCGGGAGAGCAAGTGGATGGAGAAGAAGAGTTGGGGAGAGCAGGAGCAGGAGTGGAGGGAAGTCTTGCAGCGGAGGAGGAGATGGCTGAAGGAGAGTGGGAGGAAGGAGGAGGAGTGGAGAGAGGCATTGTGGTGGAGCCAGCAATGGCGGGAGAGCAAGTGGCTGGAGAAGAAGAGTTGGGGAGAGCAGGAGCAGGAGTGGAGGGAAGTCTTGCAGCGGAGGAGGAGATGGCTGAAGGAGGGGAGTGGGAGAGAGGAGAGGGAGGAAAGGTCCAGGTGAGGGTGGCAGCTGTGGAAGGCTCAGGAGTTGAGTACGGGTCAAAGGATCCGGAGGAAGAGCTGAGAGAGCAGGAGGAAGAAGAACCATCAAGGTTGAGGGCGGCGATGGAAGTTCTGGAGGTCGAGATCCTCACCAGAGACGGAAGAAAAGAGAAGGTAAAGATCAGCGGAGAACTCACTCCCCAGGACCAGGAAAAGATCCGGAGGTGTGTGCAAGAGAACGTTGATGTCTTCTCCTGGAGCGCAGCGGACATGCCAGGGATCGACGCGGATGTGGCGTGCCACCGTCTCAACCTCGACCCCAAGGTCCGCCCCATTCAACAAAAGAAGAGAGCCATTGCCTCCAAGATGGCCGGGCCTATCAGAGAGGAAGTAGAGAAGCTGCTCCGGGCGGGATTCATATCGGCCAATAGGTATCCGGGATGGGTGAGCAATGTTGTAATGGTAAAAAAAGGGGAAGGGAAGTGGAGGATGTGTATCGATTTCTCTCTCTTGAATAAAGCTTGTCCTAAGGATTGTTACCCCCTGCCTCGGATCGACGCGCTGGTTGACTCAGCCGTCGGTTTCTCACTAATGAGTTTTTTAGATGCTTTTTCAGGGTACCATCAGATACTCATGCACCCTCCGGACGTCAAGGATGTCACCTTCGTCACGGAGGATGGGTGCTTCAGCTATAACATGATGCCCTTTGGGCTAAAAAACGCGGGAGCAACCTATCAAAGGATGATGGACCAGATTTTTCGGGAGCAGAAGGGGCGGAACCTTGAGTTCTATGTGGATGACTTGATGGTGAAGAATCGGGATCTTGGATCTCATGTCCTAGACCTGCAGGAGACTTTTGCAACCGTAAAGAAATATAAGATGAGGCTTAACCCCCTGAAGTGTGTGTTCGGGGCCAGCCGGGGGAAGTTTTTGGGACATCTCCTTACCCCTGAAGGGGTGGAGCCCAATCCTGACAAAGTGAGGGCAATACTAGAGCTGGGATCTCCTAGGAATGTCAAAGAGGTCCAGCGTCTTACTGGCAAGCTGGCAGGATTGAGCAGGTTCCTCTCCAGAGCGGGAGAGAGGTGCTCTTCTTTCTTTCGAACTCTAAGGGGTGGGAAGGAGTTCGAATGGACCCTCGAGTGCGAAAAGGCCTTCACGGCTCTAAAGCAGCAGCTTACCCAGACACTGCTACTTCAAGGGCCGAGGGAAGGGGAGAGTTTGTTCCTCTATTTAGGGGTAGGGACGGGGGCGGTTAGCTCGGTCCTCGTCCGAGAGGAAGGAAAGAAGCAATTCCCTATTTATTATGTAAGCAGGGTCCTCAAAAAGGCCGAATTGAAATATCTCATCCTAGAAAAGCTGGCCTTCACTCTCATTGTGTCGGCCCGGAAGCTCAGACCGTATTTCCAAGCTCATGCCATTCAGGTTGTGACGGATCACCCCCTTCGCCGCATCCTCGAGGGGGTCGAGCACTCGGGGAGATTGGCCAAGTGGTCGATAGAGCTCAGTGAATTCGACCTCTCCTACGTTCCTCGAGAAGCTATTAAGGCGCAGGTGGTGGCGGATTTCTTGGCGGACTATGCGTTGGAGGCCGAAGAGATGGAGGGATCTCCCGTAGCAGCTTGGGAAATGCTTGTAGATGGAGCTTCTGGTAGGAATTCTTTCGGGGGAGGGGTCATCTTGACGAGTCCCGAGGGGACTAGGATTGAGCAAGCTTTGAAGATACACTTCACCCTCACGAACAATCAAGCCGAGTACGAAGCAATCATCGTCGGGCTTCGGTTGGCTAGAGAGTTGGGTATACAGGATATCAGGGTCTTCACGGATTCCTTGGTGGTGGCAAGACACATCAGCTGGGAGTTCGAGGTGAGGGAACCGACCCTCCAGTTATACCTGGTAAAGATAAGAAGTATTGTTGGACAGTTCCATAGCTTCTCCATCCAGCATGTTCCTCGGGAAGAGAGTGCCCGGGCAGATATGCTCGCGAAGCACGGTCCTCAGGCCGGGGGGACCATGACCGAGCTCTTCAGGCCCTCCATAGAAGAGGGGGAAGTAATGGAGATCGACCAGGAGGTGTCTTGGATGGATCCTTTTGTGACCTTCTTAGCGTCAGGGCGACTACCCGAGGGGGATCTCGAGAGAAAGCGGGTTAGATACAAGTCGGCCTACTATTTGTTGAAAGAGGGAGTACTCTACCGAAAAACATTGTCCGGATTGTTAGCCCGGTGTGTATCCGAGAAAGAAGCACCAAGGGTGCTGGAAGAAGTCCATTCAGGGGAGTGCGGGAGCCACTCGGGGAGTCGAACCTTGGAGGGGAGGGTACTGAGGCAAGGTTATTTTTGGCCTACCCTGCGAAGAGACGCGGAGGAGCTCGCTAAAAGGTGTAGAAAGTGCCAGGAGTTTGCTCCCTTACAGCTCCTTCCGGCGCAGAGGCTGCGAACGATCACCTCCCCTTGGCCCTTCGCCATATGGGGGCTGGATCTGGTAGGACCGTTTCCTCAAGCCAGTGGTCAGAGGAGGTTCCTACTGGTCATGATAGATTACTTTTCAAAATGGCTGGAAGTAAAGGCTTTGGCGAAGGTGACCTCACGAGTGGTAAAGAATTTTGTATGGGGAGAGATTATTTGCGGGCACGGGCTCCCTTTAGCCATAGTCACCGACAACGGGCCGCAATTCGCTAGCCAGGAGTTTGTGGATTTTTGTGTACAGCTCGGCATAGAACTTCGGTTCGCCTCGGTTCATCACCCACGAAGCAACGGGCAGGTAGAAGCAGCAAACAAGATCATAGTGAACCTCCTGAAGAAGAAAGTGGAGAACTTGAGGGGAAGCTGGGTGGAACAACTCCCCTCCGTCCTGTGGGCTCTGCGAACTACACCGAATACGACTACAGGAGAGACGCCTTTCAAGCTCTCTCATGGCTCTGAGGCCGTCATACCTGTGGAATTTGAGGTTGAATCTCCCAGGATCACAGCAGCGAGAGAGGGGGATGAAAGGTGGCAGACCGATAATGGAGAGGAGCAGAGGCTTTCTCTCGACCTCGTGGAAGAGCTTAGGGAGCTAGCAGCGATCCGTCAGGAGGAGGTCAAGCGCCGGATGTCCCGGTATTTTGATAAACACATCTGAATCAAGCAGTTTCAAAAGGGGGATTTGGTCCTCAAGAAGGTAGATGTCGCAGGAAGGGGAGCCTCGGTGGGGAAGCTCAACCCCAATTGGGAGGGTCCTTTCATAGTAAAAGAAGTCTTGAAGTCAGGGGGGTATCACCTCCAAGATGTGGACGGGATACCTCTAGATCGCGCCCACAGTGGCGATGATCTAAAACGTTTCTATCCGTAATGATAAATCTCTTCTGAATTTACTTGAACATATTATTAATGATCCTCCCTTTTGAATGTGCCATGATTTCCTAACACTACACCTCAGGGCGTTCTTCTTCAGAAGCAAGGAGAGGAGACCCCGAGCAGACCCGCTGACCAGGCTCCCATCCAGCTGGCAGGGTTGTAGGCTCACTCGGTGGTTGGAGGAGAAAGAGGAGAAGAGACCCCGAGCAGACCCGCTGACCAGGCTCCCATCCAGCTGGCAGGGCTGTAGGCTCACTCGGTGGTTGGAGGAGAAAGAGGAGAGGAGACCCCGAGCAGACTCGCTGACCAGGCTCCCATCCAGCTGGCAGGGTTGTAGGCTCACTCGGTGGTTGGAGGAGAAAGAGGAGAGGAGACCCCGAGCAGACCCGCTGACCAGGCTCCCATCCAGCTGGCAGGGCTGTAGGCTCACTCGGTGGTTGGAGGAGAAAGAGGAGAGGAGACCCCGAGCAGACCCGCTGACCAGGCTCTCATCAAGCTGGCAGGGTTGTAGGCTCACTCGGTGGTTGGAGGAGAAAGAGGAGAGGAGACCCCGAGCAGACCCGCTGACCAGGCTCCCATCCAGCTGGCAGGGCTGTAGGCTCACTAGGTGGTTGGAGGAGAAAGAAAAGAGGAGACCCCGAGCAGACCCGCTGACCAGGCTCTCATCCAGCTGGCAGGGCTGTAGGCTCACTCGGTGGTTGGAGGAGAAAGAGGAGAGGAGACCCCGAGCAGACCCGCTGACCAGGCTCTCATCAAGCTAGCAGGGCTGTAGGCTCACTCGGTGGTTGGAGGAGAAAGAGGAGAGGAGACCCCGAGCAGACCCGCTGACCAGGCTCCCATCCAGCTGGCAGGGCTGTAGGCTCACTCGGTGGTTGGAGGAGAAAGAGGAGAGGAGACCCCGAGCAGACCCGCTGACCAGGCTCCCATCCAGCTGGCAGGGCTGTAGGCTCACTCGGTGGTTGGAGGAGAAAGAGGAGAGGAGACCCCGAGCAGACCCGCTGACCAGGCTCTCATCAAGCTGGCAGGGCTGTAGGCTCACTCGGTGGTTGGAGGAGAAAGAGGAGAGGAGACCCCGAGCAGACCCGCTGACCAGGCTCCCATCCAGCTGGCAGGGCTGTAGGCTCACTCGGTGGTTGGAAACAATAATAAAAGGTGGATCATGCCCCTTCTGCGGAGTGGTTACCTCCTCCCCATCCCCACTTACCTTCTTACTCTACCGTGCTACAGTTTTAGTGAGCAAGGACTTGTTTCCATTTCAATACTGGATAGGGGCATAGAAGCTGCAGTTGGAGAGCATAAATGTCTTATGGCTGTAATTTGGGTTGGGTGTTTTCTGGAGTCAGGTAATTGAGGTCTTGACATAGAAGCTGAATAATCAGGGAAACACTGACCCTGGCTACTAACAAAAGGGGGGGATACTTCAAAATGACTTCCTGCATAAAGAAAAAGAAGAGAGGGGGGGGGGGGTAATTGACCCCCCAGGTCCACTCGCGCCGAGAGGAGCTGATAAGCTGCGCGAGAGGAAGGAGAAGGTGTCCCCACGCCCGCGGGAGAGGCAGAGACTCGCCCGCTCGCCCCCTGGGCCAGGTTGGCTGATAACAGTCGGCGAGGGAAAAGCCAACCCCCTCTCGCCGCCAAGGATCTCGAAGATCTTGCGAGCTGTCCAAGCAAGAGAAAAAAGAAAAAAAAGGAGGAAGAAAAGAAAGAGGCTAGCTTCAGGCGCGAGCAAAAATATATATATATACGAGTGAATCATATTCGTGTCTTAATACAGGACATTCCCAAATCGGGAGGCATTGTAATCGTAACAAAAAAGGAGAGGAAAAGGCTGTTGTGCTCAAGGAGCCCTAGTCCTTCTCGCCCGCCGAAGACTCCTCGTCCTCGCCATAAATCTCGGGCACGAGGTCCCGGGCGGTGATGTCCTCGCAATCATCTTTAACTACGCCCATCTCTCGCATCATCTTCAGGATGAGCTCGGCGGTCCGTATGTTGGCATCCCGGCAAAAGTCCTCGACCTCGTCGTGCGTATAATGCGCGGGAGGAGGAGTGGCCTGCAAGCGAGAGGTAGAGGCCTCTTTGAGCTGGGTCTTCTCTGTTTTCAGCTCCTTCACCTCCGTCTCCAGCTCCTCGACTCGCGAGCGCAGTCTTTCAGCCGTCTCGGCATCCTGCAAAAAGAACGAACCGTTAAATCTAGCGGGAGAGTGCTTGAGAAGGCCGGCCCAGTATCAACTCACCACTCCGCCACTGGCCTTGGCGAGAAGGTTCTCAGCCACCTCCAGTCGCTTGGTGAGATCCCCAGACTTCTCGCGCTCGGCAGCGAGTTGGGTGTTTATCTCCTTCCAGCTTCGAGTGTTGTAAATTAGGCGGCGCGAGAGTCGATGAGAAAGCTCGAAGGTACGCAGCTGCGAGTGGGCCGTCCTGAAGATGAGATCTCGCGTGGAGGCCGCGTCGAGTGCGTCAGGGGCGAGACCCCCATAGAGGCCGAAGCCCAAGGAGAAGGCATGGGCAGAAGACTCCCCTTGCTCTCTCCATGAGGGGAGGAGGGTGGAGATGGATACCCGATGTGCCCCCTTATCCCAGATGAGCGAAGGCTCATTGACACCGTCGGGGACAGACGGACCCGCGTTGAAGTTTAGGTGGGCGGATGGAGCAGGATACTGGAGAGGAGCCTCCCCGCGAGAAGGGGACCGGAGAGGTTGGTGAGAAGAGCTCGCGGGAAGTGCGAGAGGGGCCGCGTCTTCAGGAAGCGAGACGGCCCTGTGCGGGGAGGTCAAGGGAGGTGAGTGGGGAGATTCGGATCCCAGGGATATGGGGCTCAAGGATCCCGGCGTCGCTGCTGTGTCCGCAGGGACCTTGCCCTTCTCGGAAGGGAAGGAGACTACCTTCTTCAGCTTCATCTTTAGTTTCTTTGAGGGGGTGAGGCGAGAGGGAGCCGAGTCCTCAGCCGCCCTCTTTCGAGGAGAAGGGGCCAACGAATCTTTGGCCGCCTCGGCTGCCATAGTAGCGAGAGCCATGTCTTTAGACGGCTTGATGTTACTTCTGTAGGGGGGGTGCACCGGCACGTTCCTCTCTCCTGGGAGAAGCGAGACAGTCAGGGAAAAGGTTCAGCGAGAGGAAGGCCCTGAAGGCAAGAAAAAGACGAGGGGGTCGGGCATACCTTCTCCAGGGAGCACGGGGAGCAGCGAGGCGAGCCCCCGCCTCAAAAACCTAACCTCGAAGTTCTTCCCAGCGAGGTACTCGCAAAGGAGCCTGTCCGTACCGCCAACCTGCGGAGAAGTGTAGAAGGTTTCCGCGGGCGAGGCAGGCGCGAGAGGGACGCCACCCAGATTTCCACGGACGAATACAAAGCGAGTCAGCCAGTGGTGATTTTTATTGGGTGTCTCGCACACCTTCAGGTTTAGCCCGGTGAAGAAGGAGACCCCGTCTTGATTGGCGTGGTAGACGAACATCTTCCGGAAGACGGTGAGACTGAATTCTATTTTCTCTCGCCGCATGTAGCACGCGAACGCGACGATAACTGAGATCGCGTTGGGGTTTAACTGGGCAGGCACGACGCCGAAGTACTTGAGAACTTGCTTCACCTCGGGCCAGAGGGGAAGCCGGAGCCCCGCCTCGAAATGCGAGACGGGGAAGGCGAGCTCGCCCGAGTAGAACGTATTCACGCTCTCGCCAACCTTGGGAGGGCGCGACTCGTAGCCCTCCGGCAAAAAGTCGCTTCGGAAGGCCTCGTATTCATCGGCGGAGAGACGACCGGGAGGAAAATCGTGGTCAGAGAACCTCTTCCCACAGCGGCTGCGGCCTTCACCACCCTCTGACCTCCCTTTTCCCATGGAGCGCGAGAAGAAGGGAAAGACGGCGAGTGGAGGACCGGCGGGAAGGCACGAAGGACAGTAGAGGGGAAGGATGAGGGGGCTGGAGCGCGAGGCGAGCTGCGGAAGGAGGGGGAGCCGCGAGCGGAAGTCTAGGAAAACATGTTTCCAGCCTATGCAGCGGGGGTATTTATAGCCCTCATGAGTAAGAGGGTAAGCGGACAGAGGACCACGCCGGGAAAAGGCAAGCGTCGGCCGACCCTTCTCCCTCCAAGCCTCGGGCGGCGGAACCCTAAGTGGGTCATCAGCCCAAGAAGGCGATGAAAAAATGGACGCAGGGAAATAAAAGTAATAAAGGTTAAAAATTAATAAAGGTTAAAAATTAGCATAAAAGAAGATATTAGCGCTGTCGCACCATTTAAACGGGCAAATCACCAAATTAATAAATTTAATCCCGCATAAAGACGGGTGGCAAGTTCGAAAAGCGCACAGCTAGCGGTATATAGGCAAGTATTTTATTACAGAGACAAGGCGAACGAAAAGAGCGAAAGGCGAGAGGCGAGAGGAAAGAAGGCGGAGCTCTCGTCAATTCTTATCCCACCTCCATCGTCCTCCCCCGCGGCTTCTCACGCAGGGAGGACGACTGGGGAGGTGGAAGGCGCGAGCCGCCTCGACACCGCTGCGGGCGAGACGGAGCTGTTGGTCGACGTCATCCAAGATTGCCTGAGAGTTCGTCTTGTCCACCTCAATGTCGGCGTCTATCTCCGAAGACAGGCGAGCGCATTCCACCTCTAGCCAGTCGATCCGGTGGTCTGCGGCTTGCTTCCCTTTTTCCAGCGCTTGAATGATGCGCGCGTGCTTCCGCAGCATCTCGGCCACCTTGCGCTTCATCTCTATAGGGTCCGTGGGGTCGCCCAGGTAGTCCTCGATCTCATCTATAGGAGGAGGAGGCGAGGGGGCCAGCTGCTTGGAGTAATCGTCGACCGGCGAGTCGGCAGCCAGTAAGTTCTCGATAGGGTTTCCACTCGCACCTATGGAGGAGCCAAAGAGGTAAAGTGGCAAGAAAAAAGCAGGCGGCAAGAAGAAGAGAGCAGGTGTCAGGAGTAGGGCCCCTTACTGAGGCGGCGGGTGGAGCCCGATGTGGTAGAAGGATCATCCCTCCCCGTCACGGGGGTGGAGGGGGGAGTGGAGGCTTGGGGAGAGAGAGGCCGGGAAGGAAGCTCTGATAGGTTGATGCGAATGGTCTCAGGACGATGAGGAGGCACCGAGATTTTCTGGGAAAAGGTAGCAAGTAAAAAGCGTGTGGTGCAAGGAGATCATAGCAGGTTGGAAAGACTCACCTCTTTTCCTTTGAGACTAGCTAGAGTGGGAGGTATATACCCCCTCGGAAAGGGGCGAGAAGGTTCTCTTGCCGAGAGGGGAGGCTCCGGAACCTTTGCCTTTTTCGGGAGAGAGGTGGAGGGCGGTAGCGAAGGAGAATCAAGTGCGGGGATCTTGTTCAGACCCGCCGCCGTCGCCTTGTTCCGTTGGCGCACGGCCGCGATGCGATCCCGAAAACCTTGGCTGAGAGACATGTAGGCAGATGCCAAGAGGGGAGGAAAGAGAGGAAACACCCCCTTAGGGGGAGGAATTTTCTATATTTATAGGCTGGGCAAGGGGCCCACCAAAAGATTCCCTCAATAAATTAACTGTACCATCGCAAGCCTCGGTTGAACTATCTTTCCGAGCTTGTGCCAACCTCGAAAAGAGCGGGGATTGTGTACAACCTCGGGCTCGCAGCCTGGCGAGAGGGTCCTGGCGAGAGGGCCCAGGCGAGAGAAAGGGTCCTGGCGAGAGGGCCCAGGCGAGAGAAAGGGCCCTGGCAAGAGGGCTCAATCGAGAGGCTCCAGGCGAGCGAGTGGGCCCAGGCGAGAGGCCCCAGCCAGGCGAGAGGGCCCTGGCGGGTGGACCCTAGCGAGAGGTACCCGGAGAGAAGGGCCATCTTGGTTCAGGGACATTTCAGGTAGGGCCAGGCCCACCTTTTGGGTCCCAGGGGTATTTTTACTCCTTTACCCTGGGTGGTCTGCAATTAGCCTTTTAGGACAGCGGAGTTCGGCTGTTGGCAGACCTAGCCGGGGGCATTCCGGTAATTTCAGGATGGATTGGTTTAGTTATTTGCAGTCCCAGTTCAAAGGCCTATAAATAGACCGGTAAGGTGCCTTAGAAAAGAAGCATTCTTGACTCTCTCTCTCTCTTCTAAGGCACCTAGCTCAGTATTGGCTAGGGAGGGGAAGAGCCATAGCTAGTCTCTTCCGGGTAAGAGGTGGGACCTCCTCACTGAGGCTCCCGGTCTAGTTCTTCGCCTTGAGCGTGATCCCAAGGGAGTAAGCACGAGCTGCCCCTGTAGTTCCGAGCTTTAGATGGAGCCGACTTTGTTGGTTCCAACATTAACCATGACCATGACTAATCCATCACATTTTCTTCTTCTTCCTTTATGGTGCAGGATCGAAGGACGCGGAGTATCATTGGTAGATAATGACTATCAAATGAGATCTACATTCTGGATCTCACATCCTCAATTTTATCTTCAGTTACTTATGTAGATTGGCATTTGTGTTTTGGTCATGCTCCTCTTTCAATGTTGAAGAAGTCTCTTCCTAATTTTACATTTTCTGAATTTACTTGAGAATCTTGTATCTACGGAAAATATCACTGTTCCACTTTTTCCCTCATTGTACTAAGAGCGCTGCTCTGTCTTCTTCAATTCATTTGGATATTTGGGATCCATATAAAATTGCTAATTTATTTGGATACCAATATTTTATTACTTTTATTGGTGATCATTCTAGCATTACATGGGTGTATTTACTGTGTTCGCTTCGAGATATTATGTGTCTTTCGCTCATTCATTGTTGAAACACACTCAATGTTCGACTTCCATTAAAAAATTCTGGATTGATAATGTTCGTGAGTATACTAGTCATGAATTCTACAAGACTTGCAGTGATTTGGGTATTATCCACCAAACATCATGTGCTTACACACCACAACAAAATGATATAACAACACGAAAGAACACCACCTTCTTTTGGTTGCCAGATCTATCATGTTTTAAATGCAGGTTCTCAAAATCTATTGGCACTTTGTTAACACCACTGCATGATATTTAATTAATCGCATCCCTTCGACCATCCTGAACTTTGCATCTCCTTTCTTCATCTTATTTCCATCAATACCTACCTTCTCCATAACTCTTTGAGTTTTTGGGTGTGTATATTTTGTTCATTATCCTGATTCTCTTGTGGACAAGCTAGCAGCACATGCTACCAAATTTATATTCGTTTAGTAATCTCGAACATGGAAGGGATATATGGGTTACCCTCCCGCATATTGGAAAATGGTGAACTTCCTCGAGGATCAACCCTTCTATTCCTTGTCACTTCCCGGCGACTTACCACATGTTATTTAGCAACCTAACATCCCTATCAACTGCACACCACCACTCGTACTACTGACACCTCCCTCCACCTTCTCCAAACGTGTACACTCATCATCGATCTCGTATGGATGCCCTGGGACAGTCTCCACCTACTAATATTGTTCCTCGCCCAGCTGAACCACCCGCAAATATCATTGCGGGCCCACATCCATCTACTGCTCACCTACATTCTCACTATGTCTCATTTTACCAATTATCTCCAAAACTTCACAGGTTTGTAGCCTTTCAGTCATCTATTTCCACCCCCTCTGCTATCCAGAAGGCTCTCCAACATCTGGGGTGCGGACATGATGACTGATAAAATGGCTACCCTATGGTCTAATCAAACGTGGGACCATGTTTCCCTTTCTCCTGGCTAATTCCATGTAGGATGTAAATGGATATTCACCGTTAAACACCGTCCTGATGGGACAATTGAGCGTCCCAAAGCACACCTTGTGGCTCGTAGTTTTACTCTACAATACAACATCAAATATGAACTTTCTCTCCAATTGCTAAGTTGAATACGACACGAGTATTTATCTCCTTGGTAATTCATCGTCATTGGCAGTTGCATCAACTTGATATGAAGAATGGATTCCTTAATGGCAATTTAACGTAGATTGTTTATATGCGGCAAGCTCTTGGATATGAGACCATGGGGGAGTCTCATGTATAACGCCTAAAAAAATCTATCAATGGCCTAAAGTAGTCCCTCACGCTTGGTTTGACAATTTTAGTCAGGTCATTCAGGATTTTAGATTCACCCAAAGCTGGGCATGCTTCTCCATATTTACACGTTATCGCCAAGAGGGCATGATGATCCTTCTTGTGTATGTTGATGATATTATCATCACGGGCAATGATCTGAATGGTACCTCTATGATCAAGAAGCACTTGGTCTCACACTTTCAGACCATGAATTTGGGGCGTCTTGATACTTTTTGGGTATTGAGGCAGTATGTCGACCTAAAGGTCTTGTTTTGTCTTAACGAACGTAATGCATCGATTTTCTACAAGATGACGGCTACTTAGGTTGTAAGCAAGATGACACACTCATAGATGCAAACCACAAGCTCTGTGCTCACGAGTCCAAATTTGATCTTTTTCTCCCTAATTTGGAGTACTATCATTGCCTTGTTTGCAAGCTTATCTATCTGACTGTCACGCGGCCAGATATCGCATTCGTTGTTAGCGTGGTCGTTTGCTACATGCATGCTCCTCGAACTTCCACTTTCACGCAATCAAGCAAATCCACCGGTATCTGAAGAAAGCTCTGGGATAAGGTCTTGTGTATAATCCCTCATCTTCACTCTCGTTGATTGATTATTCTGGTGTGGATTATGTCGGCTCGATGATTATCGGTCTACAAGTGATTATTGCATATATTTTGGAGGGCACGTGGTCACTTGGCGGAGTAAGAAGCAAACGGTTGTAGCACGCTCCTCTGTGAAGACTGAGTATGGTTCGGTGGCTCTGTCATTTTTGAACTCATTTACATGGAGAGTCATCTTGCTGATATTGGCATCGCTCTCACCTCTCATGTAATCCTATACCGTGATAATCAAGTTGCTTTTTATATCGCCGATAATCCAGTTATCTATGAACAAACCAAGCATATTGAAGTAGATTGTCATTTCATCCGGAAAAAAGTTCAACTCTGCAAAATTGAAATGTGACATTGTTCTCGCCGCCAATCAAATCTTTGATTGTCTTCACCAAGGCTTTGGCTCGGCCACTTTATCGATAGTTTGTTCCCAAGCTTGGCACGTACAATTTGTATGTTCCAGCATGCGGAAAGTATATAAGAAGCTTATAAATATCAATGTAAAGGCCCAACTTTATGGCCCATTAGGAGATACCTCTATTGTATAATTTAGTCCAACATTGCGATTTGGAGTTAAGGTTTCGCTCCTCCCACCTACAAATATGTGTACATGTATTTATATTTCCCTCTCAATTGAAGTAATAGAAATATTACGTCGTAACGCTCGACGTTTCACGGAATCAAAAACTAGAGTCAAAGTGGAAGGGATAACTAATATGTATAATAGCAGTAGTATCTACAACTTCTGATTACATTTCTTAGTATAATAAATAAATTTGCTATTTGGACTTAGCTTAACATATATCCGTACAATATTATTAAAAGAAGTTTTGTAGAGAGAAAAACAATTGGTTGCTTTCTACTACCATGAAAGTCAGTTTCTCATCGGGTTTTAGTGACAATTTTGTAAATTTAATATAAATTAAAAAAGATTGTGACACGGGGTAGGGTGTGCAAGTGAGACCCTATACAATGCAAACCCTAAGGCCTAAGTGCAATGTCTGATAAATAAGTATGTTTTGTATGATCTGACAAACACAATGTGAAATTAAATAACTCGGAAGAGAAATTATATTCAACTATCCTCCGCTTAGAGGGTCATTCTTAAATGCAAAGAAGTGAATGAGTCTACAAGACAAATATGCTAGCAATATGAAACATCCAAAATCATATAGGAATCCAAATACATACAACAATAGAGAAAATAATGAAACCATCCAATAAGCACACACAACTAAGGGGTCATAGACAATGGCGTGGAGATCCGATGATTGTAGATACGGTAATGGCTATCAAGTGGAAGAGGGTTAGCGGACAGTGGTTGTATGGGGGTTGGTAGGGTGGGACGTCGACTGGATATGAGGGTGGTGGGAGCGGTCGGGAGTGACTCTGTGATGTAAGACGGATGTAGTGAGTTTGATTGTGCCCTAAAGAAACTCTAAGAAGTTACTGATAATATAGTGTGGAGGTGAATCTAAATGATGTAATGTTCATACAATTATCTGATGTTTAATGACAATAAATTCTGAAATTAATAGTAGAGTTCATACGCATTCACTCTATAGATTATGTATTAGAAATACACGTAAGATCAAATTAAAATTACAGAGAAATTGCATCAATTAAACATTCAACAAATAAACCTTTCAAGTAGAATTAAATTGAGCAAACATCTACATTGATGTCCTCAATTACATGTGTTCATAAAATATTCAACAAAAAGTAAATAAGACTTCGCACAAGAGCTTACATAAGAAATTGGAGAGCGGGGATTCTGAATAGTGGTGGAATATGGGGCTAACTGCAACACTGTGGTGGTTTTATGTTGTTTTCAAGGTCCGTAAGTTGTGGGAGGGTTACGGTGGGTGTAACTCTTTAATGGAATTGTGTGAGAAGGATGGATGTTGTTGTGGGAGAGAAATTGGAGACTTGGAGGGCAAGGATTGGAGTAGTGGGTGCTTATAAGGGTTGGTTGGTGGAATGGGGCCTCTGGATGGGTTCAGGACGGCAAATCGAGAGTTTGGGGGCTTATAAGGGATGACTGGTGGAATGGGACCCCTAAATGAGTTTAGGACAGCAGATCGAAGGATTTTAATAGGGGAACTAGAGCACTGGAGGGGTGGAGTTGTGTGCTCGCCGGAGTAGTGACCGGAGGCAGAGGGAATATTGTGGAGCCGGAACTGTGGCTGCCTAAGCAGGGCTTGCTCGGGAGGAGAGAGCTACCGAAATCTGACACAAGACAAGAGAGAGGCTAGAATATTTCTTTGATACATTTTCATGACCCAATGGGACATTTAAATAATATTACATAAGGGCATAGAAGTAAATAAGTCTCGCACTTGTCCTTACAGAAAAGGACGTGCATAAAACAAACTATAAAAGATGCGATAAAAATATAAACTAGCAACGAATAACAGACAGAGTCGTGACCAAAACATCTCATTTGTCCTTAAAATCGAGCTTTCCCCCAAGCTCGAGCGTGGCATGATCGATGCGATCCTCGGGTTCCTTAACTTCACGCCAGAATAAATCTTTGTAGCGTGAGGTCGGAGCAGATGCGTCATTGGGATAAAGGCTCATGGCGTGATCAAAGATGTCACGAAATATGACACTGCAATCAGAGGGGCTCAAAGGAGTAAAGCGTCCAAGTAGTCGCATGAAGATGGCAGTCTGATGGTTGTGGACTTATGATCCTATGAAACAGGGACTACGGTGGTCAGACGTAGTGGCGCTAGTAGGGTCACAAATGGAGCGTGGCTCAGAGCCGACAGAGGTTGTGGCGGGAGCGGCGGGTGCTAAATGGATGTGGCTGATAAAATGAATGGCACGAAGCTCAAAGCAAATGAGATCTGTGACAGGGAAGATGAAAGAGGTGTCTGTAGGAGGTCTGCAGAAGTCGTTTGCAACATGGATTCCAGTGGTGTAGCTGTCGGGACCGAGGGTGCGACATGGTGGCGGGTTGTAGCAACGGATTCAGTTACCATGCAATTGTGCATCATGTTTTGAAGCTTGTGCAAATGAAACATGAAATCTTCCATTTGGTTGATTAATGAGTTTTTGTTGTGTTGGAGGTGGCGTGTGGATGGATGTGATGTAAGTTTTTTTTAATGGATTGAAATTTAATTAATTGACTAAAGCATCAATCAATTAAATAGAGACACGAACTGTAGAACTGCCTGTTGGTGGGATCGAGAGAAAAGGGCGGCGGAAGGAAGACAGCTGACAAAAAATCGTGTGGGGCTCAAAACTGTCGGCACGGGACTCAAAACAACTGTAGGAGGGTGATGGGAACCGGAACAGAGCTCAAAGAAACAGCGGCTGGCAGAAGATCGCGCGTTCGACGAAGATCGTGTGGGTGCTCAATCGAAGGCATGCATGCGGAATCGCCGAGAAGAAGGATTGGGTTTTTGCTTCAGTAGGGCTCGCTCTAGAAGAAGGTGACGTCGTGCGGCTTCGGTTGAGCGTTAAGGTTGAGCAAGTCGATGACAATGACTTCGGCGGAAGAGGAGGATCGAAACCTAGCTCTAATATCAAGTTGTTGTGTGCTCGTCGGAGTAGTGACCATAGGCGGAGGGGGATACTATGGAGCCGGAAACGCGGCTGCCTTGGCGGGACTTGCTCGAGAGGAGAGAGCTAACAAATCTCATACAAGGCAGGAGAGAAACTAGAATAGTTCCTTGATAAATTCTCATAACCCAAAGGAGACCTTTAAATAAGATTACATAAGTGCATAAAAGTAAATAAGTCACACTTGCCCTTACTAAAAGGACGTATATAAAACGAACTATAAAAGATGTGATAACAATATAAACTAAAGACAGATAACGAATGGAGTCGAGGCCATAACACGAATCAAAGGCAAATATGTAAATGAGTATTGGCAAGACCCTGAGAAGTGTAATTCAGAGATTTGATAAAGGGAATGGCTTGGATTGTAGTCTGGAGAAATATAGGGTCCGTTTGGCGCAGCGTTTTGCAGGTGGTGGCGTTTTTTTAAAAATGCCACCACTATATTGTAGGAGTTTGGCGCGAAGGAATTGAAATGCAGGAATTGAAAAAATGCTGAAAACAGTGGGCGCTGGCCATACCTCCCCCCCCACCCACCCAACCATACACACACCGCTTTCGCAGATCTACCCGGTTGCCCTAACTGTGTCGCTCCTCCTCGACGACGTTTCGACCGAGCACCTCCAGAAAATCCCACAGATCTACCACAGGTCTCCCGCGAACGGATCTACTGGGCATTTTTTACAATGTCGAAGATGGTTCCTGCTTCCACGTCTTCCGCAGATCATCGTTATCTTGCCTAGAATCTCAGGTAATCCCTTTCCCCTAGACTCTTTTGCATTTTTGCTCAATTTCTTTAGGGATAATTGTCGTTTTGTTGGAAGCCCGACTCTTAATTTTTTATAATCTTTTGCAAGCTTGTAATTTTTTTTGTGTAATGAACTTCGTTGTTTATTTTGAACTTTAAAAAAATATTATTTATGGTATATGTAATGTCGTTGATTTCCTTCTTTCACTGTTTTATGTTATGTCGTTGATTTTGACGTAAATTTAACAATTGGCGTAACTTCATTTGATGTTAATTGAAAATGGGGTGCTCAATCACCACCACAGTTTCACACTACCAAATAGTTAAAACTTCTTTTATGTACATGACAACATAAAATGCACATTTCCTCCAAACAGCGGAACTGCGTTCATGACCGCCGTTTCAAACCACTGCGTTCATGACCGCCACTGCTGACCGTTGCGTTCACGACCACCACTGCCGCGCCAAACAGAGCAATTGAGGGTTCTCCATGCAGGAAAACTGTGAACAACTGCTCTGGACAGGCAGTTATTGCTGAAAATGAAGGTTATTGGTTGGTTTGTAAGTGAAATAAGGTAGATATCGGTAGTTGTGTTCAGGGAAGGAAGTTTATATGGTGGTTGTGAGCAGTGGGGGTAGTTATAAGGTAATTATGGAAGAGGTGGTCATTAGGAAAGGTGGTTACCTTGGCCTCGGCACCAAGGGTCCAAGACTCCGCGGATTCAGCACAATGACCACAAATGCCCGAAAATTCTCTCCAACTTTTGTGATATTTGAAAATATGCTCTTAGACCTTTATGTATAGACTTAGAACCCACTATGGACGGCCAAGGTCGTTTGGAACATAAATCCAATAATTTTATATGAAAATATATAAAATAATACATAAAAATATGTTATCAGTACTCTGAATGTGACTACGAACTCAAATTTTCCATCTAACGATTCTAACTCTGCCTCCCGTGTAAGTAGACTCCGGCAACATCCGATAAGGGTTGACCCACCCTTGAAATGTGATCCCCACCACTGTGGAGGAGTATTGGTCGACCAAGGTTGTAAAGGGCAAAATGGTGGTTGGTCGGCCCTAGGTGGCTTGAATGGAGGGTTGGTGGTGGGGTTTGAGGGTGCTGGGAGGTGGCAACAATGGGTTGGAGGCTAGGAAAATGGCGGCTAGGGCGGGATTCGGGATGGGGAGGAGGAAAGAGGGATTAAAGATGTGGGAGGGAGAGGAGGCCAGAAAGAGAGGTTCTTGAGGTGGTCGATTGTAGAGGGAGGGCTTTTTAGGGATGAACGTGGGGGTGGTAAGGCTGGAATCAAAAGGACGGGTTTAAAAAAGAAGGAAAACTTGGCGATCAATAAATCTGATGATGCTATGAACCAAGTAGTCGGCACTTTGGAGTTTCGTGGAGTCGACACCACGAGAGATCGTAAGATTCGGGGAAAAATCTCCAAAATATGAATAAAATCAAGAAGCAGCCCCTCACACCTCTTATTTATACTAATCTTACTTGAGGTACTAATCGTAGACGGCAATGATTGGTCATACACAATAAGTGTTCGATCTCATAAATACAAAACATCAAAAAATAAAGAAAATACATAGCAAAGTGTCCAAACGACACTCCATATGTAATTCTGGATACGGATCATCCAGATGACAATTTAATCAATGCCTCATGCGAGAATAGATACGGATGGGCCTCAGTGTGTGACGGCACGCGCTTGAAGTATGATCCCAATCAACTCCAGTCAACTCAAACACATTCATCTCTGATGAACGAAGAAGATCATAATGTCATTGTAGCACCAAAGGGAGTTGATCATGCTTTTATTTATGCTAATCCTACTTAGGGCACTCATCGTAGACAAATATGATTGTTCATACAAAATAAGTGTCTGATCTCCTAAATAAAACGCCAAAATATAAAGAAAAATCATAGAAAATGTTCAAATGATACTATAGACGTAACCTGGACTCGGATTGTCCAAATGACGATTAGATCAATGTCTCATACGAGAATAGATACAAATGGGCCTAAGTGTGCAACGGCACGTGCTTGAAGTATGATCCCCATCAACTCTCTCGACTCAAACGCATTCATCTCCGATAAATGGAGATGATCATAATGTCGTCGTAGCTTCGAGGTGAGTTGACCAAGCTCTACAAATGCCATCCAAGTGTCGTCGATAAACGATCGTCCTTTCCAATAACAAAGCAGCCACTTTTGTGACATTCCATCGAACAAGGCTACGCATTCATGAGTAACAATGTCACTAATGCTCTCAGAAATCAACACAAGTGTTGGTGGTCCCAGTGCAACCATCAGTGGTGTCGAAAAAATCATAGATGCCTGACTCAAATGTGGGTGATGTTTAGGAGTAGGGTAGGTGTAGGGATGAGGTCGTGGTGGTTGAGGCTCAAGGGGGGTCCACAGAACATATTTGCATACTATAAGGCTCACAGTACAGTGTAGGACTTAATTATCAGAGTGGATACACATACTTTTACGGATGTTAGGAGCGTAGACATTCATCTTAATCTTGTTCACAACTATGTCGGGACTTATTCACTTCAAATTTAATTTTTTTAGCAGGTCCTTTAGGGAGTCTCTCCGCACCAATTCTGGCTATCACCTGCTCATTTTCGCAAAATATTTGTGCCCTCTAGCAACTATCTGAATAAATTTTATATAATTCATTACTAGATGTAATCTTTCGTCGAATCGACTCATGCAACTCATACAAGTGATACACAAATGACTCAACAAATTTCCTGCGGCAGGACTCTATGAGAACCGGAATAAGGTTAATAGGTCTCCTAGGATCCTAACCAAAAACTATATGAAAAGGACTTAACCATGTAGACTTAATGACTAAACTGTTATACACAAAATCCGTTATAGGAAGAATGGAATCCTAACTAGTCAAATGCTCTCCAACTAAACACCGCAGTAGATTCCAAAAACTCTGGTTGACCACCTCAATCTGCCTATCAGCCTGAGGGTGGTATAGGACATACAATTTCATGATTGTGCCCATCCAGTGGTATAGTGTCTTCCAAAAATTGCTCATAAATATTAAGTCTCATACAAAAACTATTGTCTTGGGCAAGCCAAGTAACCTAAAGATATCTCTCACAAATAATGAAGCAACATGTGATGCGTCGATAGCCTTGATACACGCAGTGAAGTGTCATCTTAGAAAAACAGTCAACAAAAACATATATGGAGTCATGCTCTTCATAGTGAGGGAGCCTGAGCACGAAATCCATGTTGATGTTGAATAATGAACATTAAGGGACCGGTAGGGGAGTGAAAAGTCTAGTCTTTTTTTCCCCATCAGTCGTTTGGCAGATATGGCAATGACGAATGACACGAGCCACGTCCTTCTTCAGGTTCGGGCAATAAAAATGGTTATTTACTGACGATATCGTCTTGCACCTACCAAAATGACATGCAATGCCACCAATGTGCATCTCTTAGATTAAGTAATCACACTAAGAAATCCAAGGAATGCAGTGTGAGAATCTCAATATAAATAGCTCATCGTGATCAGGAAACCATCAGTATCCAAAGGAAATCTCTCGACAACACGGTGTAAATCTCATTGAAATTAGGACAAGTAGGGATAATCAGCGAATAATCTCTAAAATTTGTCCGCTCATGTGTGCAGTGTGTAACAAGGTGACTCGGCGGCTCAAAGCATCTACAGGTTTGTTCTCAACACAGGTGCGGTGTTAAAGAATATAATGGAAGTCCTACAGGTACTCGACCCAACAGGTTGGATAGGAAGAGTATCATAAGAACATGTCAATTCTTTAGTGCAAAACTCATTTTTTGATTTAACAAGAAGCAAAATTTCAGTCTCTACAACCACTACTAAAGCTGAATACATTTTAGCTTGGAGTTGTTCCCAACTTCTGTGGATATGATCAGTTACTAGACTATAATTGTAAGTTTTTTAAAACCCTAATATTAAGTGACAGTACAAGTAAAATTTCAATTGCATCAAATCATGTTTTATATAACAAAACTAAACATATTGAAATAAGACATCATTTCATTAGAGATATTGTGGAGTAAGAAAATATTTCCTTGAAATATGCTTCCACAGAAAACCAAAAGACTAATATCGTCACAAAACCTCTTGATAAATTGAAGCATACATATTTCATTTATGCTTTGAGGATGTTAGATGGAGCAGGCTAAGATAAAAAACTGAATTATTACTTGATTGTATTTGACATATGTGGACAAGTTATTTGATGTATGTTAAGTAAACAGAAGACTTAAACTTTGAGCTGTGGTTAAACGTAGAATACTAAAATTTCATAAGCCAACTTTTATTCAACATATGAAGTTAAATCATGACTAATATCAAATGAAACAAATTTAAAGCTTCTGTCCCCACATTCTCTTATTTAAAATCTTTTGGTATTTCCTTGCTTTCTAATTTTCTCCAAGTTTTCTCGCAGGTATCGAACTGGTGATCAAGAACAACGCTAGGTTCGACGTTGATTTGGACTCTTTCAAGAAATATGAGAAGAAATTCCGTGACATTCTGAAAATACTAGAAGACAATAAATTAAAAAGTTTTTTGTGAGAGGTTGAGAATTTTATAGGAAGAAATATGTGAATTCTAAAGGACTGCAATACGATGAGAAACAGATTACAGGATTATTTGAGGCGCAGAGGTGAGAATTTCTACTCTAGAAGTAGCTGATAATTTTGGTTTTGCAAGATATGTTGAAGAGGAAGTTGTTTCTGAGGACTATATGGGCAACGCTCTTGCCTTGATGAAATTATCTGGCTCCAAATATAAAGAAGAATGAAGTTGACGAAGAGTTTAGGTTTTTTGGTCGACATTGTCGGAAAGGTGAATTTCTATAAATCGTCACAAGTTGCCCTTACCAAGGAGCTAATAAAAGTTATGGCATCTCTGGTTTTGAAAAAGTAGATGCATTGGGGAAAAGCAGGTACTCAAACTTTTGAGGACTAAGGCTTCATTTGGTTCGGCGGTGGCGGATCGATCCGGCGGGTGGAAACGGAGTGTTCGAACCGGAGGGGGGAGGTGGCTGCTCCAAACGGAGCTTTTTGGGGGCGTTTCTCAAGGCGGGCGGGTGGAAACGGAGCAAACGCCGCCGGAGGTTCATCTGTTTACCCTCCTTCCGGCGGCGTTTGCCCAAAACGAAGTATCAAAATGCCCAAACAAATAGAGCCTAAGTTGATACAGCAACCTGTTCAATATGGAGAGATTATGAGTCTAAGGCTTCGTTTAGGGTGGCTTCTGAGCGCCGGTATGGGAGCAGACGCCGTCGCGCGGCGGAAAAACAAACGGCGCCCAAGGGCACGCGGCGGCATTTGCTCCCGCGGCTCTTCGCAAAAGCAGCCCCACCGCTCCGTCTCCAATCCCGCCTCCCCACCTCTAATCTCAGCACTCCGTTCCCAGCCACCGCTGCCACCCCAAACGAAGCCTAATTCATTTTTCCTCTTATCATTCCCTTTGCACCTCTAGAGGCCTTCACATTCCCACTAGTAAAAGGCTCACTTCATCCCTCTTTTCCAAAGGAAAAATAACTATTCATGAGCGATCTTCACTAATTTCTTCTCCTCCACAAGCATTTTCTCTACCAATCTCACCACCTCCTCGGGAACCATCTCAAGGGTGGAATAGGAACCTGCGAGGGAAATATCTAGCACCACGCTCTAGGGGACTGGAACGTCCCGAGCCTCTTCAACATGATCATCGTGATGTCTAGGGGCCTCCCTCGAGCCAGAAATGGTCTGACCCAAACCACTTGGGTTTTCTAAAGTGTCTATAGTAGCATTAACTGCAGCGACCACGTACCTAAGATCAAAGAATTGGGTATCAAGTTGACCAAAGTGATCTAGAAAAAGACGTTGGAAATCTGTGGGCATCATGTACGTTTTCGAACTAGTCATCAATGATGTTGGGACTAGACATAGAGACTCTATATTACCTACCACAATAAACATGGCCCAAACATTAGACACTGATACCAAATCTGACACAGAGTAGGCTATGTAAGTGGGACTCTATATGATGCAAACTTCAAGTGCAGTGTCAGGTAAATATGTATATTTTGTATGATCCGACAAAAGTTTACAACGAATAATAAAAGATAAAAACATCTGCAGTTAACACAAGTCGGAAGAGCAATTAGGTTCAGCTTTCCTTCTTCGTTCGGAGAGACATTAATTAAATCAAAGAAACGAATGAGTCCCTTAAGGAATGATCAATCACAAGAAATATGATAGCAAAAAGAAACATCCAAAATCATATAGGGTCCACATTTATACAAAAATTGAGAAAATAATGAAACTAAACAACAAGCGTTCGCAACTGAGTCGTAGAGGATCAGATGTATGTCAAGAGGGCAAATATGAATCTCACATGTAAAATCACTCTAGACATTTTAAATTCAAAAGTCTTTAATCGTTATTTGAGAAAGAGATTCTCAAATGTTTTACAGATCGAATCAAAGCGACAATTGCAAATTTCCCCAAGCTTAATCGCAAACAATTATTTATGAATAACGGTAATTAAAATAGCGAAAACATTCAGGCGAGCTTATAGTTAATTAATTGGATTGCATAAGACTAAACTAATTAACGGAGCACGAGTGAGACGGAGTTACCGAAGGTATATGCAAAGGCTATGGCAGAGAAAGAGCAACCCAGTTCAAATCTCGTCGCGCAAAGGAAGGAACGGTTGTCTGTCAGCAGGATGTCGGAGGGAGGTATTTTGGTCGACAACGACTTGAAAGTTGAGGTAGTCTCGAATGGGTCGTCTGAATGGGGGCGGGGACGACGGTGAACGGCGGCTAGTTATAGCAAGGTTGGTCGACGATAGTAGACGACCCGTCGACGTTCCTGGTTGCACGCTGTCGGACAAGCCTTGTCATGAGCTCTTTCAGAGAGGAATACCTTGCTCTTGTACGAAACTGGGGAGCAGATGTGGCGGCCTTTTCTGATTTGAAGGAGGCAGGAACCGGGGAAGGGGTGGGCGCTGATAGGTAAGCTCTATTTTGGGGATTATAGAGGGAATAAGAACTTCATTAATCTGTGTGTCAGGCCTTCTTTTGTTTTGTTCACAGGTTTTTAGGCAGAATGAATTTGGGCCCTCTTAATTCGTTTACAAATTTGCTAATTTGTTGCCCATTTCACAAAATAGATTTGGATCTTTTATTTGTTTCCAAATGAGTCAGTTTTATACCATTTTATTATTTCTTAAAAATCTTCTCTTAAATAAAAATCTTCTAAATTTTTGATGCATCTATGGTCGCATCTGAAAGAGCTATGCTCGTTTTGTGTGTGTGTGTGTGTATTTTAAG
Source organism: Platanthera zijinensis (assembly GCA_039513925.1). Lineage (NCBI taxonomy): Eukaryota > Viridiplantae > Streptophyta > Magnoliopsida > Asparagales > Orchidaceae > Platanthera > Platanthera zijinensis. The sequence goes on along the minus strand of CM077092.1, from coordinate 37,222,371 downwards.
TACGTTTGTCATCGGCATATGTGTGTTGTCGACGTTGTATCGCACTTCTATTTTATCTTGGTGTTTAGGCTTATTGGCTTGACCGACCAACACGACCATGAATAAATAGGTCTGGTAGTCTAAGGTATTAGGATGCAGGCGCGACATTTTTTTTAATTGCATGAAATGACAACCAATTCTGATTTATTTATTTATATTTATTCGGAATTGATTTGGGAGTTTTAAAATTAAAATCCTCTTTGATTTTCCATGAAACCTCTTAAGTTTTCAAAACCCCCCTTTTATTCTAAGCATTGAAACCCTTATTATTTTTGTCAATGACCCCCACCCCCCCCCCACCACCACCACCATCATTTATGACAACATTGCCAACTACCCATGTTTAAAACGAAAAACCTTCATTTCCTCCTATTAAAATCCCATCTCATCAGTCCATTGGGCGGAATGGAAAAAACAGGGAAAACTAATGTGACATTGTCACTGTCATTTTCCCTCTATCCAGCGAGCCTATACCGCTCGTTCCGCCTCTAACGACTTCGTTGCGCCACTCTGTGGGAAGACCAACATCCGGAGAGCCTCTCGGGGGCAGATGATGGGGCTATGCTGCGACTGACAAAGGCAAGTGTACCATATCAAAAACAGTTCAGGATTTTACAATCAAGGTCATATTAGACTCAGGGAGACTGAGTAATTCTACTTTGGAAAATCGTTATTATTCTATCAATTAAAATTTAAAGTTGGGTTTGCAAAAACAAAGACTACAAAAGCTAACGGATTAAAATTGATGGTCAAAAGCTAGTACCTGATCTTTAAATCACCTTGGACTAAGTAAAACGGAATGAAATAGAAATTCAATTCTCTTGTTGAAGAGACTTTGACCATGGAGATTCCCGAAAAGCATGAACACTACTCTTTCGAGGATTATGCTCAACTAAGCTTAGGTGTATTGATCAAACTTTTATTCTCAAATTGCATTTCCTAAGACATGTTTTAGGTTATGAACCTCGTTATTGGATTTCACTCCAATCTGGAAAAGTTATGGTATCCAATCTTTCGAGGATTAGGCTCAACTAAGCTTAGGAAAAGTTATGTTATTGGATTTTCCTCCGATCTGGAAAAGTTCATGAGATAGTAGAGAGTGGAGGTCAAGTAAGTGGGGTACACAAAACCCATAGACAATCTTGAAATAAGATTTACTAGTGGAGTGATTTTTAGAATTATTAAATGCGAATTAAACTTGCAGAAGTACAATATCTCAATGTTTTGGATTCTCCTCAGTTAAACACCTAAGAAGGCCCACCAAACTCCTATTAACTATCTCGGTTTGTCCACCATTCTAAGGGTGATAAGCGCTATAAAACTCGAGTTTGTTCTCAGTCGCGCTCATAGTGTTTTCCAAAAATAATCCATAAAACGTGATCATATGTGATTGACCTAGGAATGGCATACAACCTAACAATTTCTTTAAGAAAAAATCCACCAATGTGTACAGCACTAAATGTTTTCCTGCACGGGGATGAAATGCGCCATTTTTTGAAAACATTCTACTACTAAAAAAATAAAGTATATTTTCCTCTAAGTGCAAGGAAGTCCTATTAAAAACCATCGATATGTCATCCCATAGCCTCTTAGAAGTTTGTAGGGGGTATGGTATATAATCCAGTATTTTGGTTGAGCCCCTAATACAATTGACGTGTCGTGCAGTGCCTAATAAGAGCAATGGTGTCTTGTTTCATCTTTAACCAATAATATTTAATACTAGCAAGATCTAACAATTTGGATTGTGCCACGTATTTCACCTAACCCTGATAAGTAGAGCTCCCTAAGTAGCGTCTCTCAAAGGGGTCTTTTGCATATGCAAAGACGAGTTCCCTTAAATAAATATCCCTCACTGTAGTATAATCAATTTCACTATAACAAGAGGTCCAGATGTCACAAAAGAAAGGATCAGTTATACAAGTCACATTGGCAATCTAAATCAGTAATACGAGGTTGTAGGGTAACTATTAGATGTGCGCAATGACTAAAGACACCGGCTCCTTGATTTGGGACACTGGGTTTGTGCTTTAAGTGGAAGGTAAACACTTGAAGATATGCAGCTCACTTGACATGTCGTCTAATCTCTCTCTGAGAGTTCAAATGTTTTAGTGCTTTGAGATATGTATTCAGCAGAAACTTATTCTGGATCAGGTAATGCCTCCAATGGTGGAGAGCATGAACGATAGCATAGAACTCTATGTTGTACATAGAATACCTAGTATTTGCTTCATTCAACTTCTCATTAATAAATGTTATAGGACGACCCTCCTGACTAAATATTGTGTTAGTGAATATGATGAATGCATCATAGTCAACCTTGAAAATCATATCAAAATCAGGTAACGTTAATACTGGTGCACTAGTGAGTCTCTCCTTAACAAATATAAATACATGATATGCCTCCACGGTCTAAATAAATAGCCCATTTTTAAAAAAATAATGATGGGCCCAATGACTGCACAAAAAATTTGAATAAAAATTTCGATAAAAAGATGCTAGCTCATGAAATCCTCGAGCGTCAGTAATCGTCATAGGGCTAGTCCATGATTCTATCGACTTGACCTTCTCTTTATCGAATTTAATGCCCTCGGATGAAATATTATACCCTAAGAAGGTCAGGCTATCAATCATAAAAGTGCATTTTTTCATGTTGACATAATTTATTAATGCCCAGGATCTCTAACAGTTGCTTAAGATGAATCAAATGCTGATCAGAATCAGTACTGTAAATCAGAATATCATCAAAACAAACCACTACGCAGACTCAAATGAGTGGTCTAAGCACATGATTCATCACTCGCATAAAAGTGTTAATTGCATTGGAGAGACCAAAAGGTATCACCAGCCACTCGTAAACCATTTCTCGTCTTAAAAGCAGTCTCTCACTCATCCCCAGGTCGGATCTTGATTTGGAAGTAACTAGTCTTCAAATCCACTTTCGAAAACACACTATACCCACTAAGCATATCAAGCATGTCATTTAATCGGGGGATCAAAAAATGACATTTGATAGTGATTTGATTAATCGTTCCATTATCAACACACACGGGTCATGTTTTATTTTTCTTGGGAACTAGTAATACAAGAACGGTGCAAGGGCTCATGCTCTCCCTAATGTGACCTTTAGATATTAGATCGGACACCCGCCTATGGAGTTCCTCGTGCTCTTTTGAACTCGTGCGATAATAGGGAAGATGAGGTAACCTAACTCCGAACATCAAGTCAATATGTGTGTAGATATATATGTCAAGTATATGTGTGTAGATATATATGGCAAGTATATGTGTGTGTAGATATATATGGCAAGTACATGTGTGTGTAGATATATATGGCAAGTATGTGTGTGTGCGCGCGCGTGTGTGAGTGCGTGTGTGTGTGTGCGCGTGTGTGTGTGTGCGCGTGTGTGTGTGTGCGTGTGTGTGCGTGTGTGTAGATATATATATATATATATGGCAAGTATGTGTGTGTGCGTGCGTGTTGTGTGTGTGTGTTCGTGTGTGCGTGTGTGTGTGTGTGAGAGAGTGTGAGAGTGTGTGAGTGTGTGAGTGTGTGTGCGTGCGTGTGTGTGCGTGTGTGTGTGTGCGCGTGTGCGTGTAATACAAGCAAGTCAATATATGTGGTACTCAATCATGTTTTTTATGATCAATACAAAACTTACATGACCCATAAGTTGATTTTTTATGTCGCCGGGAGGATAACACATCTTATTCATTGTTCTTATTACTAGTTTTATTTTGTTTACAATTAGGTATTTTGTTTGGACTTCTTTGCAACATTTCCTTTTGTTGAAGTTGCATATATTTGACTCTTCATTGGAAAATCCAAGCAAGAGAGAATTAACCTTCATTAACGAGATGAGCTTTCGCCACGTTGAGCTCTCAGCCAAAGAGAATCACGGTAAAGCTCCATAGTATCTTTGCTGATCATCTTCCCCTCCAATAAAAACTATAATATTTAGTATCGGAGCTCATTGATCCCCTCTCCACGCTCATACAGTCATTAACTACACCATCTCAACAGCCAAAGCCGGCCGTATCTCATACACCGTCAGCCGATCGATCCCAATTTTCACAAAAGAACATGTTGTCCTGATGCCCGACACTGAATCGCCATTCTCCACAAATCGACGACCCACTCACCTTGATCAATCCCAGTGAATAAATATTTGCACTAAACACTCTGCTGCTTACCATTCACTGACCGACGCTTTTTCCTACCCGGACACCAAACATCTGCAACAAACTCTCCCTGCCACTCAGCCTCTACACACAACAACAATTCATAAATGTCAATCTCACTACTGTGATCATCCAGCAGATACTTCTTCAGCCACGATCTTTCTCTCCTGGCTACTCAGACAGTGATTGAACTATTGTTATCATCATACGAACCAATTGTGGTTCTCGGGGAAAAAATAACTTGTATGATTCCACCAAGGAACCCAATCTCATGACCGATCCTCTTTTAAGGTTCCTAACATCGCACTTCCTCCACACCCAGGCATCATGGAAAATTTCACTGATCAACTGGGACAACTAATGGAGATGAAGAAGCTCAAGACAGATTAAACATCTGCCAAGATGCAACGTCAGGAGACTCTCACCCCCCAGAATTGTCAACCTCACAGCACCAACGAGAGGCACCAATGGATTAGCGCGTGGGCAGAATGACATTTAGCCAGGGCATTCAATTGCTCTTGCTAATTACTTGGAGAAAATTCATACTATATTAGCACATGCGACATTAGTCCTCCAGGGACAACAGGTCACAACTTTCACTAATAGATTGCACAAATGCTTACATCTGGACATGGATCAAACCCAAGGAACACGGCCTTCAAAATCATCAGTAGCACCAATTCATCATGGTCACGGCCAAGCAACAAACATTTGAGATTTGTTCGTGTTGAAATCAAGATAGTGTGAAAGAACTATGATTGAATTGTGAGGAATCCTTACATTCAAGGCTCACCAACAAAAAATGTCCTTGTACAAGATAAAAGAACCCAACAACAAAGAAATGGAACAGATAACAATCTCACGAATGCAACAGATCTCTCATTTGAGGTTGAGGACAAGCTCGTCTTGGAGAAGAGAAGTAACGCCATACTGCATTCTAGATAACATTATATATTATTTATTGTTTTTATTACTAGTTTTATTTTCTTTGTAATTTGTAATCTTTTTGGGTGCTTTGCAATTATTCCTTCTGTTAGGAGACTTTTGCAACAACAAAATTGTGAAGTTATATTTATTTGCAACTTGGGTGGAAAGAGGGCAAGAAAGAATTAACCTTAAAGTAACGAGATCTAGAAGCTCTCTCACGTCATCAAGCTCTCCTCCAAAGGCAGTAGTGACAACTGGTAAGGTACCACATTATCTCTGTTGATCTTCCCGCACAAACAGGGACTAACATTTCTCTATAGTATCACAATCTTAAACATCTCATTTATCCCTAAGCATTGGTATCAATATGCTTACTTTCCTATTATTTGTCAACCTTTTAGTATTCAATATTTCATTAAAATGATTTATTAATCAGCCATTGCAGCTCCCTCATAACTCTCCAAACTTGTATCTCTTCTAAACCTTAAGCCTTACATTTATGAAACTTCTTTAGAGTGGAGTCTAGTTCACTTTTGTAAATCAATCTGTGATATACCTTGCAAAGTCTCATTTAATAACATTTCAAAGTAGCATTTCAACAATTCCTAGATTTGTTGATCTTCAAACTAAGATCGTTTTTCTATATGCCACCATTTCTAAGAAAGATCATCAAGCTTGCATATTATACTTTCATCATTAGAACCTTCGCAAGAGTTTTCCTATAATCATTATAAACTATAATACATTCTTTTTAACCACTCCTTTAAATTATATTATTTTCCTTAACAAACCATACACCTCTTCAATACACCAACAGGTTTCCATGTCAGTTATAATCTATTTTGAGGCTCTCTTACAACTTCCGCAATAATTATTGAAATAGAACTAGTCATAACTTATACTAAACCATATTTAGCTAAAATAAAGAATACAGGTTGCCACTCTTAGCAGTTCATCTTGAAAATATATAAGTTCCTGACCTTTCAAATTCCCCCATTTAACTCTAGTAAATTATTTCTTTTGTTGTTGACTTATATTGTTAAGATATACAATCATAAATAGTATTTTGTGTTGTGTGGTAACTGATAAGCTATCTCTTGAAATCTTCTTCCAATACAGACAAGAACAGGCTTCCCCTCTCAGTTAAGATAATTATTGGTGATTCAGACACTCCACTTTTGCAATTAAACAAATGTTATTCTTATATGTAAGCATGTGCTTGTTATCAAGTATAACTCATTTATTTTTTTCCCATATTCATTACTCAACATGAATCATCTCATAGCTCATTTTACTAGAACCTAAATGCCAAATTAATACACAACAAATAATGTTTTTTCTTCCTAATGTATACCCAGTTGTAGCATCTATCTCTTCCCAAGTTGATATTTTCATTTACCTCCCAACTCAACCTGAGGAACACTCATCAAATTATAATATACTCGCTCATAACTATCTTGATAGCAATAACCATATCATTATTCATTAATCACTTCAACTTTAACACATTAAAAAAATTAAAAATTTCAGTATGTCAACCGGATTAAAATCTTAATCAGCAAGGATGTCCATTCATACATATGAAATCTACTAAATAGTAGCCCAACTCCAAGATGGAACTTACAAGATAATAACAGACTATACAAGAACATAGCTTTAAGTACAAAGTTCACAATTCACAGACAATTAAAAGACAGTTCTACCTGAATTTTTTCAAGGCCATCAACAGCCTCTAATATAATTTTCTGGTCAGATTTTGCCTCTTTATCTATTTGCAAAACCTTCTCAAAATGTTTTAGAGCATCTGCAGGCTCTCCAAGTGATAAAAGGATGCTGCATGGAAGTCCAGTAAGATTCTACATAAAATATAAGTTGTCAAAATGAATGGCAAAGACAAAGCTGACATGCCGAGGAGTCATTTTTTGATGGAATCATCATTTAAATAACTTTCTATAAAAACTTGTCATAGTATATGACATGAAATCTAAAGTCTTTTGGGATGTTTTCTGAAGTTGACAAAAAAAGAAACAGTAGATTTGAACTACAGAAATGCGACCACATGCACAACCTAATGTGATATAAGCATGTTAAGATAATGGTCAAAATGAAAAAGAACATCCGGAAAAAACATACTTTCCAGCCCTTACTCGGGCTCGAAGAAAGCTTGGATCAATTGCAACGGCCATCTTACAATCACGGAGTGCTTCTCTCAACCTTCCAAGAGACATCCGTGTTGCTGCGCGGTTGCTGTAACACAACATCAAAGCCCTACTGTATCTTCTAGAAACTTCCTTGAGAGGGAAAGAGTCCACTCCGCGGCTGTAATAATCCTCAGCTTTAGATAAATTTCCATCTGCATAAGCTTGATTACCCCTGCGCCAAAGAAATAAAATCTATTCACAAACAGTCATAAGTGAATGTGAGACATCAGTTTTCTATAAAATTATGTCATTCCAGAACTTAAGAATAGATGTTTATGAAGCTCTCAAAAAATGTATTATGATAAACAGATTGGTACGAAGGGAAATTTTTTTATTAAGGTAGAAAAAAAAAAACATTAGCGGTATCACAAAATTGGAAGATATGGAGAGAACCTAAGTCGCCACTTTTCACAAATTTCTTCTGATGTGACACTTGCAGCAGCTGTTGTCACAGACTCTTCATTAGGCTTTGTGGCATTATATTTTCCTGTTCTTTCACCATCACCACTGCCTTTTTGCTCTTGTTCGGGACCAGTAGGGGCATAAGAATTTGTAAACAGAAACAAATTTGATGGGGCAAAAGCCAAAGGCACCTTCACATTAGGATGCGAGTCCTGGGCACCTTTTACCCTACTTCTCCTTCGGTAAGTGCGCCTAGATTCTGATGATGAACCCTGAACAGATGATGTAGCAGCAAACAGAAAATTGGATTGAGCATCATCTTTACAGTTAGAAGCAAAAGTAAATCCCTTACTACCCTCATACGTAGAATGTTTGATGCTTGGATAATAGCTGAATGATTCTGATTCCATAGAAGAAGAATTCTTCAGGATATCAGATCCAAAAGCCTCATTCTTAGCAGCTAGATTTTCTTTTTGGAGTCCAGGATCCACCCAAGAATTCTCAGAAGTAAAATGTCTTGGGGAAGGAAATCTTAAACCACATTCTGATGCTCCAGTTTCTAGAGGACCTTCATTGGCACAAAAATGTGCAGAACTTGTGAGTAACTCTCCTTCATTTCTATCAACAGAACATGATCTTCGTGCATCATTTGATGTACATTTAGAACCAAAATGGATGGATTCATCAGATGCAACAGATTCTTCTCTTGAGCAATGGCTGGATACTAGAGTCTCCTGATAAGGTGAGTAATCCATTGGAGAATATCTGCAAGTAGAATCTTGCTCCTGATCCAGACCCTCCTTATCCGTGGGGACAAACTGCTTAGGTATTGGGGTAGATTGCTTTGCCTTCCCTCTTTTTTTCTTCAATCGTAAACCTTTATAATCTTCCTTTTTCATGCTAAAGGTCATACTTTTATGTGGTCCATTGAAAAGATTCTCCTTGGTTAACATAGAAGTGTCCTGCTTTTCACTTCTAAATTCCATTATTGGTGTTTCCGATCCTGCATGCATGCCGGGGAAACAAAAATCCACCCCAGAAGATTGGAAGCCCGGAACTGGCGAAGGGAAGGATGTAGTTTCTCCATTGAGCCCGCAAGAGTTATGTGCTTGCAAAGGTGAGACTCTTGAACCATGATCTTCTCCTGACGGCAAAGTAAAATTGGAAGAAACAAAGGCCGAATTGTTGTCATGTTGGTTAAAAATATTCACTGGCTTGCTTTTCTGAGAATTATCACCATTGCCTGAGCTACTCAACTTCAGCTTCCCTATCTCATCTGGAAGCTTAGAAATTAAACCATGATCTTCTTCTCCTGATTGCGAAGTAAAATCGAAAGAAACAAAGGCTGATTTGTTGTCATGTTGGTTTAAAATATCCACAGGCTTGCTTTTCTGAGAACTATCATCATTACCTGAGCTACTCAACTTCATCTTCCCCACCTCAACGGGAAGCTTAGAAATTAAACTATCATCAAATTTTACGGATGATGACTTGCCCGAATTAGCCTTTTTTGGAACGCCAAACACAAAAACACCATGATTGTCACTCTCATGTTCCTCATTACCAGAACTTTGCAGGTTTTGATTTTTCAACTCCCTGGAAAACTTAGAGAAGCTTTTCTGAGAATTATCATCATTGCCTAAGCAACTCAACTTCATCTTCGCTATCTCATCAGGAAGCTTAGAAATTAAACTCTCGTCAAATTTAACGGACGATGACTTGCCGGAATTAGCTTTTTTTTGAACGCCAAACACAAAAACGCCATGATTGTCACTCCCATGTTCGTCATTACCTAAACTTTGCAAGTTTTGATTTTTCAACTCCCCTGGAAACATAGAGAAGCCTCCCTCATTGAGACCTGGAAAAGTCGTGCCAAACTGGGCATGCTTTGCACTGCTCTCAGATACAAAAACACCAGATTTACTATCTTCATGGACTTCATAAGCAGACCTATGTAAGCTCAGTTTCTCCATTTTCTCTGGCAACTTTGAGAATGAGCTCTCAGAAGCACTAGATGAAGAACTCTTGCTTGCACAGGCACTCATATTTACGCCAATCCCAAATACAAAAGCACCCGCGTCCTTGCTTGCATTCTCATCGGAAGCTATGATTTTGTGCTTCCTCAATTCCTCTGGCAACTTGGATGATGAGAAAATTGAGCTCTCATTGGAATGCATGGATGATATCTGACAGTCCACATTACTAGAGACCCCCAGATCTATCTTCCTGGTTCTCTCAGTTTGTTCATGAAGCAAATCATCAACAGAATTATCATTTTTCTTTGTCCGGCTTCCAAAAACAAATACACCCGCATCAGAACACACATTATCTCCACCGAGAGAGCAAACGGAATCATTCCTTGGCAATCCTGTTCCAATATTTTTCACATTCGAACCCGACGAAGTACCAGCGCCAAGAATAGTTGCAGTACCTTCAAATTTAGCGGATTCAGCACTGGGCAAGCTCTGAGCCGATGAGCTTTGCGAGGAACTGCGACTAGGGTTAGAACCTTTCTCTATCCCGCTTCCAAATACAAAAATCCCCGATCCGGGATTGCCGCTACTGTTGTCGAACACAGTATTGCTTGAACTGGGAATCGATCGTGACGAGCAAGCACCGAAGACGAATCCTGCTCCAGAACTCGATTGACTGGATGCGTCTGGGGTAAACGGCTTCCATCCATGAAGCTTCTCCCGCACTGAATGCGACACACTGTCCTCTGCCCGATCAAGAGGAGCACCACTATCCGATGCAACAGTCGCGGGTTTCGCCCAGGAAGTACCGGAATGCTTCCTAGGTTTCCGAAATCGTGGCACCGAAAGCTTCTCTGAAGAAGAAGAAGAAGAACCGAAAGGTGGATCGGGTAAGGAAACCCCTTGCCCTAGGTTCAATCGATCCATCAGCGGGGAAGGCTCTGGAATGCCGCCTGATCTGAAAATAGTATGAGAAGGGAAAGAAGGGATTCGATCTGCAACGGAGGTGTCCGATCCGTGACCGCTGGATTGAAGCTTAGAGGAGTCGAGGGCGGGTGACCGGAAATCTACCATTGCCGGCGACATAACCGGTGGGAAAACATGAACTTGCTGTAGGGGTAGGGCGGCGAAAGGCCTCCGGCGAATGGAAGAACTGCTGCAACAGAGGAATGTTTTTAATTTAGGTATTCGAGAAGCTATACTTCCAGACTCCTTCCTTCCCCTTCCTGTTGCTGATGATTGCTCTACTATTATTACTTCGTCTTTTTCTTGAATTTCTAGATTCACCGACTCCTCAAATTTTTTAAAAAAAAAATTTTCTTATTTTGCAAAATAATTGCTTAAATTGTATTTATAGTCCAAGGAACTATAACTATTTCAATCTCTATATTAAAGTTTCGTTTGGTTTGGCGTTTTGTTTAGGCGGCAGGAGAGAAGGAGGGCTTTTGAAATTGGAGGGGGGTGACCGTGGTTGGAATCCCTTCATTTTTCTTCATTTCTAATTTCGTGACGGGTGCAAATGGAGCAAACGCCGCCGCCGGCCATTTGGTTACCCGTCATGTGGCAGCGGTTGCCCCAAACGGAGAGCTCTAAACGTTGCGGCAAACGAAGCCTAATGCTCTATTTGGCACGGTGATGATCGTCATGAACACGAGAGTTAAATTGTAATTCATTAACGTCTATCTAAGGAACTTCATCCACTTTTATGTTCAAACAGATGATATTGGTTAGGTGATCCTTGACGAATGACAGTTTAACCCATGCGTTTATGATCGCTACCGCCGTGTCAAACGGAGCCTAAATATGTTTTGTGTTACACGCACATCAATAATAACTATGTGCAGCCAACCGCTGCACATATCGCACAATATCGCTATGTACAACTCAATACAATTAAGCACAATCGAATACTACTAGAAGGCAAAACATGTCTTTAGAGATTGGGAGACGCATGACTGTTAGAGCTGGAAAAGCATTTCTCCTACAACTCACAATAAAGAGGGGAGAAAGGGAGGAGAAGATCGTGAGTGGCTGGTAAACTAGCAATTAAGAGGATGCGAATAGCAAGAGCCGCTGGCAGTTGGAACACCAAATTTCGCCCGTCGCAGTGAATGTCACTCTTGCGATTGGCTTTTCTTTGATTAAAGAGTGATTACAGCGATTACAGGGAAAAGGGAAAAAAAGAGTTGTGCAGGCAGCAGACCGTGAAGCCTAAGAATAAAGACCGCGGCTCTTAACAAGTGAGCTTCTAGGTTCGAGTCAAAGTGTTTTGGGAGTGTCTCCCCCCCCCCCCCTTCTAGGTTCGAGTCAACGTGTTTTGGGCCTGCCCGAACGGGCAGGGCTAAAATAACCACCTACCCGGGATACAGGAGAACAAGGCAGAGGTGACGGGAATCAAAAAAAAGAGAAAAATGACAAGCTGTTGGACCTCATGAACGAGCGGTTGGCCTTTTCGGTCTGGAGCTCTATTGGGTAGCTGCTTGTTGCGGCCTGGTCAAACCGTGTGGTCTGGACAATCTGACCGCGACAACCAGAAGGTTGAATACTAGATGCGGGTTGGTTGACCTGTGCGGTCTAACATTCCTATCCGCCACATTCTGAGCAGGCTTGGAATATGATTGCGGACTCCCGGATAAACAATGTCAAAATAGACAAACCAAAGAATGCGCAAATTTTCCTTGTGTAGTTTAGGACTTGCAAATTTAATTACACATGGTGCATATATTGTTATGTTTGTGTGTGTAAGTAAATATACATATATATATTTTTTATTAAAAAAATAGAATTAAATTCATCCATAATCTTAAAAAAAACTGAAGAGATGGAGAGATACAAGGAAGGGAAGGAGAGAAAGGAGGCAGATATCAAGATGTACATATATATTTTATATGTCATGTTCTTCTTAATTCATCTGCTTCTACTTTAATTTCATCTGCATCTAGGCACTTCTCATTCTTCTCATCCTTTGATTTTTTTCTGTGTTGAGGGTGGCTTGGGAACCTACCCTAAGCAATTAGTGTGGTTACAATTCTTTTTCCTTTTTGGTTTCAGAAAAACTCTAATCTTGATGAGATTCTCCCTAAAGATTTATGAGTAAAATCAGATCAAAGCGCTGGGGTAAGTCAACCTGGTCGAGTGAGTCACACTCGCTCGAATGAATCTAAAACCGCCCCCAAAGAGCATCATCGGGACAACGCTGATATACGACCTGAAAGGACAAAGCGCATGCGAGCCCACGCACAAGCCCCACGCGCATGCGCAAAGTCACTAGTCACGTGTGTGTGTGTCCGTCGTAGGTCAATAGTGTTTGCGGCCTGCATCGCGCACTTGCCCACATAAGCCCCGTGCGCACGCGCAACGCCACTCATCGTTGGACAACTTACTCGGGTCAACATGGGGGCATGTTCGTGATTTTAAGAAAATAAATTATATAGGTGATCGGAACAGAGCGACATCATTTGTCAACTCATAATTCAACTGGGCGTAATTACCAAAGCATCACTTCATGAAAGCTATAAAACACTCATAGACCTTCATTTGAAGGCAAACAACTTGAGAAATAGGAAAAATCTCTGAGGTTTTTCGGCAAAGACGTAGAACTTAGATCGTTTGATCACTCAGAATTTGTTCTGCTTCGTTTCCAATCTCCTCACGCTCAACGCTCTCGTGAATACAGCTGTAGACGTGGGAAAAGGCTTAGAAAAATGCAATCGTTGAGGCTCTTGTGGACGCTCTCTCCAAAGCTTCGAGGGACTTAACGTTATTTTTTCATGTACTTAAAGCTTATAAGAGGAGATGTGGCATGTCGCTCTTCAGGGATCTCAAAAACTTGTAATCTCAAAGAATATAGTAGATTTTGTCTCAGCATTGATCTAGTCGCGTTGTTTTCTACCTTTTTCAGATTTTCCGTGCTAAAATGTCTTCGTGTCATTGCTTTTTGGTTTGCTTTTAACTGTTTTTGCACCCAAATCCGAGTTAGACCTAAGGCGGTCCGATTCTCCAGACCAGAGGAAAAACGGACGACCAGCGACAATTTGGCGTCACCTGTGGGAACGTGTTCCCAACTCTACAACCAATTTTCGAGGACTCTGCTTACCCTACTCAATTATCCCAACTGATGGCAATGACAAGACGAGGTGTGCACGCCACAGACAAAACAACTTGCAAGGAATCTGACATTCAAGCCTCTAGCAACTTACCTGCGAGTAACATGTTGTCCCTTAAGGAGATAATCGCTGCACCAGAATCTTCAGTGGAAGAGTGGATAGGCTAGTTAGAGGAACGTCAAGCTCATGTGCTCGCCCTGCTAAAGGATTTAGGGACTTCTCCGGCCACCGGAGCTTGTTTTGTGGGCACATATTAGATATTGTTCACTTCAAGCCACCGTTCGCTCAGCATAGTGGCCCGTACCACGTACTATGCCATGAATATGTAGGCTCGGGGGTGAGGCATGGACAGACGAAGGCTTCGCCCACAACGAAGCATCTCTCTGGAGAGGATCGAGAAATCAAAAAACTAAAGAAAGTGCATGATCTTAGCCCAACATCCTGAAGAGGAGGTGGGCCCTAATGACGCCCTATGGACCGGAGACAGCAATGAGGGCAATGTTTCACTCCCACCAGTGCTTCCCATATGGAAGTTCAGCAAGCAATCAAGGACTATCATTCATTGCGGAGGCCAAGGAGCTTCCCTCAGAAAGGAGGATCGATCAATCCAAATTATGTCGCTACCATCAAAGTCGTGGGCACAACACGGAGGAGTGTGGACACTTGAAGGAGGAAATTGAGCAGTTTGTACATCTTGACCTACTCAAGGAGTTTTGAGGAAAAAGCACAACAACACAGCCTACCCCAACCAAGCTTACAGAGGGGCGGAGTCACGGAGGATCTCTCCACGAAGCACGACAAGCAATGGCCAAGCCAACCTCTCCCAAAACGTGAGGATATTCTACCACCTTCTTGTGTCTTTTTGAGGTGCAAATGGATAAAGGTCATTCACTACCTCCAATAGAACGAACTTCGCATCCGGAGGTGCGGATGGACAAATGTCTCCTCATGATCGAGGGCTTATATCCTCATTTAATCTGTACAATCTGCACACTATAAACACACAAAAGGCGAGATCAAATACATCACAGTATTTGTTATTCTCAAACCAGGAGATGCGAAATACAGCTCCAACAATCTTCCATTTTTTATAATAACAAATACCTATATGAGAAATTAGTGAGTTTAAAAACATTTATATTTATAGGTAAGTGTGGTAAAAGATATGCATAAATATCAAGTTTATAGTGTGATAGTTTTATAGTGTGATAACTTTAAAGCACAAATGCATACTTTTCTTATATGAAGAATCCTCCTACATAAGTGTTTCTTATATATTTTACTCACCCTAAATATAATATATAATATCTAGTTAACTAAATTTCTCAATTTATTTCTCCCTCTTTTATTATTAGCAAAAGTGAGTAAGGATGATCGAGTATATAACTTTTAAGATTGATTGGGGATAACTTATAGGAAGAATAGTCATGATCGAGTAACAAATGAAGTATGCACCTTCTATACGATTACTCCCCTTACATAGATGATTCTTATGAATTTTTAATGTACTCTCCCTAAATAATTAGATTTATGCAATTCATTCTTCTCTTTGGTAGTATCAGAAAAGGGTATTAGGTGAATGTATGCAATAGAAATTAATGTGTTCTATGTTGGAAAAAAAATAATATATATCTTATTAAATATCACTTGTTAAAAATAATCATGATGGAGCACACTATAGTAAGCAACATAGATGAAATGATAGAGTAAACATTTTTAAAACTGAAAAGTATATGTTTGAGGTAAAGTTTCAAGAAATGTTATTCTATTGAGATATAATTGCAAGTATGATTTGAAAATATCAAGAATAGAAACAAAGCTACAAAGTACTAAAAATGCATTTCAAGTAAACAAAAACATTGAAGTGGTCATGCTTTGTTATCTACTGCATTTACTTAAGTTTATAAAAAATTGTGTAGATATACATTAGGATCTAATTCTAATGAGTAGAAGTTTTATATATGATAATAATATGTATAAAAGTGATTTGATAAAGTATATACATATATTAATCAAAATGAATGACATATATAATAAAATAACACAACATTAAAATACACAAATAAAATTACTTTCACGGTATTTCAGTGTACATACATAAAAAGTACAACTACCATGATGCTTCGCACACACAATGCTCATTAAGTCTTATTTGGAGCGAAGTAGTGTTTGGGGGATCACTTTTATTATTTTTAACTTTGTTTTTATTTTTATGTTCCAGTGTACTAAAAGAAGTGGTTAATACTTTTGTTTGTTACAAGACACTTTACATTCCTTTCCAAAGTACTCAACCTCACAATGCTCATTAAGACTTATTAGAGGGTGAGTAGTGCTTGGTGGAGTTTTCCTTATCATTTATTATATACTTTTATATTTATGACCAAGTACTCTGAATTCACTTGTTTTGCAAACAATATCATTTAAATTTTTTAAACTATTTTTTTCTCTAATGAATAAGTGCATGAAAAATAAATAATTGAAATAAATAATTCAATGTAGTGTAGGTAATCTATTTATGCATTTTAATTATTATGTTATTACACAACACGACCATGCAAGTATAAGATTAAAAACACATGTAGGTTATCAAAATAAGTGAGTGTATAAAGTCATTATCAAGCATAAAACATTACTCATGCTTAGAGACATGCTAAATAATTCTACATATATTTTCTACAATCAATTTCTTTGCACATAATAAGATAATATTCAAGGCATGACTTAATCAAAATAATGATTTAAGACATGTGAAAATTAAATTAAACATTGTATTTAATCTTTAATTGATATAATTAATTATCTTTGACAATGACAATGAATAACAAGCATTTTTTATAATTTTTGTTTTTCAAAATATTTATGTTTTTCAAAATCATGAATGCCCAAATTGTATATAATATGAAGAAAAAAAAACACAAGATGACATGTTCAAATAAAAGATATAATATGCATGATATAAATAATAATAGATTTTATAATATGTTCAGGCAGTGATGGTGATGCAGTATGTCCTAGATTAAAAATACTAAAACTAAATGTCTACACCCCAGCCCCGTACTAAGTGACAGATGAACATGAGGAGCTGCACGCATGTCATATGTTGTGGTGTTAAATCCATATGCATACAAAAGATGACGCTCAACCTAGTACTTTTTCCCCTTTTGGCTCGCTAGACCCCACTGAAACCCTCCCCGGTTAAAGACAAGACATGACTTAGAGGTTAGGTCTCTAATGCACACAATCATACACCCTCGCTAATGCGAAACATAAACTAGGTGTAAACAATCATGAATATACTAAGTGTTTAAGTGTAAGGAAGAATTTATAAACTATGTGTTTATTTAACGTTTAAAATTATAGTAAATTTTAAAATCACATATTTTTTTTTATATTTAACTATTAATATTTCAACTTTTAATTTATTTTATCATGAAAATATGAAATAACTAGCAGAGTTAATAATATTCATTATGTGTGGATAATAATATTTATTATGTGATAATCCAAGAATTTTGATCTCAATATTATGTCATAATATTAATAAGTGATAATGTTGTATGTATTCAAAAATAGAGTTTCAATCATAATAATCCTAAAATTAAGTAATTATGTTTTTTATTTTATTTTGTGGTCTACAAAAAATGTGATACATGCAAACATAGTACATTCACACAATAATATTTATGTCAATTAAGTGAATATTGATTTTTCAATACTTTAAGATATTTTTTAAAAATATAACTATAATTAAAATATATAATCATTTGCTTCTTCACAAACATATAGATACCACAATATGATAATGTCCAATATATATAATTTGGTTTGCATGTTTTCAACAAAGAGTTTTGATTTTTCATGAACTTAGAATTAAATCATTTAGATTTTTGAATTTTTTTAATATGATTGATTCTAAGGTCTAGATATAAGTAAGATGCATGCAAATAATAGTGTAACATATCAATTTACCAAATATAATATCAATATCCAATCATATGATTCATAATTCTTAATTATGGTCGAATATTAATTTAATTATAAAAGATCATTTTTATTTATGTAATATTCAAATTTATTCTTTTTAATTTATTATAATGAATTCTTTAAATATGAATATATCTTGGTGTTATTTGAATTATTTTGTAAATATATATATATTTTTTTAGAAATTACCAATATATATATATATATATATATATATATATATATATATATAATATCTGTTAGTAGAAGACAATGATACTTAATCATAGTAAAATAATTTTTCAAAAATTATCACTTATAATTGTTATATTTTTCAATGAAAAAAATGTTTAATTTATAATTTTTTGACTCAATCAAATTCATTTTTTTAAAATAATTTAATTAATCTTGATAATATCACTTAAGAGATTCAATGTTCAATTTATAATGATATTATAAGGCAATATGCAATGAATTTAATAAGTAAGGGTGCTAGAAAATAAGATAGATAAGTCACTTAAAAAATAATATGACATTTTATTCAATTTCATTCAATTTGATTTATTAAAGAATTTAGACTTAATGTGTGTAAGTCATATTACAAAATATATAAAGTGATCATAATACGTGTTGGCTTAAAGAAAAATTCAAAATAAATAAAAACAAAAAAATCACAAAATAAAGAGATATTAAGCAAATCATGAAGTAGAATTTTGTTTATTTCAACTTCACATTTTTGATTAGATACTAATAAATAAGTGATTTCGGAATCCAAAGGGGACCAAATGTGACGGTCTCTTTGGGTACCAAATATACTGTGTTGGCTTATAGGGAGACAAGTATGAATTGGCTCTTTCAAGTATAGTTGATGCGTCATTTTTAAATTTGGGCCTCCATTCATATACTTTAGTTTAATTTTATTTTTATGCTTCAAATGTTTGTTGAGGATTTAAAAATGTTGACAATGTTTTCTAAGATAAAATTATATTATTAAATATAAAGACTTTTGAAATATTGTTTTTTGGAAATTTGTGTTTATTTAATTTTATATTGAAAGTGGATTGATTTTGTGAATGCATATGATAATTAAGTTTGGAACAAGTATTTGTTGTATTTCACTCTTATTATAAAAACTTAACATATTTTTTTGATTAAATTTTTTAATATGTGTATGTTTTATGAAGTTTGAAATACAAGTAGATGACTTATATAAATTTGAAGATACACTAAATATAAATGACTTAAAATTATTTTAAAATTCTTGCACAAGTACTTTTACAGATTCTTATTTATGAGATATATTATTATTTTAAATTAGTAATTTTTCATTACATTCTTTTAAAATTAAAATCTCTTTTTTATAAACCTTGAGTTCTTTTTTTAAAGAATCACAATCAAAACAAACTGTAACATTTTCAGTTAAAGAGTAGAACGAAGAGCAAGACACATCAATATGAAATTCTACTTTAGTGTTTGCTTTTAAAGTTTTATTTTCTAAACGTAATTTGGAATTAGTATTTTTCAATTTCTTAATTCTACGTTTAGTAATTTCAAATAGGTGATATGTAGAAATAAAATTTGTATTAGATTTTCTTATAACACTTTTGGATGAGGCATGATTTGAATATATAATTCCTTTGACATCTTCATCATCCTCTTCCTTAAACGAATTTTCATCTTCTCTTTCGCATGATGTGTTCACTTCTTCCAATCCATTTGATGTGCACTCCATGGATTCATCAAAGGAGGAACGTTCTTGAATATATATGCAAGCATGCAAATTTTCTATGTATTGTACTTATTTTGTTCTTATAGATAGAGAATTATAAGTTTCTTCAAGAGATTTCTAAACTTCATAACTAGTAGGGAATATATATATATTTGTTTAAAAATATTTTGGTCTAGTGCAGAAAATAAATTACTTAAAGATTTAGCATTTAAAACCATTTTATTTGTGTTTAACATATTTGGGGCATTTTCAATAATAATATTCCAAACTTTTTCATTTAAAGATTTTAAAAAAAAATCATTAGGATTTTTCATTCTTTATAGTTTTCACCAATAAATAATGATGGTGCTAAATATTTTTCATTTAATAAAATTTCATCCCCTCTAGTGGTTGCAAGATCATGAAACGTCATTATTTCTGGTTGTGAAGCCGTTTTGGAATAACCTACCTCCGATACCACGTGTTGGATCTTACAGCGCCCTTAGAGGGGGTGAATATGGGTTTTTTGGAATTTTAATTCTTAAATAAAAATATTATAGTTAATTAATGAAGTTATGGAATATTTAATATTTAAACAAAAATATTATATTAAAGATTACTTTTTAGGAAATTGTGGAATTCAATATTACTTTACTACTGTTAGTGATATCACTATCACTCGGCGCTAGATACAAATATTGAATTCTTAGAGTGTATTCTAAAAGGAAATATACAATATATTTTACTTTAATGCTATTGATAGAGAAAATAATATTTAAAATATTTTATGATATGAAAAAAAATCAAGATAATGAGACAACAAATGCTATAATTTTATTTCATAAGAAATTGATTACAAATGTTTGATTTCTATAATGCTAGAAATCGAGGCGAATATAAAAATCCTTTTTGATGCTTCATCGAACCTTTTCCCAAAGACTGGCTGGTTATAGCGTATCTCTCCCTAGATCTTGTTACTAGCCTTCCCCTAGATCTCACCACGACCTAGTTGCTGCATGTAACACCCCATGTTCAGTCCTGGAGTCGGTGGGAGTTAACGCCTCGCGGTAGAGTAACCGTCGGCGGAAGGGCGTTGAACTGTGCAGTTTTTCCCTTAGCGCACGATCACTGACCACAGGGCGCACGACCACTGACCGTGCGCCACTGGTCGTGCATAAAGAAAATATAATGCCAAATCCCTGTTTAACGAAAACGCACGATCACTGACATAGGGCGCACGACCACTGACCGTGCGCCACTGGTCGTGCGGACGGGTGCAGGATCCGTAAAATGACTCCGTGGCCGTCCGATTTTCCATCAAATCTCATCTAACGGCCTAGGATGGTCCGCCCAAACATTTAATTTAGGGTTGAAGGGTTCTAAACCCTCATTTCAAACCCTAGACTCTCTTTCTAAAAGTTTAGAGAGAAGGGAGAGCAAGGAAGGAGAAGAGGAGATCCGGCCGCCGGCGGAGCACCGGAGCACCGAATCTCGATCCGAGACCGGATCCTCGACGGCAAGAGCGAGGCGAAGCTTTTCAACCGTCTACTTCTTCATGACGGGCGCGCGAAAATCTACGAGGGTAACGATCCTCTTCATAGGGCATGTGTAGTCGCCCTTCTTCCTTTGCATGGGGAAATCCCCCTCTCGCGAGTAAGCGTTGAGGAGCGGAATCCCTTCGGGTAGATATGTAAAGTCCCCGTTGTTAGAGCCCGGAATCGAAGTACGGGCGTAGGCATTGTGTGTGAAGCCCATTCGGGTTTAGCCCGAATCGGTGATGTTGCATTGCATGGTCGGAGAAGACTCCGCACCGATGATATCAGTTTTCCGAAATTTCTACGCGGTAGATTGCATACAGGGATCCTTGGGGATTAACCTCGAGGCGCACCCGGAAAGCTTGGGCGGAATCGCATTGCCGCCACGATGTTGCCTTGGAGGGCAAATCGGTACATAACGGGGTTATGTGCGTGTTTTGATCGATTGTGGGAATGAGGAGAAACTTGGCCCGCACCGATGGCTAAATGGCCGTGGTGAAGTGAGCAACGGGCGGGTGGAACTCTACCCATTCCAAGTGGTCTCGGTAGAAGCGACCTAAAGTACATGGGACTTCCCGGGGGGCTGGAAACGGGCCTAGGCTTCGGCTGAAAGGGCTATTTGCTCACGAGAATTGTCGTCCACGAGACGACGGTGGAATCGCGGGTCCGGACCGGGTCCGGACCGGATTCACCAATTAGTGCCCTGAGAGCACGGGGTGTACGGCCGTGCGTGCCGACACTTGTGGCGAATAGTTATATAGATTTATATATTGCTATGTTAGTTGTTATGCAGGGAAGGAGCACCGCCGTCCCGCAATTGCGGGGCGGGGTCGTTATAATTTGGTCAGCATTGCTGACCGGTTACTCGTGTAAATTGCCACCTCTTCGGTGGATTGCTTCTTACAGGTGCTGCTGCGGAGCCGAGCGGCAAATAGCAGGCTAAAGCCCAAGTTGCAGCGCTAGCCCATGAAGGCTGAAGATTTAGTTTTGTTTTTCATATTCATGTTTGGCCGGCCTGCGCGCCGATGTATGAAAGACACTATTTGGTTAAGAGAACAATGTTTGTAAGGCCTTAAGGCCGAGGACTGTTTTGTGTATTTTTAGTCGTTTCATTCCTATGGGTTTTATCATTAGTGGACATTCATGCTTATTGTTGGGTTCTTTTTAATAACCTAAAATGCTTCCGCTAGGTGTTGCGTAGGACGTTGTCTTTCAAATTGTGAGTATGATAATGCGATGCGTAACTCCACGGTCTGTCTGCGGTATATGGCGTCGGGCCCCGGCCGGACCTACTGCTATATGCCATGTGACGGATAGGGGTGTTACAAATTGGTATCAGACTAACGGTTTCGGTCTTGCTTATTAGAATTCGCGGACGAATTCTTTTAAGGGGTGGTGAGCACTATCACGTGCGTCATCGTTATAACATGAAAAAGAACCCATGAATGTCCACTTAGGAATGAAAATACACAGTTTTGAACAAGTTAAATGTTCAAATGATTGCTTTTTAGCAATGTGCTTGTCGCTTATTTGTCGGTTTTGTTTATCTAGGTGACTAGGAGTGGGGCAGGGCAGTCAGCCCGTACACGTTCAGCGGAGAGTAGGGCACCAAGCGAGGCGCCTGCAACACCTCCATCTGCTGAAACTATTCGGCTGGTTACCGAGGCGGTGCTTGCCGCACTAAATGCCCAACCTGCAGGGCAGGTACAACGTCCAGCACCGGAGATTGAGCAAGAACCTGCGAGAGCGACAGTGCCTGTGGTGGCTGAGGAGCCTAGACCACCAAGGCGTACGACGGATTGTCAGCTGAAGCACGTGATGAGCTTCAATCCGCCAATATTCTCGGGGGGTGGAACCCCATCGCAAGCGGAGGATTGGCTATCACGCGTTAAGCGGATCCTTTCGACAACCAGAACCGAAGCGGATCAGAAAACCGCCATAGCCACTTTCTTATTGGATGGCGAGGCAAGGCTGTGGTGGGACGGTGTGGAGCAACACCATCTAGTCGAAAGACAGTTGGAAGAGGTTTCTATTGAAGAATTCTCGAGAATGTTCATGGCGCGGTACCTACCGTCGACCGAGAAGATAGAACTGGAAAATCAATTCCTCAGACTGCAACAAGGGAGTCAAAATGTGGATGATTATCTGCATGAGTTCACAAGGCTGGGTCGTTATGCAGCTCCTACTTTTGGCGATGAGGAACGGAAGACGAACCATTTCTATGAAGGACTGCGAGATGATCTCAAGGTACTTCTATCAGGGCCGTTGACGCAAGGATTTCTAACCTTGGTCGGCTCGGCTCGATCGTTGGAGCGAGAGTTGGCAAGAATCTCTGGAAAGAAAGAGCTGGGTGTGCAGAAGCCCGAGTTCAAGGTGCCGAACGCTACGAAGTCAAAGTTTCAGAGGTGGAATAAGAGGGCCAAGACGTCAAGTCAAGCCCCCTCTTCTGGTGCCTCGGGAGCAACGACAGCGCGCACCCCAGGTGCTTGTTATAACTGTGGGAGGCCAGGGCACTTTGCCCGTGATTGTTGGAGCGGACGTCCAAAGTCCGAGAGAAAGCCAGGAGCAACTTATGAGGAGAAAGGGAAGATGGCGGAGTCATCCGCATCTCACCATACTCCAGCTCAGCCCAGGGTGTACAACCTTGGCCTTCAAGAAGCCATCAAACAGGCTGACGTGGTGACAGGTATGAGTTAAATTATTGCAGTTTAACCTTATTTGAATAATTACCTGTTTGCATGTTAGCTTATATTTCCTATGCTAGGCTTCGTTTTGATATCCGATAGCCCAGCAAGGGCATTATTTGATACGGGAGCGTCGCACTCCTTTATGTCCGAAGAATTCGTATCGCGCATCGGAGTCCCTTCTTCGATGGCTAAGGACAAACTGGATGTGCTACTCCCCAATGGATGCTCTATGCGCGTAGATAGAGTATGCCTCGTGAAGATTCAGATTGGGGATCAGGAATTCGATCTGCAGGCGTCGTTACTTCCGCTAGTGGAGTTTGACGTGATCCTTGGGATGGATTGGCTCTCGGAGCAGCGAGCCTATATTGACTGCAGTCGGAAGGAAGTTAAACTGGGGGCAAATACTAGTCGCGAGACTACGTTCGAGGGCATTAAAGGGGCGAGCAAGACACTGATGTCTGCTCTTCAGGTGGTCAAGGCGGTTCGTGCTGGAGCAGAGCTGTTTTTCGCGTTAGTGGAGGCCGCAAAGCCTAAGACGAGTCTGGATAGTATCCCAGTGGTTTCGGAGTATCCTGACGTGTTTCCCGATGATCTCCCTGGGGCTCCACCCCAAAGAGAGATTGATTTCACAATAGAGCTGGTGCCAGGTGCCAAACCTGTGTCCCGCTCACCTTATCGGCTAGCGCCGAAGGAGATGGCAGAGCTGAAGGTCCAATTGCAAGAACTGTTGGAACAGGGGTACGTGCGTCCAAGCTCGTCACCTTGGAGTGCACCGGTCCTCTTCGTCAAGAAGAAGGATGGAAGTCTGAGGCTGTGTATCGACTACCGAGAGTTGAACAAGCTCACCGAGAAGAACAAATACCCGATTCCGAGGATCGACGATCTGTTTGACCAGCTAGTGGGGTCTACAGTTTATTCGAAGTTGGATCTGAAGTCTGGGTACTACCAGTTGAAGATCAAGGAGAGTGATATCCCTAAAACGGCGTTCAGCACGCGTTATGGGCATTACGAGTTCACGGTTATGCCGTTTGGACTGACGAATGCGCCGTCCGTATTTATGGATCTGATGAACAGAACATTCAGAGAGTACTTGGATCGGTTTGTGATCGTGTTTATCGACGACATCCTGGTATACTCTCAGAGCGAAGATGATCACTACAAACATCTGCACATGGTGTTGGAGACACTGAGGAGGAACCAGCTCTATGCTAAGTTCTCCAAATGCGAGTTCTGGTTATCCTCGGTGGCTTTCCTTGGCCACATCATTAGTGGAGCAGGGATTGCGGTAGATCCGGCGAAGATAGTGGCGATACGGGAGTGGCCTGTTCTTTCCTCGGTAGCGGAAGTCCGAAGTTTCCTAGGACTTGCCGGCTACTACAGGCGCTTCGTAGAGAACTTCTCGCGGATAGCGTTACCTCTCACATCGTTGACAAGAAAGGATCAAAGGTTTGTGTGGTCGCCGGAGTGCGCACAAGCTTTTGAGGAGTTAAAGGGTCGGTTGACCACGGCGCCAATCTTATGTTCGCCGAGTGGGACCGAGGGATTCGAAATCTACAGTGATGCTTCGGGGAGTGGCTTGGGATGTGTACTACTACAGCGTGGGAGTGTGATTGCCTACGGCTCGCGGCAGCTGAAGGTACACGAGAGGAATTATCCGGTCCATGACTTGGAGTTAGCGGCCGTGATACATGCACTGAAGCTGTGGAGACACTACCTTTACGGTGTGAAAGTTGATATCTACACCGACCACAAGAGCTTGAAGTACTTGCTGGATCAGAAGGACTTGAATATGCGGCAAAGGAGGTGGATGGAGTTCCTGGGGGACTACACCTTCAAAATTCATTATGTGCCGGGGAAGGGCAATGCGGTGGCAGATGCGTTGAGTCGCAGAACTCCCGCACGTGCTAGTTGGCTGTTGGTGCATGATGCACGATTGATTCAAGAGTTAGAGGATTTGGAGATCTTCTGTGTAGATAGACAAACGGGCGCCGAAGCGCGTTTGAGTTGGACAGAGGTGCAGTATGACCTGGCTGATAGGATTCGGCAGGCTTTAGCTGTGGATGATGTTATGAAGCAACTCATGGATGGTGTTTTGGATGGGTCAAATTCCCAATTTATGTTGGAGGACGGATTGCTCAGAAAGGACGATCGTTTGTGCGTCCCCAACGTAGGTAATCTACGGGAGGAATTGTTGTACGAGGCTCACCATACCAAGTACTCAATCCACCCGGGGAGTACAAAAATGTACAAAGACGTGAAGAAACTATTCTGGTGGCCAGGACTGAAGAAAGATGTAGCGCTTTATGTGGCGAGGTGTCAAACCTGCGCCCTAGTGAAGGCGGAATGTCAAAAGCCGGGAGGTTTCTTGAAGTCCTTACCCATTCCGGAGTGGAAATTCGACGACATATCTATGGATTTTGTGCATGGATTGCCAAGATCGCAGAAGGGAAACGACGCCATCTGGGTGATCGTGGACAGATTGACAAAAGTGTCGCATTTCATCCCGATGAGGAAGGATGATCCGGTGGAGAAGCTAGCAAAACTCTACGTGGATAATATTGTGCGAATGCACGGAGTGCCCCGCAGCATTGTGAGTGATCGCGATGGACGCTTCACGTCCAATGACTGGAGGCTAGTACATCAGATGTTGGGCTCGAAACTGAAGTTTAGCACGGCGTTTCATCCGCAGACGGATGGCCAGACCGAGCGAGTCAACAGGACATTGGAAGACATGCTTCGCATGTGTGCGTTGGACTTCGGAAAACGGTGGGAGGATCACTTATACTTGGTCGAGTTTGCGTACAATAACAGTTACCAAGCAAGTATCCAGATGGCACCGTTCGAAGCTCTTTATGGGAGAAAGTGTCGCACGCCGTTGTCATGGTTGGAGACGGGTGAGTCGAAACTTTACAATCGTCAGGAGATCGAAGATGCGACTTCTTTGGTGCGAACGATACGAGAGCGCTTGCTTATAGCTCAGGACAGGCAGGCTAAGTATTTTAATGCCAAACATAGGAACGTGGAGTTCAATGTTGGCGAATGGGTATACCTGAAGATCAAACCGTTCAAGGGGGTGTCACGGGTTCGACGCTTGAAAAAGTTGAGTCCGAGATACCTTGGGCCATTCGAGATTCTAGAACGGATCGGAGAAGCGGCCTACCGGTTGAGATTATCTGTGGAACTGAGTTGTTTGCATGACGTATTCCACATCTCAGTATTGCGGAAGGCGGTGCAAGAGCCGTCGCAAGTGTTAGCGGTTGATCAAGTACCGGTTGAGGAAGGGTTGACGACCAAGGTCAAGCCCATTTCTATCGAAGATTTCGAGGACAAGCGGCTTCGGAACAAAGAAATCAGGATGGTGAAAGTCCGTTGGGACAATTGCGGTCGTGAGGAGCTATCGTGGGAACGAGAGCAAACCATGCTCGAGGAGTACCCCGAACTCTTCAACTCAGGTACCGTTTAAGTTTAAGTTGTTTACTTGCTATTCGTAATTTCGGGACGAAATTCTTTTAAGGGGGGGAGAGTTGTAACACCCCATGTTCAGTCCTGGAGTCGGTGGGAGTTAACGCCTCGCGGTAGAGTAACCGTCGGCGGAAGGGCGTTGAACTGTGCAGTTTTTCCCTTAGCGCACGATCACTGACCACAGGGCGCACGACCACTGACCGTGCGCCACTGGTCGTGCATAAAGAAAATATAATGCCAAATCCCTGTTTAACGAAAACGCACGATCACTGACATAGGGCGCACGACCACTGACCGTGCGCCACTGGTCGTGCGGACGGGTGCAGGATCCGTAAAATGACTCCGTGGCCGTCCGATTTTCCATCAAATCTCATCTAACGGCCTAGGATGGTCCGCCCAAACATTTAATTTAGGGTTGAAGGGTTCTAAACCCTCATTTCAAACCCTAGACTCTCTTTCTAAAAGTTTAGAGAGAAGGGAGAGCAAGGAAGGAGAAGAGGAGATCCGGCCGCCGGCGGAGCACCGGAGCACCGAATCTCGATCCGAGACCGGATCCTCGACGGCAAGAGCGAGGCGAAGCTTTTCAACCGTCTACTTCTTCATGACGGGCGCGCGAAAATCTACGAGGGTAACGATCCTCTTCATAGGGCATGTGTAGTCGCCCTTCTTCCTTTGCATGGGGAAATCCCCCTCTCGCGAGTAAGCGTTGAGGAGCGGAATCCCTTCGGGTAGATATGTAAAGTCCCCGTTGTTAGAGCCCGGAATCGAAGTACGGGCGTAGGCATTGTGTGTGAAGCCCATTCGGGTTTAGCCCGAATCGGTGATGTTGCATTGCATGGTCGGAGAAGACTCCGCACCGATGATATCAGTTTTCCGAAATTTCTACGCGGTAGATTGCATACAGGGATCCTTGGGGATTAACCTCGAGGCGCACCCGGAAAGCTTGGGCGGAATCGCATTGCCGCCACGATGTTGCCTTGGAGGGCAAATCGGTACATAACGGGGTTATGTGCGTGTTTTGATCGATTGTGGGAATGAGGAGAAACTTGGCCCGCACCGATGGCTAAATGGCCGTGGTGAAGTGAGCAACGGGCGGGTGGAACTCTACCCATTCCAAGTGGTCTCGGTAGAAGCGACCTAAAGTACATGGGACTTCCCGGGGGGCTGGAAACGGGCCTAGGCTTCGGCTGAAAGGGCTATTTGCTCACGAGAATTGTCGTCCACGAGACGACGGTGGAATCGCGGGAACGGACCGGGTCCGGACCGGATTCACCAATTAGTGCCCTGAGAGCACGGGGTGTACGGCCGTGCGTGCCGACACTTGTGGCGAATAGTTATATAGATTTATATATTGCTATGTTAGTTGTTATGCAGGGAAGGAGCACCGCCGTCCCGCAATTGCGGGGCGGGGTCGTTATAATTTGGTCAGCATTGCTGACCGGTTACTCGTGTAAATTGCCACCTCTTCGGTGGATTGCTTCTTACAGGTGCTGCTGCGGAGCCGAGCGGCAAATAGCAGGCTAAAGCCCAAGTTGCAGCGCTAGCCCATGAAGGCTGAAGATTTAGTTTTGTTTTTCATATTCATGTTTGGCCGGCCTGCGCGCCGATGTATGAAAGACACTATTTGGTTAAGAGAACAATGTTTGTAAGGCCTTAAGGCCGAGGACTGTTTTGTGTATTTTTAGTCGTTTCATTCCTATGGGTTTTATCATTAGTGGACATTCATGCTTATTGTTGGGTTCTTTTTAATAACCTAAAATGCTTCCGCTAGGTGTTGCGTAGGACGTTGTCTTTCAAATTGTGAGTATGATAATGCGATGCGTAACTCCACGGTCTGTCTGCGGTATATGGCGTCGGGCCCCGGCCGGACCTACTGCTATATGCCATGTGACGGATAGGGGTGTTACACTGCACATAAGGCGATGAATTTCTCCTAAGTCACACAAGGACCTAGACGTCATTCACAAGACGGCGATTTCCTCCTAAGCCAAGGACTTAAACGTCATGCACAAGGTGGCGAATTTCTCCTAAGCCACACATGGACCTAGACGTCACGCACAAGGCGGCGATTTCTCTACCGATTATAGAAATGATAAGATAAGTTACAAAAAATAAACTCAGAATAAAAACTCCCTCAAAATGAAGCTTAAAGACGACGTTGAATCCTTGCAAAGATTGTCTGAGATGTTGCGCACAAACCGTCTCTTCTTTGCTCTTGAACGTTCTTGGGAAAGTGGGAGTTTTCTAAAGGTTAAAGCTCGCTGGATGGAATGCACGGGAAATAATACTCCAATTAATGAAATTTATTTTCTCCACAGAAAACTTCGGCCTTTTTTATATTTTTGAGATATCGTCCGACGATAGTGGCTATCACCCTCCAGCGATATCATTTCTGACTGTCACGTGTCCCATGATTTTGATTTTTGAGGTTTTCGCGGGATGATTCGATCGTGGCGCTATCACTGGTGATATCCTATATCATCTAACGATACTTCTAAATAGTACGTTTGGTGGCTGGATCATGTGTAACATGGCCTTCATCACGCTGACATCATTTTCGCTATCGCCTGGCGATAGTGGCTATCGCCAGCGATATCTCCTTTTCACTTTTATTGTCCGCACCTTTTCCAAATTGTAGATGACTTTGTTCTCATTCCAGAATGGGGTGGCACGTTCCGCAACTCTTCCTGTATTGAAAGTTATGGTCATTTGAAGTTCAGCATGCAAAACTCATTCTTTTGTTTTTTTTCTAAATTGTACACACCCTTAGATCATGCTCATGAACGAGGACTTGTCTTCTCATTTAATCTGTACAACCTGCACACTATAAACACACAAAATACTAGATTAAATACATCACAATATTTGTTATTTTCAAACCAATAGATGTGGAACGCATGCTCCAACAATCACGACCCCGACGTTGGGCAATAAAGGTAGTGATGGCTAAGCCCCATTGAATGCAAGGTTGACATGATGGCCCGTAGTGGGCTTGTCCAGTAAGCCCCAACGAGAAGGCTTCATATAATAGGGAGGATCGCTTTTGTTAGGGATGAGACTCGTTTTATAAGGATATGTGTGCACATAACCACACTCTCATGATCTCCACCTCAAAAGTAGTGGGATCATGAGTTTGACCACACATGTGATCACAACGATAGATCCCCCTATATGCCGATCCCATCACAAGTAATGGATGAACCGCCGTGAGCACCGCCTCGCTGGCGGTAGGTGCTGGCCTCCTCCCTGGACGCTGACTGACCCTTTCCCTCGTCGCGGCGGCCGTTGACGCGCGGACGAGAGGGCGGCCCCGACCGATGCTCCCCCTCGGCCACCGGCCACGGGCGAGGAAGCGGCCGCCTGGACCGCTCTCCCTCGACTGCCAGCCACGGTCAAGGGAGCGGTCGTTAGGGCCGCTCCCCTTCGGCCATCGGCCGCGGGCGGAAGAGCGGCCGCGGGCGGAAGAGCGGCCGCGGGCGGAAGAGCGGCCGCGGGCAAAAGAGCGGCCGCGGGCGGAAGAGCGGCCGCGGGCGGAAGAGCGGCCGCTCGGGCCGCTCTCTCCTGGTCGACGGTCGCGGCCGAGGGGACAGCCACGTGGGCCTCCCTCTCCCGGCTGCGGGTCGCAGCCGAAGGAGCGGACGCACAAGCCGCTCTCCCTCGGCCACCGGCCGCGGCCAAGCCATCGGTCGCACAGGTCGCTGCCGAGGGAACGGTCACCCGGGCCGCTCCCTCCCTCGATCGCCGGCCGCGGCCGAGTGGACGATCATGCAGGCCGCTCCTCACCGGCCCACACAGTTAGATTGATACGAGACCGCATGCTTGAGGCTCAAAGTCGGCAGACGAAATACAATAATAAGAAGCATCGAATGGTGGAATTTCAAGTGGGTGACAAGGTATTCTTGAAGAGTGTCGCGAGTGCATGGTATGAAGAAACTCAGCCCGAGGTATGTGGGGCCCTATGCTATATTGGAAAGAATTGGCTCTATGGCCTATCGGCTGTAGCTACCACCAAAACTGGAAAATTTGCACGACGTCTTCCATGTGTCGTCGCTCTGAGAGGAACTGCTACGGCCCGACCAAAATGTCTCCACTATAGATGGAGCAATGAAAACTAATAGATTCGTCCTACTAAAGCCAATGTGGATAGTGGACCACGAGACGAGGAGCTTGTGGCGGAAAAGTGTACCATTGGTAAAGGTCCAATGGTCTAATCACCAGAAATAAGAATGCACATGGGAGCAGGTGGACTTGAGGCAAAAGCGCTACCCGGAGTTGTTTTCCCAAAGTAAAATCTAAAAGCATGTTTTATTTTCATGCTTTATCTCCATATAGTCTTGGCTTGATTTCGAGGACGAAATCTTTTATTTTGTTTATAAGATTTATAACGTCTAGATTCGCGCTAGGCCCCTTGTGCACACCTTCAAGTCAGGAGAGCCGACTTGGGCTCAGGGTGCGCGGCAGATAGACTTGCACCTAAGCTGGGGAGGAAGTGTTGACTCAATATTAAGTGTCTGGACACTACCGCGCGGCGGTAGCAAGATACCGCGCGACGATAACGATAGAGGCGTTGAGAGCGTTAAGTGGACAAGCAGACGTTGAGAGCGTTGAGTGGACAAAAGCCTTGAGTGTTATCATACGATGATGATAAGATACCGCACAGCAGTAGCTGTCGAGGGGTAGAGAGCGTTGAGTGGACAGGCAGGCGTTGAGAACGTTGAGTGGACAAAAGGATTTGAGTGCTATCGCGCGGCGATAGTGAGATACCGCGTGGCGGTAGCCATCTGAATTATCAGCTTAAGGCTCTGGAAGGTACCGTCTGGCGTTAGTGTTACCGCAGGCGATAACTCGCTGAATTATTTTAATAAGGCGCTTAGGAAGATATCGCATGGCGGTAAAAGGTTGCTGCCCGGTGATAGCGGTATAGGTGGCCACACTTGAGTGGGTGGTTTGGCGGTGGCTAGCGGAAGAAGTCGTTTTTGGGGATACCACCCGACGGTAGCATGCTACCGCGCGGCGGTAGCTCCCTGATTGGGAAAACCCTAATTCTATTTGGCTGCCCCTATATATAATCATCCAAGTCTTAGACGCCAGTTACTTTCTCTAAATTTTCTGAGAGAACGAATACGGTGGATCTTTTCTTAGAAGACAAGGAACAGAGGGAGGAGAACGAGAACCAAGATCGATGTCATCATGCCGCCAAAGAGAGTGACGAGATCCATGGCCGAAAATGAGACGTGCTTCCTACCCTCTCCCTTGGTACCAGATCTGTAGTTATTTTCTAGGAGAGATGTTGACTCAAAAGAGTTTAGCTTGTGAAATGAAGATTCATAGGTTGAGACCATACTTGGGCTTATGCCCTGGATATTTGATGTCTTCAACCTCTCATCTCTTCTTTATGAAGTTAGTTGACTTGGTTTTGTGAAAATAAATTGCCTATTGAGGGTGAATAAAGGAGGAGAAAGTTCTGCATATAGTTTTGATTAAATGTCTAAAGGAAGAAGATGAACTGATGTCGTTCATCTTGTTTTAAGATGCGTGTAGAAATCTATTTTCTGTGTGCAGCGAATTTCAACACTATTTTTGGGTATGTTACGTCCAGATCTGAGCTTTTGACTAAACACGAAAGTCGTAGCCCTTGGAACGACCTTTCCAACGGATGGTTACACGTTTTCATACGAGTCCTGTAAACTCGGTAATGTCCATTCGAAGTTGATGTATAGTCAAGTCTTAAGTACATGTTGTTCTCGGGTTAGTGGAGATTCAGGTTCGAAATTGGTTGAGAGGTCATAGTAAATTAACATTGAAAATTGCTGAACTTAATTTATGGATGTTGTGATAAACAAGAACTAATGAGATAGATCCTTAAGAAAGTAAATAAGGATGAGGTTTTGATAAACTTAGTATATATGTAATCGTGATAAACAATGATTTGGTGGAACACGATTGTACCAAAGGTTTGAAGGAGGTTGACAAACAAATGGTTTGGGTAAGCTAGTGAACAAATAAATTGATGCATTTGATTATAAAAATGATATTCATGTGGAAGCATAATTGATTGTGAATGCTTGACTTTAAGAAGGAATTGGATGAGGTTAATGCATGTCCATGTGATAGGATGATTAATGGAATGTGTATAATAGTCCACTGCCTAGAGTTGTCTCTCCCTACGGGCAGTAGTGTAGGATTGGTATGCTAAATAAGGTGGCTTGCCTCCTATGTAAATGATGAACCCTTATGTGGTAGGGAAATGTGGAAGGGTTGGAAGTGCGTGTGTGTTTGTCACACTAGACTGATATGTTGATAAGGGACTCGGTGTGGAGCCCTTGCGTGCTGTTGAGCACAGGACATGAATAATAAGAAGGGACTCAATATAGAGCCCTTGAGTGCAGTTGAGCACTAGATTATTGATGGCAAGGCCATGTGAAATTGGTGTGAGTTGACACGCGGTGTCATAATCCTGGGTTACGGATAGTGTGGCAAGTCTACGAGCTCGTTAGTCGTCACACTGACGGGAGTTGACAGATAGTCTTTGGGTGGTTGGGCTTGGTCCTCGGTACTCATTCCATGGGCTCCTTTCGTTCCAAGTGGACGGATTGGGTGTATCCTCGGTGCTCATTCCCGAGGCCCTTTTCGTGTCATACTGGTAGGCCAGTTTGGGCTGTGTTCTTGGTGCACATCCACCCAAG
This sequence comes from Platanthera zijinensis, assembly GCA_039513925.1. NCBI lineage: Eukaryota > Viridiplantae > Streptophyta > Magnoliopsida > Asparagales > Orchidaceae > Platanthera > Platanthera zijinensis. The sequence continues at coordinate 37,188,504 of CM077092.1, read as the reverse complement.
ACCCCTCTGAGTTATAGTACGCATGTAAGCTCTGTTGTTGTGTTCTTAGCATTGTGGCATATAAAGGACTAAGCTTGGTAGTGTGGATGCCCGCCTAGTAGTGGAAAGCCTATTCTACTATCATCTTCTGGCCACGATGGATGATGCCTGAGAGGTTAGCTACCTGCTCGAAAAGTGGGAACTACAAGTCTATGTCGACATAGCAATTATATGTGTGTGAGCATGGGTGAGTCATCGCATTGCATTCATAACATTGCATTGCATTACATACACAAGATCCTTATCATATAAGTTTGTATGTACACTCTTATAAGATGAGTTACTTTACTGTTAAGCCGACCCTTAACTTATATATCTGTATGAGCATTCATATAAATTGAGTTACTTCTTATTGTATATTCATACTTGTACACTGCTGTTGATAGTAGGACTGCTAGTATATATTGTTATAGTTGCCCTGATATACTCTGATATAGCTTAGCAATTTGCCATTTGTTTGTACTATAACTATTATATATAATGTACCCTCTTATTTTCACCGCACGGTGCCTAAGAGTCATCGAGAGAGAGGATGTGATAGTCACTTAGTTTTTATGACTTACGGTTGCTACGTCTTCCTTTTTAGGAGAAAACCCAACAGCAGATCTTGTAGGAGGGCAGCCAGGCTAGGGAGACAGGGCCTGAAGTGACAATACCATCGCTGTCGTCAGTGACTGATGTGAGTTTTGAGAGACTCATTGTGTAGCCTTCTTGGCATATGTACTCTGATATTATAGAAGCCTTGGTTGCTTCTTTTTATTTGATGTATTTGTTTTAGACTATATATTTATGTGGATTTTGACTTCTGCTTATATTCTTATGTTGTGTTGGCAATAATGATATTGGTTTTAGCCGGCATGATAGACGTCTTGTGGTACAGGTCGACATGTGTGTTGGAGCTACCGCAAGACGGCTGTTCTGGGCATAAGACTCCCCTCGACCGTGTCTTTTGTTCCGGGAGGGGGGTCTTAGAGCTCTTCTCCCTTGACTAGAAGGATGAGACTTATTCTTCCACTTACTCCCTTTAGACTTCCCCTGCGATTGAGAAGGCTTTCTCTCTCCCTGCTTAATCGCGAGTCTCTTACGACATCGGGTTCACTTTTCAAGGTCCTGGCAGCCTAAATCAACTTGTTGAAGCCCGCATTCTTCATAGTTATAAGGGATTGTCTCAAATTTTCTCTCAACACATGGTAGAAGAGGTTGTCACTCTCCTCATCATTAGCCATGGTCGTTCTCGCATAACGGCCCAAACGAGTAAATTCCAGAACGTACTCATCCACAGTCTTATCACATTGCACAAAGTGCAAAAATTGTCTCTGAAGGGCTAACCTCGTCGATGAATGGATATACTTCTTTAAGAAGGCATTCCCGAACTCTTCAATGGACGAGGTGTGTCCAGGAAACTTGCACCCAATGTGGCTCACCCACCACAGCTTGGCGTCACCCTCTAACATGAATGTCACGAATTGAGATTGCTTCTCCTTTGGCGTCTCTGCCGCCCTCAGAAGTTCCTGAATCCTCGCTAACCAGTCATCCACATTAGCTGGCGTGCCTACTCCCTTAAACGTTGGAGGATGGAAACTTATAAAGTACTTCATTTGTCGGTCTCCCTGCCTAACAACCACTCTCTCAACCAATGGCTCTGCCTGCCTGGCTCCTCCGCCCGGTATGACCGGTGCCGCATTCGATGTAACGAGAGTCGTTACCTGTGCAACAAGGGTCACAACCCACGCTATCACTGTAGCTTGGGCCGCTACCATTTCCTCTGCTAGCATGCGACAGAAATGGGTCAGGGTTATACCCATTCCTATAGGACCCGGAGCAGTAGCACTGTTGCCGAAAGCTCCTCTTAAGGCCTCGATGTCCCCGCCTCGTCGCTTGCACCCTTATCAAAAGCAAGTTAAAATATGAATCAGCTTCTATTCGCAAAACTTAAACACTAGGACACTCATAGTCCCGCGATACTCTTATGTGAATAACTTATTTTACGCGATCCGATTTTGCCAAATCGACCACTAAACCTTACCCTGGACACTAACCTGGCTCTGATACCAAATTGTAACACCTCCCCTATAATGATCATATAATATGGGTCCGGCCGGGGCCCCACAACATAAAAACGGCACAACTTTATCATTATAAAGTGATATAAAAGAACAACGCATCTCAAAACTCAAAACACAAAACAGTGGAAACCCATAATCACTAGAAGTTATCCACTATCACAGGAGTTCGAAACAACCTTAAGGCCTTACAACATTCAAGTGTCCAAAAACTAAAACAACAACAAACAGAGCAACGTGCTTTAACACTCCTAGGCTACCTCGGACCTCGGTATGCAAGCCGGATTACGGTTCATAGAACAAAGCATAAGTAAAGAAAAGTGGGTCTACTACATGAAGCTTAGGCTTTTTGACCGGCGAGCATGCTCCCGCTTGCGATCCTTGACCTGTAAAAATTTATTGTAACGTTGGTCAGCAACGACTGAACTCAACTGTATAACAAACACATCTCCTCCTGGTCGTACCTAGTGGACCCCAGGGCACTCCATCACTCTGCAGGTCAGCACTTCATACACAAATGTATATATACATAAAGAGTAAAGAAACAGGTTGGAATGTTGCAAACATCAAACACGTTCCTAAGTTGAGCATTTAACTAAAAGGGGGCCTACAATGTAGCATGTATGCAAACATGGATTTCACCCAAGGCACCCTATAACGCATGGAACAAACATATCATTATGCATCACCACATCACATCACATGGGTATTTCCATTTTCCCCTAATGACATTCAAGCCGCCACACAGAACTCTTGTCTATGCCCCACCCGCTCGTGGGTCTCAAAACCCGGGCTTGCCTGCAAGCTCTGACTTCTCGCGTCCGAATTCCAGTACACAAACAAATTGATGCTCCACCCGCTCGTGGGCTTCATCGCTAGGGCTTGTCAAAAGCTTGACGTTCTTGTCAGTTTTGCAGAAGGGGGCTTGTCTCGTAAGGACACTCTCCACACATGACTTGCACATCACAGGCTAGCCAACCGACCACAGAGACAAAGTTGCGTCTTCGCACATTAATCCACAAACATAGCTTTTCCCACCCTAATCCACAACTCGTTCTCGCATGAAATACGGGGGGACAAACATCACAAACGGCATCTTGACGCAAACGGATTTCTAGCAAAAATCTTAAGGCTCGTTTTGCAACATTACAGAGTCAAACTAACGGTCACGATTACGGCTTCACCACAATGCCTAATCCACTAGTGGAGCAGATTTCTAATGCAACATCATGTCGGAGACGGACCCAATCGACCTGGTGGCTCCTCTTGAATCATGGCAATCCGAACCCATATCATTTGAGAGATCTGATGCCTAAATGCTTGAAAGTAAGCGAGAGTAAAACGGATGTCATGCACACATTCTAAATATCGAAAGGATAAATGTTGTTACTTTACGACTCCTCTTCCTAGCCATGAAGATTTCAATTTGCATGGACGAAAATGGGCGCCTTCAAGTCCTCTCCACGGATCTGGCTTCAGTTCGATGAATGGAGCCTCAGAGCTTCATTAATGGAAGAGAAAGTCCTTCTTCTTCCTCTAAATCATCCCTCCCAAACCCTAACTCCCACTCAAAATGAGAAGAAAATGAGGGAAAACAACCTTTCAGTCCTACTTAAGCCTATTGGACGAAGACCCCTGGGCCATAGGATAACATCCTAAGAAGGATCGGACGACCTAAAATCAGCCTTTACGAAACTGCTCCTGCATGCTACCGTCGTGCGGTAGCTACCTACCATGTCGCGATAACTTCCCAAGCCGTCGATCATAAATAAAGCAGCACTACCGCCGACGGTAGCAATTTCGTTGCGCGGTAGCTCACTCAACGCTTCCGTCTTAACGCATTTGACTCGACGAATTGGGCTATCGCTGAGTGGTAATTAGCTAACGTCGCGTGCTACCACTTGACGCTACCACTCGACGCCTACCACTCGATGCCTTCTACTCGATGCCTGAAGGCTACCGCCGTGCTATAACGCCTAGAGCCTCAAGTGCAAAAACTGGGGTGTTAGAGACCGCACGGGCGATCACCTCGCCCAATCCCCCCGCATGCCGATCCCATCACGTGTAATGGATGAACCGCCGCGAGCAATGCCTCGCCGGCAGTAGGCGGCCGACCTCCTCCCTAGACGCCAATCGTCCCCCTTCCCTCGCCGGGCTGGCCTCTGACGCGCGGACTAGAGGGAGGCCCTAGTCGATGCTCTCCCTCGGCCATCGACCGCGGCCGAGGGAGTGGTCGCCCTCCCTCGGCCGCCGGTCGCAGCCGAGGGAGCGGTCGCGAGGGCATCTCCCCTTCTGCCGCCGGCTGCGACCGGAAGAGCGGCCACTCGGGCCGCTCTCTTCCGGCCGACGGTCGCGGCCAAGGGGCAGCCTTGCGGGCCGCCCTCTCCCGGCCGCCGGTCGCAGCCGAAGGAGCGGCCGCTCTCCCTCGGCCGCCGGCAAATGCCAAGGCAGCGGCCGCGCCGACCGCCCGGGCCGCTCCCTCCCTCGACCGCCGGCCGCACGGGCCGCTCCTCCCCGGCTGTCATCGACGGTCCTCCCCTCGCCGGCGAATTTGACAGCAAGTTTGTCAGCCGCCCGTGGACCATGCCGTTTAATCGTTTGGAGTCGCTCCTCGCTGTCTAATTCGCGTGTAACCACTCACTAACCACCGAGTTAGTGGGGGGATTTAATTAATAGTTTAATCACTAATTTATGATGCAAATAGCGGGATTAATTATCATACATACACACACTAAAACTATGAGAAAATATTAATTTTAGGTGGTTAAGGTGTGCGGATAGCCGCATAACCACCCCCTGGAGCCTATAAAAGGAGCCCGGGGACTCTTCATTTCTCACCTTTTTTTTCCTCCAAGTTTTCTTCTTCCTCAGGTCGAAGCTCTGCCAGATTCCGCCTACGAGCAGCACTCGTGCCGCACTTAAGCTGCCATTGAGCCACACCCGAGCAACGTACCAGCCAAATTGAAGCCGCCCAACGAAGCTCAATCTCTCCATTTCCAAGTGGCCTCCACAATCGCAAGTTAAGGCACTCCGGTCCCTCGTCTTGAATCAACAAGATGCTCAGCGAAGCCCATCAACGCAAAGTGCAACTTGTAACAAACTCCCGGCACGACGATCTGTCGTCTGCCGTGTGCCAAGTGTTCTCTCACTTCAAAACTGTAATGAGACGTGGCCTGCCACCCTCGATTTCACAACCGAGTTGTAACAACCATAAAATAGTGGACTTTGACCGGCACAAATCCGGTCACGTGATTTTTTATTGGGTTGAGGGATTTTTCCACGTTAAAACTTCATGTGTACGATCGATCTACCTCATTGACTGTGTGCTCGCTAGACTGTTCTGAGGGCTAAGGCGGTCCAGGTTATTTCGATCTGACCGGGATGGCGAGTTAGACCGCAACAACTTCAAACCCCAATGGAACAGGGGGGGAGAGAAGCCCGCACTTGACACGGGCGGGCGAGACCGTTTCTTCCCTTTGGAAAGCTTTATGTTTTCCGTCTTCGCACCATCGCCGTCCTTCGAAGTCGCCAAAGACACCACGACGTTGGCGTTGTCGTCGGCCTGTGAAATCAGAGGAAGGCGCGATCAGGGGCATTAATGAAGTCGGGTACAACAGAGCCATGCACCATGATGTTGGAGGGTCGACTATCTATGGGAAGATGACTCGCGTCGCCGATCGACACCACCATTCCGAGGGACGCCGTGAGGACGGCGTAGAAGAGGCTAAATTAGTTGGGGTCAACAACTTCGCGCCCACTGTTCGCGAGTTTGACCAGATTCATCAACCCGAGTTTCATACTGAGTCTTCAGGGGAGGCCCGACGATTAGGCTGAACAGGGCAACTACCTCGGCGTCGTCCCGGTCAGGCGAGTCCATGAAGATCAGGGGAGCAGCAGGTCAATCGAGAAATGTCTTGGGGAAGGTCATACACTTCCCCCCGTATTTATAGAGCCAGAAAGGGGTCGCCTATAAATATACCATAAATATAACATCAAAGTACCTTGGAGAGTCAGACCCATCCTCCTTGAGCTTTGAATTTCTTTAGAGCTCTCGATCCATGTCATACAAGGTGTCGAGCTCAGCCTTTGGATTTGGGAGGAGAAGACGTGATACACGCTTGCGGGTGAGTGACGAGACCTTTTCGCTGCAGCTCACCGGTTCTGAGTGTATGCAACCAACCACTAACTAGTAAGGGCTGAATCCGAGCTTGAACTAACCTGCATGTGCACCCGACGACATGCTAAGTAACTTGAACTATTGCTTCCTAGTCGGAACTTCGTTGAACCGGTATCTAGGTTTCAACACTAAAAACATTTGACTCTTTGCACGCTCGATCGCTTAGCTGACTAGGACAGTTCAGGAGGCCCGGTCTATCAGAAATTTCGAGCGGACCGCAAAATGGTAGAGATATATATATTTATGATATATATATATATATAGTTGACCATATATATATGGGGAAGTATATTGTGCGGGCGTACGAGCAAGACTCAACGAGGCTTCAATTTGAAAAGTGTTCAACATGAAAGTTGTAGATCTCAACGAGAAAAACAACTTTCATGTTGATCATTTTTTGATTTGAAGCAGTCTTGATCTTCGATTTGAGCCTTGAAATCTGAGGCGACAAGACTACTACAGTAAATGCCCGAAATCCGATTTTTCGGGGTCCAATATGAGGGTCAAAACAACTCCCAATCAAAAAGTGATCAACATGAAAGTTGTAGATCTCGGCGAGATCTACAACTTTCATGTTGATCACTTTTTGATTTGAAAACATCATGACACTCAAAAACACTTATACGTACACCCGCATATAAGAGTGTCCTCATATTATATATATAGATTATATAGAGTAAAAATAAGTTAACGTTATATAATAACATATTTATTATATAATAATAAATGTTTAATGTTTAAATATTAATTATATAGTATTAAAATTATTAATATTACCATCTAAATAATATTTTTTATTATTTATTATAATAAATGTTTAAATATTTTAATAAATTATGAAATAATTTTTTGGCCTTTTAAATAGCTCTCTAGAGTATTAAAAATTATATACAATTTCTCTCATCTTTCTCCTTTTAAGCTCTTATATCTTTCAATATAGATTCTTGTTGTTTTACGTTTACTTCATTTAGTGGAAGTTCAGGTGTCTTATGCTTTTTCAGTGTCCGCACACATCAGAGTTTCGGGATATAACTGAGTGTTGTACCTTGGAGAAGTGAGTATCAGTCTACAACTCTACCAGTGAAATGGAGGTGCAACTTCTTTAAGTCAGTGATTACACGTCTTACTCAGGATTGACTCTAATACTATTTATTAATTTATTTCATACCATTTTAATTATATTTTTTTATTCCGAAAATTCTATTAAAAATATAAATATTTATAGTTTATACCTAAAAAATTATATAAAAAAAGAAGAAAAAATATTATTATTATTATATATTTTTCTACTATAAACAAACTTCAAAACAGTCATGGTGTAACATTCGTCTTCCCAAAATACCTCTCAGCCATGATGTAACATTCACTTACCCAAAATACCTTTCATATCTTCTTTTTATTTCAAAAGATTTGATTTTTGAGTCATTTCTACTTTGCCGTCAATAAGTCCCGCTCAAATTTACGAATGGACGCGGTAATAAAATCGGAAGTCGCCAATATGTCCCCGCGACAAATGTCGCCCCCGCGACAAATGTCGCCCCACGACAAATGTAGCCCGCATGAGATCCCCCGTACACGACTGCTTGTATAATAAAAGAAAGCGAATAAATTTCTAACACACATAGCCAAAAATAAGTTGCATTTAACAACGCCCTTGAAATATTGTTAATACATTCGGATATATTGTACCCCATTCCAGCACTTATTTACAATAATAAACAATTCGAAAATACAGTAACAAATATTGAATTTAAATATATATTATTAATTTAATTATTTTGCATTAATTACTCCACCAGTCGTGATTCGGGAATGGATGTATTTGCTGAGGATTTATCTATAAATAGACAAGCCAGAATTCCATATATAGAAATTTGCTTATGTACTAATTACCTATTTGTTTCCCAATAATTAGATATTATATAGTGGAAATCGTATTAATTATGAATAATTAGATCTTACTTACTTTAGTTTGATTTAACTAGGGTTACAAATCCTATTGATTCAGTTCAGTTCGGATCCATCTAAAATCAAAAATCGATCAATATTGGTTCAGTTTCAAATTTTTGAAACCGAAACTAACCCACGATCCTAAAATATAGAACGGATCGGACCGAAAGCTCAAAATAATTAAAGAAAATGACTATTTCAACCCAATAATTTTTTGTCATGCATGATACAACTACTAAAGTCTTAGAATAATCAAATCATGTCCTTTATAACATTGAAGTCATAAAACTCGACGAGTTTAAATTTTATTTAATTATATGATTATATTCACAATCATTTATACGCATTAAGATATACGATTATAATAGATGTATAATTTTCTTTTGTAAGCGTCGATTTTTGGTTCTTGGGTCGATTCTAGTCTCTAGACACCTGACATATGAAATCATGAACTGAACCGAATTGTTGATTCTGGTATTATGAGAAATATCAGACCCAAACTAAACCTATTTAAAACCAATTCAAACCGTTTGATTCGATAGTGAACAAATTCTTCTATTATTTTCGCACATTCCTAACTTTAACACGCCCAAAAATAGAAAGGAATTAGATGCCATTTTCCGCTTAGGTTGCATTTGGCGTGATTTATCGCAGCTTATTTGCTCAGGTGAGGTTGGACAAAAACATCACTGTCATAGAATGTATGTTCTGTGTGACAAATGTTACTACCATTACCAAACAAAGAAACTAGTTTAGAGCATAAGATTTTGGTATGATAATGACATTTTTGTCTAACCTTACCAGAGCAAATAAGTGATGATAAGCCGATCAAACACACCCTTCATTAAGAAAGTAATTAATTGAAAGGTTTTTAGCCCTCACGAATAATAATTGCGTACGGCTAACATTTTTTCCTCTGAGAACAGATGAAATTTAAGCCGTTGATCTTGCATATCCAACATTAGTGATCTCGCCAAAAAAAATAAATAAAAATAACATAAATTTTGAAGCACAATTGGACAGCAACATCGCTACTCGCACTCTTTTCTCCGAGAACGAATAGCAGACCCAAAAATTATTTGGCAGCAAGAGACTTGTAGCGATTTTAAAGCAAATTATTTAATTAAATTAAATATTTTCCTCGTGCAACTATAAATATAGCCGTGTTCGACCACAAAAAGCCCATCGCTCCTGCGAACGCTAGCATAATCCTATTTTTCCTCTTCTGCAATTTCGTGTGGATTCTTCCGACATCAGTTCTTGAATTGTTTGCCCTAAATTTGAAGGTAGGATCGAAGATCAGGAGTGTGAAATTTGCCTCAGCTGTTCTTCCTGTTCATGGGGTTGCAGCAATGGCGGAGGAAGAAGAAGGATCCGCGGTGGATCGAATCAATGGACGGTGGATGTTTCAGCAGGCCGCCGCCGCCGGTTCCTGGTAAAATCATCGAACTTCATTATCGGATTATCCTCTCTCCGATTGAAAGTTTTGTTTTAGGTTTTGATGTATTTTTAGGGTTCATGACTATTGCCCCTGTTTGCGTTGTCATCTGGCATCGGGATTTGTTTTAATTCGCGTTTTCTCTGATGTTGGAATCATGGGGCTTTTGAATCTGCGGAATCCATCTTCGGATTTATGGGGTTTAATTTCTCAATTCAATTAAGTTTTTTTTGGACTATTATTAAATCTTTATGTCATTTAATTTGGTATAGCTTGTTTGTTAATTTTTTGATGAGAAATTAAGGGATTGATGGTTTGATGTGAATTGAATTGGATGTGTCATTTTGTTTTGTTTTTTTATAAACGGTTTGATTTATTTTAATTAGGTTTTGTTTGAACCCTAAAAAGTTCAATTTTGGGTTGAATGAGGAATTCTAAATGTAAGTGTTGAATAAGTAAATACGGAGTAGTGAAAAAAAATCTGTCCTGCCATGGCATTTTTTACATTCTATGAAGATGAACTTCGATCACGATCATAATGAACCTCATGAAGATTAATAAGGCTCCGTTTGTGGTGGCGGTCGTAAACGCATGGGTTTAAACGTGATTTGTTAAGGATCACCTAACAAACATGATCCGTTTGAACATAAAAGTAGACGAAGTTTCTTAGGTGGGCGTTAAAGAATGGCAATTTAACCCCCCCCCCCCCCCCCAATGTTCATGACACCACTGTGTCAAATGGAGCCTAAGACTCCATTTGGCACGGTGGTGGAGGTCGTGAAGGCGGTGGTTACGAACTGTCTTTCATGACCGCCCAACCTCACCTGAGGAACTTCATCTACTTTTATGTTCAAAATTAGTTTTTTTTGGTGGAGGTCATAAACGCATGGGTTAAAACGTGATTGGTTAAGGATCACCTAACAAACATCATCCGTTTGAACATAAAAGTGGATGAAGTTCCTTAGGTGGGCGTTAAAGAATGGCAATTTAACCCCCCAATGTTCATGACTGCCACCACTGTGTCAAATGGAGCCTAAGACTCCATTTGGCACGGTGGTGGAGGTCGTGAAGGCGGTGGTTACGAACTGTCTTTCATGACCGCCCAACCTCACCTGAGGAACTTCATCTACTTTTATGTTCAAAACTAGTTTTTTTTGGTGGCGGTCATAAACGCATGGGTTAAAACGTGATTTGTTAAGGATCACCTAACAAACATCATCCGTTTGAACATAAAAGTGGATGAAGTTCCTTAGGTGGGCGTTAAAGAATGGCAATTTAACCCCCCAATGTTCATGACTGCCACCACTGCGTCAAATGGAGCCTAAGACTCCATTTGGCGCGGTGGTGGAGGTCGTGAAGGCGGTGGTTATGAACTGTCTTTCATGACCGCCCGACCTCACCTGAGGAACTTCATCTACTTTTATGTTCAAAATTAGTTTTTTTTGTTGGTGGCGGTCATAATCATTGTCATGTCATACATTCTATAAATGTGGGGGTTTTGTCCAAATTCGCCGGAGTAAAAACGCCGCGCCAAACCAAACCTAAATCATACAAAAAATAGTAAATTTAATTTAGTACAACTCCAAACTAATTTTTTGGATAAAATGACCTTATTGCAGTGAGGAATATTTGCCATTTAAAACCAAAAAAAATCACCTTTGATGGGAGCCAGTACATTTTTTTTGTATTCCTCTATGAAGAATTTGAGAATTGGTTAAGATTTGGAATATGTATTTTTTTTTGTGTACTTCCAGGGAATTCTTATGATTCAGTTCCCAACTGGGAGAAGAAATTCTGCTCACAAATGTCGTGGAGGGCCTTCTGCGACAAGAAACGGGTGACTCATATTTACGAGAACGTGCTAAATTGGAACGATTCGGCCGGAAAAGAGGCATTTGATAATGCTAAGGCTCGGTATTGGGCGAAAATGAACGGCCTCCCATGCAAAATTCCGTCACCAGATCCAGATATGTACATTGATGAGATCAATTACTCTCCGCCTGTAGAACTTCAATTGTATGAAGATTTGTACAAAATGCCGCCGCCGCCTCCACCACCCAAAGCGGAGATTCGCGATCTCAGCTCGATTACACCGACTGGATGGGAAATGGTGGATCCATATCTAACTTATAATAATATCCCTGAATTCATTTTTATTCCACCTACTGTGCCTTATCACTCCATTGACAATTCTGGCGATGAAGAATGCTTTGACTCAATCAATTCGTCAACTGCGCCTAATCACACCGCAGACAATTCCGCTCCGATAGTGCCTACCGGATGGGGTGATGAAGAAGGATACCACTCAATCAATCCTTCCGCCGCACCTAATTACGCCTCTGGTACAACACTGTCGACAAGATGGGGTGACAAAAGAGACTCCGACTCAACCCATGCTCGAGTTTTGCCAGAAATACAGTCAAATGGCGCATTCACTGGTAATTGCGGGAACTTCAGTTCACCGAAACATCAACACAAAACCAATGCAAGGAGTAGAGGCGGAGGAGTTTCTTTCAGGCATGGGAATCGAAGGTGGAGCGGGCAAGCTTACGAGACGGATGTTTCCTTTGGTTCCAACCACGGGAATCGGTGGCACAAGGCGGGCAGTTCTTCCTTTATTTCAAAACCCGCGAATCAAAGATGTAACGATCAAGTTTACGAAATGGACAAGTACGCAAAGGAGCAATATTTTTGGCACCATGATACCTCCTTCGACAGAGGGCTTTCTACCGGTTTTCATGGCGGCGACAGCACTCTCTGGTGACGGCGCTGTTGCTGCCGGAGTCATAGTTTTGTCAATTTTTCTGGGTGAGAAACAAATTCTTGATTGATTGCTTTCATTATATTGTAAAGCATGTTATTAGTGTTTGTAGATGTAAGCATGTATTGTTTTCATTAAGATTTGCTACCTTCTTATAAGCTTGTATTAGGCCGGTAGCAGATGATGGTTTTGCCCGAAAGAAATGACTGATTTTTGTAGAACCTTAAATATTCTTTGGCAATGTTTGATTTTTTCCGTCAATTTTATTTCGTTCCGGTAATCTTTATGGCTTTCAGTGTTGTTATTCACCGAACCAAACGAACCCTCGGTCATTGCTAGGTCTAGCATTCGATCTTGCGAGTTTATTTTTCTCCGGATCTCGCATCTTTAGGAAGGGGTCCTCTTCATTTTTTTGCAGGGTTTTGCTCTCTTGAAGCAAGGTTGAGTAGGTCTGACTTCAATCTATGTTTTGTGTTTTATTGGTTTTAGTACATTATTTTGCTTCATAGTATATATAGTAAATTCATAATAATAGTACAAGGGTTGTAGCAGAATAGGGATCTCATATGGTGGGTGTCTTAAATAAAATAATGATGTGGTCAGGTGATTAATAAAGGGTGTTGTTATGTGCAAACCAAGTTCGGCTATGCGCAAATCAGGTTAAGTGCAAACCAAATTAAAAAACCATAAATCTTTGTGAACCCGTAAAGGGCTGGTCTGCACATACCTGTTCTGACACTTTTTTTGAAAGAGTGGTTTGCACATAGTCAAAACTGGTTTGCACATAAATTGGGCCTTAATTAATAAAACAGAAAATCAATGAACTTAAGGCTCCTTTTGGCAACTTGGTGGCGGTTGTGTTCTAGTTATCTTTTCTTGGTGATTTTATGTTCAAAACTAGTTATCTTTTCTTGGTGACGGTCATGACCATTGTCTTGCCAAACATGCATTCTATGATGACAGCATTTTTGTTCAAACTCACAAGCAAAAAAGACGCGCCAAACGAAGCCTAACTTAGTTCCCGAATCAGAAGTTATGTACAATCGTGCGCAGAGAGCTAGTGAAATTGAACCATACATTATGCAAATTGGATATTATAAATTTATAAAATGAAGATTAAAGAGATGAGAGTAATAATCCAATATTAAGACTTGAAGTGAAATCATACAAATTGTATGCTTAGGCTTTGTTTGTTTGAGTTGTTGCTGATCGAAAGCAGCGGCTCGAAATAGAGTTTGAAAAAAGAAATGTTTTTGGAAAATGATATTTGCCGCAAAAAAATGTTTTTATAAAATGAAATTTGCAGAACTGTTTGAAAAACATCGCATATAAAAACGGTTTGTTGTAAAATAGTCACCTTTTTTAAAATGCAAAACGGTGAACAATTATACAACATAAAACAAAACAACAATCTACAAAATTTCAATTGAGTGGTCTACATAAATAGTGTAAAGATGAGTGGTCGTTTTCTTGCTAAAAATGTCAAAGTAGTGTCATCTTCATTCTACATTTCTCTAATTTCTCAAGGAAATAATCTGAAATGTCATCTTCATGCTTTCATTAATGTTGTTCCATTCATGGACTATAAACCTGTTTTTAAAGTTTATGTGAGTTATTGGGTATGATAGAGGTGAGAAAATTTTAGGTGAGTTACTCTCACCTAGATCTAGGTGGGAGAATAAATAGCAAAATTTGGACCCCACTCCCCAATCCTTCCCAAAAATTGGGCGGGATTTTTAGGCCCGAAATCCCCCCTCCAACGGCGGCTCCCAGCGGCGACACCCCCCTCCTCGAGCGGCGACATTCCCCTCCTCCAGCGGCGGCACCCCTCCTCATCCTCCATCGGCGACCTTCCCCCTCCTCCCGCGGTGACACCCCTCCTTCCGCGACGACCTTCCCTCCTCCTACTCCCGCAGCGTGCCCCCCTGCTCCACTTCTACTGGTAGTATTTATTCCCGCAGTGAGACCCTCCTGCTCCTCCCGCGGCGAAACCCCTACCTCTTGCTCCACCAACGGCGAAACCCCGACCTCCCAGTATTTTGGTGAAATACTGAGAGTTCTGACAGTATTTTATCAAATACTATATATTATGACAGTATTGTGACAAAAAAGTCAATAACAAACACATTGCAATCTATCAAAACGATATAATGTTACATTATGTAATCGTATTAACATATTCTCCCCGCTATTATATTTATTATGATATAAAATATCTAATTTATGAATTGTATTATGCACGATATTGAACAATATATTGACAGTATTTTTGGTGAAATACTGAGACTTCTAATAGTATTTTTGTGAAATACTGAGAGTTCTGATGATATTTGCTCAAATACTATCAGAACTCTCAGTGTTTCACCAATATACCGGGAGGTCGTGATTTCGCCGTTGGAGGAGGAGGAGGCCGGGGTTTCACCGCTGGAGGAGGAGGCGGGGTTTCACTGCGGGAGTAGGAGGTCGGGGTTTCACCGCGGGAGGAGGAGGAGGCTGGGTTTCGCCGCGGAGGAGGAGGAGGTTGGGGTTCGCTGCGGGAGGAGGTCGGGGATCGCCGTGGGAGGAGGAGGTCGAGGATCGCCGTGGGAGGAGGAGGCCGAGGTTCGTAGTGGGAGGAGGCGGCCTTAGGATTTTGCCAGGAGAGAGATGAGAGATCGGGGGGTGCAAGAAATTTTTTGGAGGAAGAAAAAGAGGCAGATTCCACTTTCAAATTTTATTATTTATTCTCCCACCTAATTCTAGGTGGGAGTAACTCACCTAAAATTTTTTTCGTTATCACAAACAAAGAAAAGGAAAAAGCAGCTCAACACTGTGGAGCTCAAGGTGAGAATTGGCTGCGACAGCTGTGAACTCAAGGTCAAGAAAAGGCCTCTTTTCCATGAAAGGCATGTTCTTCATTAATCTCCTTCCACAAATTAACTAATCTCTTTTTTATTATTGATATTATGGAACAGAGTGAAGCCTGCCGGCATAAACATGAAGCCAAACAAGTTGCTGAAGAAGGTTCAGGCGACAGGGAAGAAAACAGAGCTTTGGCAAGTCAAAATGGAAGAAGAAAAAAATGAGGGCTTGAGCAGTGAAAAGGGCAGGAAGAAGAACACTCTTGGAAGAGCAGTACAATGGGGAAAATGAAATGAAAAAATCACAGGAGAAATTATAACCAGATAGAAATCGCAAGGAAGAAGATATGGAAGAAAGGGCTGGGGACAAGTCAAAATGGAGCAGGGAAGGCTTTCATTGAGGTTGTGCATGGCCCAAAAAATCGCGTTCGGGTGGAAAAATTGTGTTCGGGCCAAATATTTAGCGTTCAGGCGAAAATATTGCTTTTGGGAGAAAAAATCACGTCCGGGTGAAAATGTCGTGACCGGCGCGAAAAAAAATTGAGTCTGTGCGAAAAATCACGTCCTCGCAAAAAAGTCATGTCCGGGCCGAAAAAACCGCGGCCTGGTGAAAAAATCGTTTTCGGAAAAATCGCGTTCTAACATAGAAATCGCGTTCGGGCCTAAAATATCGATTCATGCCGAAAAAATCACGTCTGGGAGAAAAGGTCGTGTCTGGGCCGAAAAAATTGCGTGCAGAAGAAAAAATCATGTCTGGATAAAAAGTCGTGTACGAGTTGAAAAATCACGTCCGGGCGTAAGTATAACGTCCGGGTGAAAAAAACATGTCCGAGCAAAAAAATCATGTTCAGGAAAAAAAAACGCATCCGGGGGAAAAAAACTCGTTTAGGGGAAAAAATCACCGCTGGGCCGAAAAAATTACATCTGGGTCGAAAAATTGCGTCCAGACCCAAAAACAAGGGCCCGGACGAAACTCACATTCGGACCGAAAAATTTACCCTCAGATAAAAAACATGTGCCTAGGTGAAAAAGCGACTCCGAGTCAAAAACGTGCTCCCGGGATATAACTCACCCGGTTGAAAAAAAAAACACTCGCGCAAAAATGCCTTCATGCGTAAAAACGTCTACGGGCTTGAAATCACTCAATTATGCAGAAAACCCATGGATAGTGGGAGGTAAGAATTGTCGATTTGTTTTTTTAGTTCATAGTCATAGATTTTCGCTTCAAAGCCAATATCTGTGTAAATTTAGTCGTCCTGAACATGAAAATTGAATTTTTAATCTCCAATGTCAATGCTAGAAAGTCAATTCGGTTCAAACTAATGGACCCTTAGTGATGCGAACTCAATTGAAAAGGCCACACACATATCTAGGCAGCCACTCCCGCTTCTGCAACCCCAGACGCCTCCTATCACTCCTCCCCCAGCTTCTGTCGACGCCTCCTCTTTCTTCTCCTCCTCTTGCTCTGGCAAGCAACTCTTGCTCTTCTTCTTCTTCTTGGTCGGGATGTGCGAGAGAGACAACTAGGTTTCCCTCTCCTCCTCGGGCTCGAATTTGGTTCTTATTGGTACAATTTTCCACTTGTTCCCTTTTACTCATATTTTCTTGAATTTTCTTGGAAATTTTGCGCTCCAATTTCGTATATCTTGTGTTTCAAGTAGGCATGCAAACGAGTTGAGCTCGAGCCTAGCTCATCAAAAAGAGCCGGCTCGAGGTCGAGCTATTTTTTTTCTGAGCTCTAGCTCGAGCTCCATGAGCTCGTTTTAAGCGGCTCGAGCTAGTCTAGATTGGATCAAGCTCGATTTGACCTCGACTCGAGCCCGTCGGGCTCGACACGAATTATAAAAAACTCTGATTTCTTTTTCATGTCTTGCATGTGCTTTTAGGCTTAGGCTATGCTTTGTTTTGATTTTTTGGAAGATTGCACCCCCCAATTGCACCCTTTTGACACTTTGCACCCTGAATTCTTAAATAAGACACTTTGCACCCTGAATTCTTAAATAAGACACTTTGCACCCCTCATTTGCCTTACCTTTGACACTTTGCACCATAGGCTTCAATTCAAAGGGCATTTTTGTCCAAATTATTCCGAAATCATCAAAATTGGCAATTTACACCCCGAATTCTCTAAATTGGCAATTTGCACCCCGATTTCTTTACATTGGCATTTTGCACCCCGATTTCTTTACATTGGCATTTTGCACCCCGATTTTTTTATGCTTTTAAATTCGAATATTATAGTATGATTAATAATTAATGAATTATCAATTACATCAAGAGGTTAGCATTGGTCGGACAATATTACATCACCCAAACAAGCATACTTTTTTATATGTCCCATTCTTAATATAATACTCATGAGATCGGTCTCACAAACTAGCAAAAATTTAAAGAACTCATATTACAACGAAGATTTAGACATCAAAGATTTAAACAAAAAAACTCATGTCTTTAAGAATCAAAACACAACATTATCCGAACCAAAATAGCTCACATTACAAATATTATTAAAATAAAATTGTCCGGATCAAAACAACTCATATTACAGCTACTATTACAACAAATTTGTCCAGACCAAAACAACCACTATTACAACAGAGATTTAAACAACCACTATTACACAATCATCTTCCTTTTTCCATGATCACAATCACGCTTTCCTCTTCACCTACATATTAATATATTAATGAGTAAAGAAGCAATCAAATAATACAAAATGACAAAAGAGAAAACGATGAATTAACATATTACTGGTTGCTTTGATCTTGTGCTAGTTATTGTATCTTAACTGTTGGGGACCTCAACACAACTCTTCTTGGTATGTCCTTTCATCCCACAGTTGGAGCACGTGTACTTCATTCCATGCCTATTTACTCCATATTCTTTCCCTTGTAATTCATCTTCCTCTTTTCTTCGAGCATGTTTAGATGGCCTTCCTAGCTTCTTGTCAATATTACACCACGACACAATTGGATTCAAATTGGCTAACGACCACTCTCTATGTGATTTTATGGGATTCAACATGTGTTCATATGCCCTCATAAATATTTCTTTTCTATATCAATGGGCAACATAGTATTCAACATTTTCTCTCCGATAAAATATACATGATGTTGCACTCATAAGAAATATTTATTAGATCTCATCGCCTGCAACTACAACTTCTTGAACTCAAATCAACCATCCATTTGTCTTCCGTCCACCCTTTAACTTCAAATTTGTCATGTCCATTCCACACTAAGATGTAATGGTGTGCATTTTTTGTTATTCTCTAAAGTTCGCTGTATGGAATGACATATATCTCCATTAAACTTGAAAATTTGGTCTTTTTGGGTGTGAAGCCTCTTCATGAGCAACACATATATCTCCTTATAGTCTCTAGCATAGGAATTATAGGCTTATCTCTAGCCTTTAAAATCATTTTGTTGAATTCCTCACATAAATTATTTAATAACATATCACATTTAGGCCAAGTGTTAAAATGAGATTTTGCTCAATGTCTTTCATGTCTTTCTTTAACTCATTCGTACGTCTTTTTGTCACATGCTTTCAACTTCTCCATCTTGCTATTGAAATCTACAAGCCTAGTGGCGGATGCTGCCTTCTATAGCAAATCTTTTAGTTGCATGTCTCTATATTTTTATTTGAAGTTGTTGTACATATACCACAAACAAAACATATGTTCAGCATTTGGTAATAACTCACTAACTGCCTTCATTAGCCCTTTTTGCTTATTTGAAATTATTGATCATGTGTAGGTTTTTTCAATGCACAAGCCCTCTATTAGAAGACTAGTAAACCACCTCCAAGTCTTTGTATTTTCTTTTAAAACAATAACATAAGCAATAGAAACATATTATTATTACCATCAACCCCAACAACGCATAATAATACTCTATCAATTGATGTTTTCAAATGAGTCTCATCTAAACCTATAATATGTCTACATCCAGCCATAAAACCTCTCTTCAATGCATCCCAACATATATATATAATCTTTTAAAAATACATGTTTGTGAGGCCACATCATACTTGCATCTAATTTTAATTGTATTTACATGATTGGTCCTATAATTTTAATTGTATTTACCGCCCTATGAGATAGACTAACCGCCCCCTAATCGCAGCTAGCACAGCCAGTCCGCCCACTCTGCAAGGACATGGCCGGACACCAGTCAAACCAAGCACTAAGGCAAAAAACCAGTCCGCAGCCTGACAGACACCGTACCAGTCCGCAAGTTGCACAACAAGCGGACACAGCAACACCCCACTCACTGCAACAGTCTGCACCCTATACGCGAACACGACACCAACCTGCACATACAAGTCCAACACCAACATGCACAGATCGCCCGGTCAACAAGCGGACTCTATGGATACCGCGGACATCACTCCAGCTCGCAACGTGTCCACGACCAACAAGCAGACTGCCAGATCAACAACGAACACTGCGGAAACTGCATACTAGCAAACACCCTGGACTTATCACGATGTGTGACCAAGTCCAGTAATCTGCCAATCATATAGCGCAAGCTCGGCGGACAAAGTCCAGTCCGCCAGCTACCAAACCATCCCGCCAAACAAGGCTCCAAACTGCTCAGCAGCCAAGCCAGAAGCCAACTGCCGGACTTGCAACCAGTCCGCGCAGTCTGCGAATAAGCTCAATCCAGCAAGCCAAACTGGTGGTAAACCAGGTCGCAGAAGCAAGCGGACTCCAAACCTATCCGAACGGCTACATCCAGAACGCTACACAGGCCGCAAACACAAGACCTCCAAGCTGCTCCACCAGTTCGCATGGACAGTCCGCCCAGTCCGTCCGGTCTGCTTGATCAACTTCCACTTTCACTTCATAATTTTCAACACCTCCTCCTCCCACCGTCGGAGCAAAATGCCAAACCAAACGAAGCCATATTGAGGACAATATTTGATCTTGTGCAGTACCCACAACCACGCCCATTTGGAGAGCACTTGCATTTGGCCCGGGACCTACAATCAAATACACATGAGAGGTCCCGAGGTCACCAAAAACTAACAAAATACTATGTGATAACTCCCACCCCCGGTTGTCCTCGAGAACTCTGTGCCGAGCTATCTCAAACCATTTTTGCTTCAGTTGACATGGCGTTTGTGGTGAGCGTTTGAAGCAAACGCCGCCGCACTGTGGGGAGAACAAATGGCTGGCGGTAGCGTTTGTCGCGTTTGGCCCTGCCGCTCCATGAGAAACGGAGCAAAAACCGATCTCGCGCTCCCTCCCTCCAGATCCAATGTCGTCGTTCCTCCCATTGTTTCCTCCCACCACCGCCGAATCAAATAAAGCTTAGTACACATGCATCAAACATATAATGTCATAATCAAAATAAGCAATTAGACTACTATTTTCATATGATGTTTCATGTATCATACATTAACTAGGTTGTGCATGTGAAATAAACAGGGAAGTTTCTTGTACATTCAGAATGACATGCAGTCGGGTTTGCCCGTCAGCTCACCACAACCTCTGACACAACCTTGCATACCTCTAACATAATATCAATCATTTACAAGAGATTTAGGACGTGCAAGCCCAAACAACTATATGCATTCATCGCGCCCAATCATACACACCTATGCATAGGTGGACCCACGTGCCAACACACCCTGGCACATGCCCGGGTGTGTTTTTGCATTATTTATGTCGTGGATCTTTAATCCACTTATTCACAAAACACAACTCGACGAATCCTCGACCTAACTATCCTCCCCCTTTCTCGTTCCGCGGGAGAAACTTGGCCAGACGGCGAATCGAACTCCTTCGAACTTCGATGATCTCGTTCGACTTCGAGCTTCGAGCTTCAACCTACTGCTTCTCCACCAAGACCTGGGACTTCTCCTTTCTGGTTTCTATGCGAGAGCCAAATTTCAAACTTTTCTGCTTCCCACCTCTGCGGCTCTGCTCCATACTTGATCACGTCGGTGGCATTTCTCGCACGGTGAGTTGGACGGTCATATTTCCTTCTCCTCTTCTTCCTCCTTGTTCTCCTCTTCTTTATTAGAGTTCTTTTTCCTGTGACAAAGAATTCATACTTCATATAATCAAAAGTAAATTTGTTTCTTTGCTGCATTGTGGACGGTAAGGATCTGAAAGATTTGCGAGATCTCGAATAGTGATATAGTCATATGGAGGTCCCGCTCGAGTGAGAATTTGCTTTTCATTATTTTGCAGGGTTTTTTTCTCTCAAAAACACGTCTTTATTTTCTTTTAGAAACACATTTTTTTCTTTCTTTCAAATCTATTATTTTGAGGAGTGCTTCTAGTAGAATCAAATTGAAACATAGCTATTTTATAACAGTGATTATATGATCATTATTTATTGTCTCCACTGCATGCACTAAGAAGTGTGCAATCTCAACGAGTCTTAATGCCCAGGTCTGACTAAAATCCTATTTCCGCCACTGCATTCATGCGACAATTAAGGTGGGCCCCCTCATGTAGGGTCATAAATGAAGGAATTCGCGCGGGGGGGGGGGGGGTCATAAATGAAGGAATTCGCGGGGTGGGTGGGGTGGGGGGTCTCTTCACGTTGAAGCTTCATGATGGAAGGCATATGATCCCGATCTTCACGTCGTATCTTCATAGTGAAAGGCATAAAGTAATCTTCACGTCGTGTCTTCATGACAAAAGGTGTAGATTCATATTCACACAGAATCTCAAATAATCAATCATGGGACTACACAAAGATGGAACAAGTCACCACATCCTACGATCCCACATACATCATGACGACTATTTGAGATATTTTCTGATAGCGCAAATTAGGTCAACATCACCAATTCAGGCCTACAATCACAAATAGGCTTCACACATCATGTCCAATTCTTTATTGGACGTTAGATTTCTAATGCAAATCATGTCCCGAGCACAATCCCACATCTCAGGGTTCTAACGAAAGAAAAGTGATCATTCCTCAACTAATCGGTGAGACAAAAACACACCAAATGCAGAAAGAAAGCATAGTAGCACAAATCAGTCTTAAGGCCGGAGAAAAGAATTGCTACCTTGAAGTCCTTCATGACGGAATGTTTTTTGATACGTGTAGCGTTCCCTCGTCTAGAAACACTAATAAGTAGCGATTTCAAAAAAATCGTGCCCACTCCTTTATTCCCTCGACTTTCTCTCCTCTGCTACATGTATCAAACATTTTTTCCTCGATGACACCATAAAATAAGGAAATTGTTAAAGACAAACCAAATTTTGATATACGCAAACCATTGTTAATGACAAACCATATATTTTGAAAAATACTATGTGCAAACTAATTTGTTAAGCACAAACCAAAATTGTTAACAACAAATCAAAATTGTTAACAACAAACTAGCACTACAAATTACATAATCAAATGTTTAGGCAAAAAAATCATTTCAAGAGAATTACAGCGCAGCAGTTCAACAAAATAACACGTTTATAACATAGAAACACAAAATTTATGACATTTAATATATGATAACTGTTACATCCAATTCAATGAAAATCTGTAAAAATTTAAAAACTTTTATTACCAAACAGCAACTACAAAATTCATAAACATGTTTAATTTAAATTTCAGAGGTCAACTGTGAAACATGCCTGTATACAATGAAAATCTTTAGAAGTTTCTAAGCTTGATTCTAGGCCTATAAGCCAAAATCAACCGAACCGCAAAACCGAACCAAATGGTTCGGTTTCAGCAAACCGCGATTTGGTTACGGTTTTGATTTTAGAAAATCATACAGTTCGGTTCGATTTATGGTTTTGTGTGGCAAACCGAACTGTTGTATATAAAATATTTAATTTATTAATTAAATTTCATTAAATCATACGGTTAATCATACAACAGGTATTTTTCTTATATTTTTTAAGTTTTCTGTTTTGATTAAACATCTAAGTTGTCGTTAATCTCTAGTTTAGATATTTCTCTAATCTAGATATTTCTCAAAACAAACAATGCTGATGAATATTTCATTTTACATTCATTTGATTTTGGAGTCCTGAAATGATTAGGTGATAGGAATTGTGTTCATTTGTTACAACAAACACTACATTTATGTTTCCCCTCTGCATAAACTACAATATGACATAAGAAGCTAGAAATCAACCATCCAACACCATTATCTAATTACAGCCCGAAAACAAAAATGAAAACGAAGAACAAAAAAACCAACGTGTAGAATCCATATGCAGAATTCAAAACAAAAAATTAGCTTCTCAATATGCTGAAGATGAAAGAAGAAAATCTGTATTAAAGAATTCAGATGCAGAATCAAAACGAAAATGAAGAGAAGCGGCGGCGCACCTTCAAAATCAACCAAAAAAACCGCTGCTCGCGACGGGTGAGGCAACGAAAACAAAGAACCAACGTGCGCACCTTCAAAATCGTCTGACTGTTGTACGTCGAACCGCTCATCTGAAGCCTCGCAACCTACCAGCGACGGGAGAGACAATGACAGAGAGGTCGGGAAATGCGGCGGGAGTTGCGGCGGGAGTTGCGGCGAGAGAGACGACAGAATGAACGACGTGAGAGGAAACGACAGAGAGGCCGGGAGATGCAGCAGGAGTGACGGTGAATTTGTTTTGCGTATATCCAAATTAATTTGCCCAAAAAAAAACCACCGGGAAAAATTTTAAGATTTTGGTTTGCGTATATACAAATTAGGTTTCTTTTTAATAATTTCCTAAAATAAATATAAATATTGAAAAGATAGTTATATTCAGTAATCGTACTGCTTTGCTGATTGCTGTGGGTCCCACAGGCGATCTTCGGAGCGTAGTATCAAACCCTAGTTCCTCCCTTCTTACCTCCACTTTAAGGTTCCTTCCTCTCCTCCAAATTTACTAGCTTCTCCGGCAGATGCTTCGCCGCCGAGGCGGCGACCAGATCCCGGTGGAGGATTCCGCTTGTTAATGTTCCCTGCGCCCTTCGCCGTCTCCTTACTCGCCGCCTTAATCCCTTTCATGTCTCCCGAATTCCATCATCTCGTCGGGACCGGGTTGCCAGCCCTTGCTTTGGCCGTTCCTTCTTCGTCTACTATACCGGCCTCTTTCCAATCAAATCGAAAAAATAGCAACCTCGTCATTATCTCCCCGCTCCACGAATCCTCGCCGCCAGAATGAGTGATAAGAAGGTACGACGATTAACCTAAAATTCTGAAGCGAGCCGCGAGGAAATTTCTTTTTGAGAATTTTATTCTATTTTATAGAACTTAGATAAGGCTTGTGTGAAACTGAAGCATTTGTTTCGCTTCTGTGAAAATTTATCATTACTTTTTTCTGGGTGTTGCTTTATGTGTCAAAGATAAGTTTTTTTTTTTTTTTTTTTTTCATTTGGATGTTTCA
The DNA here is from genome assembly GCA_039513925.1 of Platanthera zijinensis. Classification (NCBI taxonomy): domain Eukaryota; kingdom Viridiplantae; phylum Streptophyta; class Magnoliopsida; order Asparagales; family Orchidaceae; genus Platanthera; species Platanthera zijinensis. The sequence goes on along the minus strand of CM077092.1, from coordinate 37,163,887 downwards.
TGAAACAACATTTGTTTCTTTCACTATCATTTTATACTGAATATGCCATATTAGAATGCTTTTCTATCTGCACTACTTGAATTTCCTAGTAAAAAAAGGTTCACATGTTATCACTGACAAACGTTGTTCATTTTGCTAATCAGGTCTTTATATTTGGGTCATTCTCTAAAGATGAGACGGTCTTATTTCAAAGGAAACCAAATGATAAAAGTGTTACTCCTTTAGAAAATATAGGCCTCCAATTTGGATCGTTAGATATCAATCTACTCAATTCAGTCAAAGGGTTTGGATCAGAATCCAAGCAAAATGCTACTGTTAAAGAAAAAGTTCTTCCAACTGCAAATTCGAGCAAGAAGGGCAAGGATGTTGAATCGGATACAGGTCAAATTGCAAAAGAATTGAACGTGTTGCAATCTCCAGTGATTGCTAATGGCTCTGTTCCCAATAAAGATGAGGTAGTTGTTGATGGAAAGGCGCATAAAGGAGTGAGCTCTCTCCAAATTTTGGAAGGCGGTACTTGCAACAAAGATACTATACACCCAATAATCCGTAATAAAGGACTTGAAGTTTTAAAGAATGGGAATGGTTCGGTTAGCACTATTGAAGTTGTTAAAGATGTTGGGAATACTGAGAAGGACTCAAACCAACATGCACCTTCATTCAGGGGCCTACTTCCTCGAGGCCTAATTAATTTAGGGAATTTATGCTTCTTGAACTCGACCTTGCAGGCGCTTCTTTCATGTTCTCCTTTTGTTCAACTTACATTAGATCTAAAAAATCACAATATCCCAAAGGTGAGAAATTTGCAAAGCTTACATGCTCACCAATCTATTTTAGTATTTTTCTTGTTTAATTTGTCTAATTAGGTTCAACTATTTATTGTGCAGACTGGCTTTCCCACGCTACATGCATGTATAGATTTCATATCAGAATTTTGCTTGCCGAATGATTCAAATATGAAGAGTGAATGGGATGTTATTGAAGGTGGGAGGTCTTTTAGTCCGATCATGTTTGAGACCATTCTAAGAAAGTTTACTCCGGATCAACCAAGTGGCATGTCTGCTAGACCTAGGTTTGTGTGTTTAGTATTTTTATTAATTTATTTATACCACAAGGTTTGGTGAAAATAGAATTTTTTTTTCTATCTCTATCAAACACTTTTTTTATTTCCTTTGTTGCGTTATGACAAATAATTCCATGAAATTATGGTCATCAACGTGATCAAATTGATTCTATGTTGCATGTACTTAAACAGTTGAAACACTACATTTTGATATTCTATTGATTCTTCCAAGCTCATTTCTTTTATTTGACTAGAAGTCTAGCATTGTGTTCCCCCATGCATGAAAAGAAGCTGCGACAACTTGTTTCCATCGACATAAAAAAATAATACCGTTATCTTAAAGTTTTGTTACTGAGAACAATAACAAATATGGACCTATAGAAGTTATTTTATTAAAGTTAACATATATGAACATAATTTATATTTGATAAATTAATAAAGTCTATATTATTCAGGCTATAAATATACCTATAGAGTTTGAGGTACATGTAAGCCTCACTAATAGATTTCAATTCTCACCGCATTTCTTATTTTCCCTTTTTAATATAAAAAATAATTATGCCCACCAACAAAGAAGTGTTTGCTACAGTCACTAAGGGGTTTAGTTTTTAAAATTGTATAGATGCATGAATATAAGAGGGCCAAGCAGTGACCTACTCATACACACTTAGGCTTTGTTTGGGAGTTTGATGGGAGAGTGATGATGGCTGTGAACACAGTGGCGAAAATTTAGGTAGTTGCGGTCACAGATTTTTTTTTTTCAAAATTGGATTTTGAGCCAAAATGCCACGACAGTCATCCACGTGTGGTCAAATTTTAGCTTTCACAAACTTTCTGACCCAAAGAATGAGTTTGGGTGAGAAACGCTGTAATGGATGTTTCAAATGTAGGTAAAACATCATAATTAAGTTTACTACCATAAATTATGCTGTCACCACTCAAAAGTCACAGGTATCCTAAACAGACTGACCTATCATATGGACTTAATTTTCAAGGTCAAAAGCCCAAATGTTGAAATCTGCTTATTATCCCAATTTTCATTTATGTTATTAGCAATATACTAAATTTCCTGTACCGTACAACAACAACACTCAAGCCTTTATCCCACTATAGTGGGGACGGCTATATGGATCCTTTGTCGCCATTGTGCCCTATCTTTTGTCATAATCTCACTAAGGAATTAGTGAGATTATGACAAAAGATAGGGCACAATGGCGACAAAGGATCCATATAGACTTGAGTGTTGTTGTGGAAAGTGGGATAAAGGCTTGAGTGTTGTTGTGGAAATTTCTTGTACCGTTAGTGTTGAAATTTTACATTCTGTTAAGAGTTGAAATTCTACATTCTCATATATTCCTCCTGCAAGTATTTTTCTTTGTAGTTGTTATTTGAATATAAATGTGGCTGAATAGTACACTACTCACTGTCACTTAATTTGCATTATCACAGTCCTTATACCGAAAAAATGTCTGTAATTTCCTTCTTGTGTTTTTCTTTATTTAAGCCTTCCAGTTTTTTATTCTTTAAGTATTAAGAGCAGAGTTTCTTGAACATGAGCACCATGCTTGCTATGATTAGTTGTATAATCTTGAACTATGAGATGAGAATATTGGTACACATGTACCTATTTAATCTTTTATTTTTTCACAGTGTGGACGAGAGTAGTACGGAAATGAAAGCTTATCATCATTATCATATTTTCTTTAATTACTGTCTATTTGCATGGGTGTATTCATCCCTTCTGTCACTGTGACCAAGTCTAATTTGCAAATTACTTTATCCAGACAAGAGGATGCTCAGGAGTTTTTAAGTTTTCTGATGGACCAAATGCATGACGAGTTACTGAAGCTTGGTGGCCATTCAGTGAATTCAAATGGGGGACATTTGGCTCTTATTTCTGCTTCAGATGATGATGGGTGGGAAACTATTGGCCCAAAAAATAAGTCTGCAATAACTAGAACACAGACTTTTATGCCATCTGAATTAAGTGCAATCTTTGGGGGCCAGTTAAGAAGTGTTGTCAAGGCTAGAGGTAAGTTTCATAATTTATAACTTAAAACATGTTTAACTTGTTCTGTGTCATGAATAAGCCTCATTGACAGACGGTTTGTCAATACCGTTTTGCTATTCATAAAACTACCACATGGTTGTCTGATCCATAGCCATGAATCTTCTTCAAAATTGTTTGATTTAGTGATATATGAAGAACATGGTGAATGTGTTAGTGAATAGGGTGTGTTTGGCTTGATTTTTTTTGCTATGCGTGTTTAGACAAAAATGCCAGCACCATTTTATATATGTTTGTCACAACAATGATTGCGACCACTGCTACAAAAAACCTTTTTTTGAACCTGAAGGTGGAAGCAGTTTTAGGAGTGTGTTCTGGCGGTCACGAATCACAGTTCGCGACCATTGCTTTCATGAACAACACAACCATGCCATATGGATCCATATTTGACCTAAAATAGCTTGAATCATTTATTCTATCAGAATAATGGTTCTTATATTACGAGGGTTATGCCTTTAAAATTACGGAATGTTTTTAAAATAATCTGATTTCCATACTCCAATATCTTTGAAGATATGATTTTTTTCGTATGGTGCAGGCAACAAGGCTTCAGCTACAGTTCAACCTTTTCTTCTGCTCCATCTTGATATTTTACCTGAAGCTGTTCACACAATTGAAGATGCACTTCGCTATTTTTCTGCTCCGGAAACACTAGAAGGATATAGAGCCTCATCTGGGAAGGTCTACCTATGAATTCTTTTAGCCTTATTTAGCATATTGGTTAATTCTGTATGGCAGATTGTTATGTGCTTCGTACCCAATTATTGCGTTGTCTTTTATTATGTTTTATTATTGATTGTCTTTTATGTCACATTTTAAATAAATCTAAGTGTTAGGACTTATACTTTTTTAAGTCTATTTAAAGAACCCCTTTGGGTCTTGGAATGGTATGCAAGTATTAGTCATTCTCTTTTTGTATTTAAGAGGTTTTGATCTCTCTCTCTCGATCATACCTCGCCTAGGCAGCCACAATTCTGGCTCTGTAGTATCTCCTCCGCCATCCCCACCTTTGGCCGCTTCTCTAATAATTTTACCGACATTCTACTGTGAGCTTGTAACAATTTGGTATCAGAGAGTTTACCTCCTTCACCATTGCCGCAACATCCTTCCCCAACTCCCCCCCAAACAGCCGTAAGCATTTCATGCGTCACTTTCCCGTCATAAATACTTTCTCGGTCTTGCACGTGAAAAGTCCACGCGCAATTTGCATCTTCAGCACATCCAACGATTGCGCATCGTCCTACTCCACCTACTACAGATCCTACTTTCGTTCTGCCGACAGCTACTACTCCTTCCCTCAACAACAACTCCATCAACGTCAAGTCCTTCATCAGTGATCATTGACGACCGCCTCCGTTTGCAACAATTCCTGCTGTAGCTGCTTTGTCTTCATCATCGACAAGAGCTGTAGGATCAAATTAGACTCCACCTGCGATCTCCCAACATTAGTTACTTGAGAACAAGTCGCACTGATTTCGTAGGCGTATCCGGCATCAGTGATGGCGTCATCTCCTGTTTCTGATTCGCCACACTGATTTCGTCACACATTTCTGCATTCGAGCCCCACGCAATTTGTTAAAATCACATGGGGATTATTTGTAATTGACCCTAATGTTATTAAAATTTATATTTAATTTGATCTGCCTCTCCTGCCATACCTATGGATTTTTTGAGATATTTGATATAATATTGTTTTGATGTCAATGCTATGAAGGTGTCCATATTGTCGGTGAAATATTATTTGTTTCCTTCATTGTTATTATATTTAAAGGCATGTAGAGAACTTAATTTGGATTTTATATGACTTATGTGATGCCAATAACTTATTTATTTGTCACAATTTATTCAAATGTAGATATCTATATTTTAGGACATAAAAATCATTAGAATATGATTTTTAGAAAAAAGCTACTGAAATAACATGGCATTATTGTATATATGATGAATTTCTATGTAAAATCGGTGAAAATTTTGGAACTATTTCATGTACTGCACACCAAGTAAAAACATATTACATGAAAGGAAGGTTATGGGAATTGAATTTTTTTTCCTATTTGGGATTCATTTCTCTTTTGAAAATTCCACTCTGATATGATGAATGGATCTTTTCTTGCACAGGCTGGTCTGGTCAATGCTAGCAAGTCAGTAAAAATACAAACTTTGTCGAAGATTATGATATTGCATTTGATGCGGTTCAACTATGGGATCAGGGGTAGCACCAAATTGCATAAGCCAATTCATTTTCCATTGGAGCTGGTTATAGGACGAGAGCTACTTGTTACTCCATCTATCGAGGTGAGATATTATATGCAAATGTGTAATATGAGCCGTATGCCCATGTTTCATGAAGACAGCAGATGTTATATTTGGTGAAACAGCACTAAAGATTTTCTGTTTCTTCACATTCAGCCACATCAAACAGCTATTATGCAAATGTTATTGTATTTCATGCTGGGCGTAAATGCAAAGGGTTTTTTATTCATGTCTATAATGGATATAATTAGTTGCAATGAACCAAAGAGTTAAAATTTATATCACTAATGACCGTGATATATCATGCATAGTTTTTTTAGTTTTATTTGATTAGGCAAAAAATTTGATTATGAGGTATTTCACGAAAGACTATTTATGCTTAGTCATTTGTTTAATCATTTTATGGATTGAGACATGCTTATTGCACTATGCAAATAACTTTTTCTGAAGATTCTGCATGCTTCATTTTTCTAATCATTTCATGAATGAAAGCATGCTTATTCAGACTATACAAAAACCCTAGCTACTGCAAATCTCTTTGTTAGAAAGAGGTAACAAGCATTATGATGCTCCCAGCTATTACAAGTGAAGTTGTTTAGTCTTGGTCACACTGTTTCAACTTTGCAATGCTCAAATAAATTCCATGGTCATGAAGTGTAAGCTGCGATTATTACAATCACTAATGATTTCAATCTCACTATGAAGGCCGTGGAGTGAGTATGCATTAAGGAGACTCTAATGTATGGATGTAAATGTGATAGTGAGTGAGGTTCTAAGATGATGCAATGATTATACAAAAGTCCGCACATGCAATTATAATAAGTCATGAAATTAAGTTATGCTAGACTTGTAACGTCTTAGTTCACTTAAAACTTAATGTGGGGGTGCGAATAGAGGTTCCAGGGGTGCGGATAACAATTTCAGGTCAGGGTTTTAATAAAAACAACTTACCCCTCTTTTCTATTTACCTAATCCACTGCTCTTTCCCCCTCCGTCTTTATCGCGAGAAGCCTGCCGCTGTTCCCTCTCTCATTTTCGCGCGAGTCACCCCTTAACACACCTATTCCCGTTCTCTCTCTCACTCACGGTTGCCGACTGGAAGGAGGGAGAGGTACCCTTTGCTTTGCTGCCGTCGGAGAGTGCCTACGCCGCTGAATGTGACAAGGTCAAACCCTTACAGTCGATTCTCCTCTCTTCTCCCTCTTCAATTTCTTCTGGAGTGCGCCGACGACTGGGAAGATGCTACCGTTTGCTATTGCCGCCAGTTGAAGCCTCTACCAGTCGATAAAAAGGAGGATGGAGATCCATCTTCCCTCACAATTTCTTCCTTCTCTGGGCGCCGATCGACCAAAACCAGGGCTTGCCCGGCTTCTGTGTAAATCAGAGCAAGGAGGTGAAGAATCTACTATTGTTGAAAGATGGCCGATTCTTGTGAGGTGATTCAAGCCTTGTTTGTCATTTTTTGCCCTTTTGTCAAGTCAAGTTGGAGCTGGTCTTGCCGTGAGAGATTAACGCCCTTGAAAAAGTGGTCGATTCAGAACTCAAAGAGTTGAGTGGAGGCCATATCCGTGGTAGGGAAGCCGTTAAGATTGTCTCCTTTGGGTCCACGACGCCCTGCTAGGGTAACGACACTTTTTCCCGGTCTTAGGACCGTTATTTCTATATTTTTGTGCTTGTGTTTATTTTCGTGCAATGAGAGTCCTCTCATGCCATTTCAGTTGGGGACGAGGACTCCTCCAGGGCGTGGTATTGCGACCCCGGCGTATGCCTGTGTGAACTGTACGTAGAGTCCCTCTCCCGCCACGCGGTGGAGAGCGGGGAACTTGCCAGGGTGTGGGATTGCGACCCCGGTGCAATTTTTTGCTTTTACTTGCTTAGAAGGGCCACCTGCCTCCAATTGGACGCGATGTGTGTTTCTTTCGGTTCATTGTGAATCTTCAGGTCAATTATGTCCGTCCCCGAAATAAATATGCATTAGTGATCCGACGTCCGAGTCTGGATTTTGGCATGCTGTGTGAAGCCTACCCATGACAATAAGCCCGGATCGATGATGTTTCTTTGATGTGCATTGCGATTATCCCTAGGTACGCAAACGGGAATGTCCCATGCTATTCGTTGTAGTGATGGCTGGAATTCGTAGGCTTTATTTGTGAATACCCTGTTCCAGAATGAAATTCTTGTGGGCTTTCGTAGGACGGGTGAATTCCTCGGCATGTTGTAGTTGCATTCAGCGACTTCAGTCTGTCACGTCGTGAATACGAGAGCCTCTTTAGGCTGCATTGAGAAACTATCTCTCTTAGACCAGAGACGGGTTCGGTTCTCCAGTCCGACGTTTCAGGACCGTGAGTAACGCTATACTCCATGTCGCGCTCCTTCGGACAGTTGCAGACTGTTTTCCCCTCTGTCACGCTCGTTTGGATAGTAGTGGACTGTTTGCCTCTTTGTCACACTTTTATGGATAGATAAGGACTTTGAGCCTCTCTATCGCACTCTTTATTGCAAAATTTATTCCTCCTACCGTTACGGTTGAGTGCGAGATCTGTTTTCTTGATCAGCAAGGTAACCTGGCGTTGAGAGGAAACCAAACGAGGTCGTGGTCGATCTATTGGAGGCGAGCGGCGAAGCTAGGGGATGCCATCAATCTACTAGAGGAGAACAATGAAGCTAGGGGCCTTCGTCAATTAATGGAGGTGCATCTAGGGCATCATCTGAGGGAAGGAGGTGAGTCGAGCAAGATCTTTCTGGATGGAGGCGAGACGTTACACACGAGATTAGTTGTTTTTCAGCGCACACGATTTCTTGAGATACACGGGTTTTGATCCGCACAAGCAGTGGGCTTTGCGTGGGCCAGATCTACAGAAAAACTGTTTTTTGTATAAAAAGTGTTTCTCAAACACTGCCCCAAACACACATATAATGGCGGTGGCATTTTTAATTTAACGCCACCACGTTAGAAACGCGCTCCAAACGGGGACTTAATATTACCAAAAAATAGTTGGATTCAAGAATACAAATTTTTATTTAATTATATATTTTGCATCTAAGTTTCACAAATTAATTTTTATTGATATTAGAATTTTTTGTCACTATCACACATTGTATGAGATTACTTTAGAAGGATAAAACTTATAAATTTCTTTTCCTAATAGGAAATATAAAAAAATGGTTCTCTCAACATTTGTTAGGAATTAATTATACTTCAATTTTTTTAAAACATGGTATGTATATTTAAGATTGTGTTGTCCACTTTAAACAGAATTTTGGTTCAGTAGAAAAAATAACAACAGATTTGGACACCACTTCTTAAATAGCCCTCTTCTTTCTTATAGTTTTTGAAGACAAGTTCAGATTATTTTCTCTCATCATCGCTCTAAATGTATTCATATATTTACATTACATGTCAACTAAATAAATTATTGATTGCAGGGAAGGAAATATGAACTGGTGGCGACCATCACACACCATGGTCGGGAGCACTCGAAAGGTCACTATACTGCAGATTGTCGATACTCGAATGGACATTGGCTCCATTATGACGATTCTTCGGTCACTGCCATTGGCACGAGCAAGGTGTTGCATGACCATGCTTATCTTCTTTTCTACCAGCAAGTGTAATATTTTCTGTCTTCCTACTGGAATCATGGCCTAATTTATAGCTGCTTGTGATATTCTGTGATTATTTTATATTAGTGTGAGGTCAGCTAATGAGCGTGAAGATTTCCAAGTGGTTTAGGGCTTTGAAATGATTGTAATTGTAATTAGGTTTGTTGTTTTTTTTTGTGCGCTCAGTGGTTTTTTATAGTAACTCAATTTTCCTTCTGTTGTAAGTTTTATGTAAAAGAGCAATTTATTAAGTATGTTTTTGATCTTGTATCTTGTGATGTTAATTCTTTTCATAGTTGTTTGCAAGAGAAGTTATTGCCTTAGTCGTTCTAATGTAGTGCTGTGCTAGTTGTGTACTGTCAAATGTTTATACTTTTTTTTATAGAATCGTGCAAAATGTTATTAGGATTATTTTACTCCCAACAAGATACAATTTTATTATTTTTGGGGCAATTTAGGCTCAGTTTTTTAGCATAAATGTTCCCAAAATAATCCAAATTGTTTTTAATCAAATGCACTGGTTGGGCAACACAGCTGTAATAATTTATTTTTGTTACAATTATTTGCTGTTGTTTTTTGAATTATATATATATATAGGGTCATTTACCGGGACCTCCCCTCTAACTTTGCTAAATTACTGACAACACCCCTCTTATTTTCGAAATTACAAAAACTTTCCCTAAAGTTTTCATTTCATTACAAAAATCTCCTCTGAAGTTTTAATTTCATAACATCCATGCACAAAAACACCCCCCTCGGTGAACAGTGTACATGGGGTATTTTTCTTCATGGATGCAATGAAATGAAAAGACCATGGGAGGTTTTGGTAATGAAATGAAAACTTAAGGGGAGTTTTTTGTAATTTCGAAAATAAGAGGGGTGCTCTCACTAATTATGCTAGTTTACAGGGGAGGTTTGGGTAATTATTTCTATATATATATGTAATTATTGCCGGCTCGGGATAACACAAAATGAAAAAACCCTAAGGCGCTCTCTTCTCGATCTCTCTTTCGACATGGTATCAGAGGCGGTGGATCCCCCGTCCCGGTTGACCTGAAGGTTGGCTTCATCTCGATTTCACGTTTTCGTCTTGATTTCTTTTGCCTTTAGCGTGTCGTCGCGCCTGTCTTCCGTTGTGCCTGGGCGTCCTGTTTCCCGTCGGGACAATTCGTGGGGAGATCGACTAAAGCCGACGTGCTCACTCTTGTTCCTGTTGCCGTGGAAGGAGACTGCTCCCGTGTTGGAGGGGCTGAAGCTGTCGAGCTCCTCTCTGTTTCTTGCTGCTTCTGTTGAAGGTGGTTCCTATGGCTGCTGTTGAAGGAGGCTGCTCCAGTGTTGGAAGGGCTGAAGGCGTCAGGCTCCTCTGTTTTAGGAAGGTGGTTGCTTCCCTGATGTTCATGTTCCCCGCCCAGGGAGGGTTTGACGACGCTCTCTCTTCTTCTTGGAGGTTGTTCTGATGGAAGACAAGTTGAAGGATGTTAATGTCTCTGAAGGGGTAGTTGATCAATCTAAACACTATAGTGGAGTCAGTCCTAACATGGACTTCAATCAGGGGGTGACTCACATCAAGGTGAATGAGAGAAATTACCTCTTGTGGGCTCAATCTATGCGGATATTCATTGGGAGCCGTCAAAGACTTGGGTTTATCACCGGATCCAAGCCGGCCCCAAGCAAGACTGGTCCCCTATATGAGGAATGGGAAGGTGAAAATCTTACTGTGATCAATTGATTTGTCAATTCTATGGAACCCAAGATTGCAAGTCACTTTCTATTCTGTCAAACTGCGAAAGAAATGTTGGGAGTTAATCGAACGAAATTACTCAAAAAAGGACTTGTCTAGGATATATTAACTTCAGACTGAGCAGATTCACATGACAGAGATGAGTGATTTCAAGGAATATTATAGCAAACTGACCCATAAGTGGGCAGAAATTGATCAATATTATGTTATCCAGTTTATAGAAGATTACAAGACGGAACTTATGCAACGGAGGGTGTTTGAAATACTGTCTTGTCTCCCCCCATGAACTTGAATTTCAGAGAGTTCAGATGTTGGGAAGAGATTCTGTGCCTCATCTTTTAGACTGTGGCTCAATATATTCGAGGGAAGGCAAGCCGTATAAACTCCCTTCGTTCAGATGTTCATGTTGACCATGAGAAATCTGCCCTCGCTGCTGGGCAAAAAAAGTGATATTTTAGAAATATGAAACATGATGATAAGAGTAAAATGAAGTGTCGTCACTGTGGGAAGAATGACATGGGAAAGAGAAATGTTAGGATCTTCATCCTCACCTAGTTCCTTTAGGTTGGATTCGTGGTTCTGATGGTAAATATATGAGATCTTAAACAACTATGTATGACAATCTAGAGAACATTAGGCATCTTCTGGCGGAAAATGAGAGTTTGACTAGAGAACTCAAGGCCCTGAAAGCCAATGTTGCTGGAAAACCTTTGGCTGGTGACTTGGCGGGTACGACTGCTCATGTTCATACTACTTCTGTGTCCTCTAAAGGACCATCGACCCCTTGGATCATTGTCTCAGGGGCATTCAACCACATGACCGGGTCTTCTGTGCGTGTTTCCTCTATTTCCCCTACATTTGGCAGTGTGAAACTCGTTGATGGATCCTCGACTTCAGTGACTGGTAAAGGGGTTATTCACCTCTCTCTCTGATTCTCTCAAATATGTGGTTATTGTTCCTTCATTCCCCACAATTCTGTTATGTGTGAGCAGTTTAACCAAACAGCTTAATTGTTCTACCACCTTTTTCTCTTCTCATTGTGTTTTTCAGGATCTGGAGAGTGGGAAGACGATTGGTGGTGGACATGAATCAAGTGGTGTGTATGTCATGGAAAACTGTCAAGCTCTTTGTAAAAAAGAGCTAAATAAATGCAAATTTTATTCCTTCAAAAAAATAATTATTACATAGGTATGCCCCATTATTTATAGAAAGTGGGGGAAAAGAGAGAATACAACAAGCAATGTGTGACTAAATACAAGCCGCGCGGGCTGGGCAGTTTGACACAGTCAAACCACCAGGCTACACAATACATAACAACAAAACCTCAGAACCGGGGGTGGCTAACACCAAGACCGCTCCGGCTAGAATCAGACCGTTGCGGTTAACCTCCAGGCCGCTGCGGTTAACATCAAGTCGATGGAAATGCTGACAAACAGATCGCTGCTCCAAACCGCCAGGTCGCTGACCAAACAGGCCGCTGGTCCAAACCGCCAGGTCGCTGACCAGACAGGCCGCTGGCCCAAACCGCCAGGTCGCTGACCAGACAGGCCGCTGGTCCAAATCACCAGGTCGCTGTCGCTGGTCCAAACCGCCAGGTCGCTGACCAGACAGGCCGCTGGTCCAAACCGCCAGGTCGCTGACCAGACATGCCGCTGGTCCAAACCGCCAGTTCGCTGACCAGACAGGCCGCTGGTCCAAATCACCAGGTCGCTGACCAGACAGGCCACTGGTCCAAACCGCTAGGTCACTTACCAGACAGGCTGCTGGTCTAAACCGCCAGGTCGCCCGAACAACTAGCCGCTCGACTAGAAGGTCAAACCGCCAAACTTTAACACTCCCCCTCAAGTTGGAGCATATATGTCAATCATGCCCAGCTTGCTACAAACATCTGAAGCGGAAACTGGTTTCGTGAAGAAGTCTGCCAATTCTTTATCAGAAGTGACGAAGAGAGTACAAATCTGATTCTTCAACACCTCTTCCTAATGAAATAACAATCAACCTCAATGTGCTTTATCCTCTCATGAAAGACAGGATTCTTCGATATGTAAATGACGGCTTTGTTATCACAGAACATAGGAAGATGATGATCTTAGACTTCTCCCAAGTCAAGCATAAGCGCTCGTAACCACTTCAACTCACCGGTAGTTGAAGTCATACTCTTATACTCTGCTTTAACACTTGAGCTTGAAACCACTGCCTGTTTCTTGCTTTTCCAGCTAACAAGATTTCCTCCTACAAAGGTGCAAAAACCTGATGTAAACTTCCTATCTTCTTTGTTATCAGCATAGCTGACATCAGAATACAGTTCAATCTTCAGATGATTATTCTTCTGAAACAGCAAGCCCTTTCCTAGAGGCTCTTTCACATACTCTAGAATTTTCATGGCATACCGAAGATGACACTCTCTAGGATTCTGCAGAAACCGACTGACCTTTTCAACCGCATTACAGATATCTGGTCTAGTAACAGTCAAATATATGAGTTTTCCTACAAGACGTCTGTACACAGTGAAATCTGGAAGAAGATGAGAATCTTCAGTCCACCCTTTATCATCTCCAACCGCCATCGTGCAATGAGCATGTTTCGTACCAAGAAAACCGGTCTCCTTTAAGAGATCTAGCGCATACTTTCGCTGTGAAAGAACCACCGAGTTCCTCTTTTGTGAAATCTCTATGCCCAGAAAGTACTTCGGAGGTCCCATATCCTTAGTAACAAAATATTGTTGAAGATATTGTTTGGCTAGATCAATGTCTTCTTTATCATCACCAGTCAGAAGAATATCATCAACATAGACGGCAAGAACCACAAAGCCTTTAGTAGTCTTGCGTATAAACAGGGAATGATCAACAAAGCTTCGATTGAACCCAATAAGAGAAACAACTCCACTAAATTTTTCAAACCAAGCTCGTGGACTCTGCTTTAAACCATTAATCGTCTTTCGAAGCTTGCATACCTGAGACTTCCCCTGAGTAACATACCCAGGAGGTTACTCCATGTAAACTACTTGCAAATCACCATAAAGGAAGTCATTCTTCACATCTAACTGAGACATCTCCCAGTCTTGATTAACAACCACAGAGAAGAGAACGCGTATAGTGCTGATGCGAGCAACAGGAGAAAAAGTATCAAAGAAGTCAACCCCATACGTCTGAGTAAACCCTTTTGCTACAAGCCTCGCCTTATAACGATCAATCGAACCATCTGGAAGATACTTGACAACAATGACCCGCCGACATCCAACCACATCAATGCCCAGAGGTGGGGGAACAAGAGTCCAAGTACCTCTCTCAGTTAATGTGTTCATTTCTTCATCCATAGCGGCTTTCCAATGAGGAATGACAAGAGCTTCTTGATACGTAGTCGGTATAACAGTAGAAGAGATAGCAAGAGCAAAACGCTTGCCAACTGGGGAAAGCTGAACATAGGAGACAATCGCATCAATTGAATGCTTAGTGCATTGGCGAACGCCTTTTCGCAGGGCAATGGGAAGGCCAAGATCACTGCTGTCTGAAAAAGGCAATTCACTGTCAGAAGAAGGAAGAGACCCGAGAACAGGAACAGAAGGCTCCAAGGGCAAAGAATCAGTGTCGAGAGAAGGAGACGGCGCAACAGGAACAGTTGTAGAAAGAACTGGTTCCGGTAGAGGTGCCGAGATAATAGGCATTGGAGAAGAAGTATCAGAGGGCAAGAGAGAAGAAACATGTGAAAAATACGGTGTATCTTCAAAAAAAAGGTAACATCAGCAGACACGTACTGTTTGCGCAGAATAGGATCAAAACAGCGATATCCCTTCTGAGTCGGACAATAACCAAAAAATATGCATTTAACAGAACGGGAAGAAAGTTTGTCACGACCAGGAGAAGGTGTGTGAACAAACACCGTACATCCAAAAAATTTAAGAGGTAAAGGAAACGGCTCGGCCTTGGGATACAAAATGGAAAACGGAGTTTTGCCCTGAAGAACAGATGACGGTATCCGATTAATGAGATAGCAGGAGAGAAGAACAATATGACCCCAATAGGACCGAGAAACATTCATTTGTAACAGAAGGCTGCGAGCTAAGTTGTCAAGGCGCGCGCCTAGGCGCGCCTGAGGCGCCGGGCGCACCAGGCGCAGCCCGCCGCGCCTCAGCTGTGCTGAGGCGGGCGATGTGCCCCAGGCGCGCCTCAGGCGCGCCCAGGCGCGCCTAGGCGCGCGCCTTACAGGCTCCCAGGCGCGCCCGGGCCTTTTAAGGTATTTTTTTTAAAATTTTTTTTTTATGTTGGCAAAAACATGATCTTAGACGCACCGAGGCACCCCCTAGGCGCACTTGGGCGCCCAATTCGCTGAAATTGTGCGAATTGGGCGCCAATTCGCTGAAATTGAGCGAATTGGGCGCCCAATTCGCTGAAATTGAGCGAATTGGGCGCCCAATTCGCTGAAATTGAGCGAATTGGGCGCCCATTCACTGAAATGAGCGAATTGGGCTCCCAATTCCTGAAGTTCAGCGAATTCGCTCAATTTCAGCGAATTGGGCGCCGAATTCGCTCAATTTCAGCGAATTGGGCGCCGAATTCGCTCAATTTCAGCGAATTGGGCGCCGAATTCGCTCAATTTCAGCGAATTGGGCGCCGAATTCGCTCAATTTCAGCGAATTGGGCGCCCAATTCGCTCAATTTCAGCGAATTGGGCGCCCAATTCGCTCAATTTCAGCGAATTGGGCGCCCAATTCGCTCAATTTTCTTTTTCCCCAATTTTTGCGCCTCACGTGCCTCAGGCGCGCGCCTGCGCCTTGCGCCTAGGCTCCAGGGGCCCTTTGCGCCTCGATGCGCCTTTGATAACTTAGGCTGCGAGCAATATCCAATAGATGACGATTCTTGCATTCAGCAACGCCATTCTGTTGAGAGGTATAAGGGCAGGAATTTTGATGAATCAAACCATGGTTCATACAAAAATCAAAAAATTATTGGCTGACATATTCCTTGGCATTATCAGTACGAAAAACTTGAATATACACCGTAAATTGTGTCAAGATCTCATTATAAAAGACGGTAAACACAGTGTAAAGTTCAGAACGATCTTTCAAGAGATACAACCAAGTACAGCTGGAGAAATCATCAATGAAAGTGGCAAAGTATAAGCTACCTCTACCAACAATGGTAGTAGGAGCAGGTCCCCAGATGTTAGAGTGAACTATTTCAAAAAGACGCGATGAATTACGTCCTGTTCGTGCTGGGAACGAAGAGCGATGATGTTTGCCAAACTGACAGGCTTCACAAGTCAAAGGGGAATCCTCCTGGGGAAGATCTGGAAGAATTGCCATATCTTGGAGATCACTGGTTACCTGCTGCAAGAGATGCACGTCCCCAAGGTACTTTGGGATGAAAGTGTCCTCACCTCTGTCTATCTTATTAATCGGATGGCCACCAGTACATTAGAGGGAAAGTACCCCCTAAAACTTCTTTGTCCAAATACGCCTCTATTCAATCTTGCTCCTAAGATATTCAGATGTGTTGCTTTTGTTCATATTGTGGAGTCTCATAAGGATAAATTAGGCTCGCAAGCGATAAAGTGTCTTTGTGGGATATGCTGCCAACCAAAAAGGGTATAAGTGTTATTCTCCTGCTCTCCGGAGAAGGTTCATATCCAAAGATGTTATCTTTTTTGAAAACACTCCCTATTACTCCGATGATGACAAAATTGTCACATTTTAGGAGAAAAACAAAGATGAGAGTGGCACGTTGCCACCCCTACATGCTCTGGTTGATGTGCTCGCTCCGGGAAGTGTGGATATTCCTGTTAAAAAGGAAGCTCCGACCAATGATCTTCGTGTGTACAGAAGGAGGAAGGATATTCAAGTCTACCAGAGAAGACAAAACAAAAATAGTGGACAAGAATGTCACACTCATGCTCCACCACCCACCACTCCGCCAGGTCCAAGCAACAACACCACTCAGGAGACCACTTCTGGACTTCAAATTCATTGTGGTCGTACCTGCTATCCTATTCATAAGTATGTTGGGTATCACTCTATCCTCACTCGTTACAAGTATACTTTGCATCTGTTTCCTCTATTTTTATTCGTAACAGTTTTTCTGAAGCTAGCTTAAATCCCTACTGGATAAAGGCTATAAAGGAGGAGATGGATGTTCTCCAACATCAAAAGACTTGAGAGATTGTCCCCATCCCACACGGGTGTCACCTAGTCGGATGCAAATGGATATATACTACAAAATTTCTTAAAGATGAAACTCTTGATAGATATAAAGCAAGATTGGTCTCAAAGGGCTTCACTCAGGTTGATAGAGTTAACTTTCAAGAGACATTTGCTTTGGTCGCTAAACTGAACTCAGTCAGAATTCTATTGTCTATTGCTGCTCATAAGTCTTGGACTTTGCACCAACTTGATGTAAAAAATGTCTTCCTCCATGGTGAATTGGAGGAAGAAATCTATATGACTCCTCCTGGTATGGATGTTCCTAAAGGACATGAGTGACGCCTTAAGAAAGCCTTGTATGGTCTCAAACAGTCACCTCGTACCTGGTTTGCCAAGCTAAGCGACAAACTCGTTCATCTAAAATTCACTCATTGTACTGCAGATCACTCAGTCTTTGTCTATAAAAAGGAGGAATGTACCACTATTCTCATAGTCTATGTGGATGATATTATTATTACCGGAATTGATGACCGCCACATTACCTTGGTTAAAGAGGAATTGGCTTCTGCTGTTGAAATCAAGGACTTGTGTCTTCTTCGGTACTTTCTTGGAATTGAGATTGCTCGATCTGCTGGAAAGATTGTGATCTCTCATTGTAAATATGTCTTTGACCTTCTTAGTGACGTTGGATATTTGAGAGTCAAACTTATGGATAGTCCTGTGGACCCTAATTATGACATTCACAAGGAGACTTCTCCTGTTCTTGAGAAGAATCCCAAATTTCAACGTATCGTGGGAAAATTGATTTATCTGATAGTTACCAGACCTGATATCTCCTTCGTTGTTGGCTTAGTTAGTCAATTCATGCATAACCCTAAAGTTCATCACTATCAAATTTTTCTTCGGATTCTAAAATACTTAAAAAAAGGACCCCGGAAAAAGACATTATCTATCAAGATCATGGTCACCTTAAGGTCCACGGGTACTGTGATGTTGATTGGCTGGGTTCTTCCCGGGACAGAAGATCTACGAGTGGATATACCATCTTTGTTGGTGACAACCTTACTTCCCGGAGAAGTAAAAAAACAAAATATAGTCGCACGTTCCTCCACTGAAGCAGAGTATGTCATTGCAGTTGCTACCTGTGAACTCATCTGGGTTAAATCTATCTTGGGGGAAATGAGCTTCCCTGTTCTTGAGGCTATACACCTTTACTGTGATAATCAAGCTGCTATTCATATATCCAACAATCCTGTCTTTTATGAGAGAACAAAACACATTGAAATCGAATGCCACTTTGTGTGGGACAAAATTCAGGATCAGACTGTTACCATGGTGTTTGTGTCATCTGAAGATCAACTTACTGACACTCACCAAGGCTGTATTTGGTAAATCTCTCCATTTTATACTTTTTTAGCATAAATGCCCCAAAATAATAAAACAATTATACTCATTTTTTAGCCTAAATGTCCCCAAAATGATCCATAACTACAATTGTTTCTCTTTGCTACAGGCAGTTGCAGTTCTTTTTGAAATAAATATATACTTTTTAACCATAGAATTGTACATATAATTAGTAGGAAGATTTTATGCTCATTTTTTAAGCATAAACGCCCTCAAGTGATCAAATTTGCATTTTTTTATATAGTAGGTGACTAACACAGCTGCAATAATTTCTCTTTGTTTCAGAGAGTTGCAGGTCTTTTTGAATCCTCTTGTTTTTCTTCTGTATTATTTGTACTGTTTTTAAGGTAAAATTGGAGCTAGTCCAGGTTGGTTAAGCTGTATGATTATTCAAGAATGCTTAAATTCTTCTCAATCCTCTTTTGTTCCATTGCAGATAATTTCATTTTTTTTAAATATAAATTGACACTTCTATTGAGTGTGAAGACTAAAATCATCATCATCATCATTATTTAGAAGTAATTTTAATATGTTATTTTTAGATTATAATTTTTTTATTTAATTTCCAGGAGTCAATGAGCCTTAACAGTTTTATTATCACTTGTAAACCTTACTGTATCACATGTAGGGAAATGTGTGTGTATATGCATGTGGTTCTATGTGTGTTCATGTGTATGTGTGTGCATGTGTGTGTATGCGTGCCATGATATTTAAATTATGTCGCTGTTTTAGAATTTACATTTCAATTCCATCAACTGAAAAATAACGTGCAATCGAACATCTGAATTTTTTATTCCAATTCATGTGATGAAATTCTTGCATTCAGTTGAACAGAAGAATTGGACTTACTTTAATTCTAATTCCTGCGGGAATCAGAATTGGACAAATTCCAATTCCTGCGAGAATCAGAATTGGGCCAATTTCATTTTCTACATCTCATTTTCGGCCAAACCAACGAAGCTTTATGGCTTCGCTTGTTTGACAGTATTGAGATGCATGATTTGGAATTGGCTCAAATTTCTGCAGGAATTAGAATTGAAGTCGATTTCAATTTTGCTGTTCGGTTGATTGAAGAAATTCCGTCACACTAATTGGAATTGGTAATTTCGTTGTTCGGCTGTATGTTAGAATTCAGTGGATGAAATTGAATATTTAAATTTAAAAACTGGCAGAGATCTTCAAATTTTCACGCATGCGCGCACACACAAATCAGGAAGAAATATCACAGAACAATCCATGAGCTAATTTACGCATAAATCAAACTCGAAATGCTTCAGTGGACATGGTGTTTTAGTGGAGGAGTCATGGAGTCGTGGTGTTTCAGTGGAGGAGCCATGGAGTCACCACCTTCTTTGATGGCTTGGACCATAATGATCGACATCGCTTGGGAGAGGGATGCTGTGCTCTGTGAATCATAGCAGCTCTGGAGCAGGAAGGACAATGTAACTTATTAGAAGGGCAATGTTCTGGATCAGGAAGGAGCTTTGCTTGGCATGTTCTGGACCCCGAAGGAGCTTTGCTTGGCTCTCGAGAACGAAGCAATGAGAAGATGCAGTCAGGGGAGAAGATGTCGTTTGGGGAGAAGTTGTCGTCGAAGGAGATATGTAGTTGGGGAGAAGATGCTCTGGGTAGAGGTCGGAACCAAATCTGCCTGAGACGCTCAGCGTGCGTGCGAAGATGAAGCTCGCATTGCCAGAGAAGATTGTGGATGACGAAACCGGATCTGCAACCCTCCTTCCCGTTCGCACAAAGGAAAAATGTTGAGGTTGCAGTCGGGAGGGGAAGGCCTGGAATTGCGAAATCTGACCTTCTGAAATGTGTGTGTGTGTGTGTGTGTGTGGGGGGGGGGGGGGGGGGGGGGATTCTAATTCCTATCTAATTTTTAGGCCGCCAAACGGTGAAATTGGAATTGGGAATTGAATTTCAATTCCAATGCTCCAATTCCGTCTAAACGAATGAGTCTTAATGGATTTTAGGAAAAAAAACACAAAAATAAAGAGAACACAAATCCATATGGTACACGTATAATTGAGGAAGAGAATGGATCTACTATTTCTGTATCTCAAAATTCCTGTATACAAGAAAAAAAATGGATGCGATCGATGATTACTTTGATCCTAGAGCATCATTGAGATCACAACCATCTATAAAAATGTTTGGACATTAAGGCTCCATTTGGGGGGACTTATTTTCACTGGTCAAGCGGTTACGATTAAGGTCCGGTTCATGCGGTCGTAACCGCTTGACCGATGAAAATAAGTCCCCCCAATTGAAGTCCGGTTCATGCGGTCGTAACCGCTTGATTGGTGAAAATAAGTCCCCCCAAACGGAGCCTAAATTATGTTGAATACCATGCTGATATGACTGTTGATATATAAATTTATGATAGTTGCATATCCGTGAATACATTAAACTCTGCTTTTACACAAAGGGCCATAAATACAATTGCTGCAATTTGTTCTGATTATAAGTTACTCGTGTATTATATGGTGAGAGTTAATCGATTATGACATTGTAAGGAGGAATGCAAACATTTGATAGACACAAATAATTAATATGAGACTGAGTGCACAATATTGATTGATGGTTAGATTTATCATAGAGGTAAAATATTAATCAACTTTTTTAGACTGCGTTTAACGCAACTTATCACAACTTATTTGCTCTTATGAGGTTGAACATAAATGTCATTGTCATAGAATATATGGTTGGCATGAGATTTTTGTTATGACAAAACTTATGTCTATCTATATATAATTAATTTAAATAAATATTGTTTGATTTTATATATTAATTTTGTGAATGATGAACATATTGAACCAATTTCTGAGCCTAACTATTAATTGGAAGATTTTGAAGATGAACACAATGAAGTGTTTGAAACATTTGGAATTGAATATAAGGAAGGATTTGGCTCATAAATATAATGAAAGATATGACTTATTTGAATGTTATTGTGAATTTGTGATAAAAAAATATTATTTAATGATATATTATATTATATTGAAATTCTTATGACAATATTTGTAATTAGTAGTGATATAAATTACTATGAATCATGATATCTTTTGGTTTTAAGTAAATTCTATTACTTAAATGAGTATTTGAATATTTATTATGTCATCGTGGGCAGTGCAAGAAAAACGAATGACTTTGTTATTAAGTTTAGTGATCAAGATATTTTTTGCAGCGAGTGCTTTAAATATCTTGGATCGATAGTTCAAAAAGATTGATGTGTTGATAAAGATGTGATACACAGAATCTTGCAAGCAGGTTGATTGAAGTGGAGAGGCGCATCATGAATCTTATGTGATTTTAAAGTACCATTAAAACTTGAATGCAAATTTTATCGTACTGCGATCAGAGCATCAATGCTCTATGGTTCTAAGTGTTGGGCAAGGAATAATGTATATGAGCAAAAAAAAGGGTGTTGTGGAGATGAGAATGCTTAAGTGGGATGTGTGGACACATGAGACTGAATAAAATTAGGAATGAATGTATCAGAAATGTGACAGGAGTTACACCAATTGCAGAGAAGATACAAGAAGCTCGACTAAGATGGTTTGAACATGTACAAAGGAGACGATTAGCGATACCTTTTAGGCGTTGGAAGAGTCTAGTCACTAAGCATGTTCAACAGGGAGGGGTAGGCCAATAAAGGCTTCAGATGAAACTACAAGGAAATACATGATGTACTTTGGCATTACTGAGATTATGATTGAAGATAGAGTACAATGACAAAAAAGGATCCATATAGCCAACTCCACTATAGTGGGATAAAGGCTTAAGGCTTCGTTTGGGGAGACTTATTTTCACTGGTCAAGCGGTTACGACCGCATGTACCGGACCTTAACTAAGATCCGGTACATGCGGTCGTAACCGCTTGACCAGTGAAAATAAGTCCCCCCAAACGGAGCCTAAGTTTTGTTGTTTAGTCATATGTTAATCTTGGTTATTTTTTCTACATTTTTTTATTCTAGCATTTTTTTTCTTATTATTGTAGATTCAATGGCAGATATAATAAAGAAAAACGTTTTAGTCAATATATAATTACAATCAAAATTTTCATGTTTATAAATTACTATTTACAGTTCAACTTTAAAATTTTAGCAATTAATGTCTTCTTCTCCTAAACAATGCCAAATTACGAAGGAACTTTTCCGACAACCTTTTGAGTCTATGCCGACGACTCCATTCCAACAATTTGACATGAATTTCATCATTTTGACGTGAATTTCACCATTATGAGCTCTCTATTCGTAGATCAATTTTTTCATATATATAATTTACTATTTGTAGTCCAACTTTAAACTTTAACAATCAATGCTTCTTCTTCTCACGAGTAATACCCGATAATAAAGGAATATTTTTGTCAATCTTCTGAGCCAATTCCGAAGGCAAAAAAATGTTTATGATTTTTTAATAACAACTACTACCTTTTTAATATATAAAAGAATTGAGGAGGAGCTCATAATTAATTAATACCCGCAGCAATTCCAAATGCCCAGGCGGAGAAGAGGACGAAAATGGCAGCCAAAGGGTAGCCCACCTTCCATAACAACTGCACTGCAGATTACGTCGTGATTTTTCTTCTGTTCTCTTGTATGATCTCTGTTGAGATACAATAGACCTGTACGACTTTAAGCTTCTGTTTGGAGGGATTTATTTTTACCGATTAAGCGGTTACGACCGCATGAACTGGACTTTAACTTATTTTTACCGGTCAAACGGTTACGACAGCATGAAACGGACCTTAACCATTTGTCCCCCCCCCCCCCCCCCCCCCCCCCCCAACCCAAAGGGAGCTTAAGACGTAGGAGGTTAAATAAGTCCCCCCCCCCCCCCCCCCCCCCCCCCCCCCCCCCCCCCCCAACCCAAAGGGAGCTTAAGACGTAGGAGGTTTAAATAAGGAAGAGCGAGTGACGGTTTGGTTTTGGTGCAGTAACAGGGGATTGATCGTGTGTGTGGCTCGTGCAGTAAGGCCCTGTTTGGTAAAGCGGCAGGGGTGCTGCACAATGTTGCGACAGAGAAATCAGCGCCAAACAGTTTTAAAGCAGCAGCAGTGGGACGACGTTTCATCAAAAGCAGCGGCAGCCCTGATTTCCGCAAGTTCTTCCCGATTTTTTCTCTGGAGCCCTAGCCGCAGCGCATTCTTCTTCGCTGTTCTCAGCCGCTTGTCGACCAACGCCGACGTCGTTCTCCGCCTCTCTTCTCCTCCGTTAGGTATGTTTGATTATTCCGCTCGATTTCCGCCGTTCTCACCATTAAACATGAATTCAATCATATGTAGTTTAACATATACATTATTTAATTTATATTAAATTCATCTACTCTGATGTAAATCTCTTTTGTAAATGAGAATTATTCTCATTGAAAAAAAGATACCATGAGGGCTTTCAATTATATTTATCTAATATTTTGAGTTGAGCAAGTTGTTTAATACGGAGTTGAACATTAAAAATTATGCAAACTATTTATTTTAATTCATGTTTAATTATTATTGGCGTGAAATTTACATTACAATTTAATTATGCACAACTGTTTAATTTTCATTTCTATTTTGTTCTGCATTACTGTTTCATGAATTTTTTCACAACTGCAAAACATCAGATTTCTGCACCACTGTTTCCTACACAGCCACAACTTAGGATTCGTTTGACAATCTGTTTTCTCCTCATTTCGTTTAGGCTGAACCGGAGCTGGACTGTTTGGGTAACCGACGCGAGCTCCGTTTTAAAACTGCCGGTGTGAAATGGGGATTTTCGGCCGTTTTGGCGCTGACCCTCCGAGCACCAGCGGCCGTCCGAAACCACCGTTTTGATTTTTTTTTTTTTTCCGCGGGGCTTTACACGGCGAGCTTCTCCTTGCGTTCCTCCACCCACAGGGTTTCCACAGCGAGTTAAATTCTTCTCCGTTCATGGAGCTTGCAGATCGAGCATGATAATGGAGGAGCTTTCCCTGCGCATTGGTAATTGCGAAGAAGATGAATAGTATATAATAATAATATATAATTTAATATATAATAATTTAATACATGTAAAATATAATTTTTAGTAAGAGAGGAGTAATAATATAATTAAAATATAATTTTTGATATAATTTAAATAAAAAAGGAGTGATAATTTAGGATATAATTTTTAAACCGTCATCGAACCGAAGGTTTCCCAAACAGAACCTCAATTTTTAAAATCCAGTTGAAAATACAGTTTTGAATCTCCCTTTTAAACCTCTTCCTTTTAAAACGACACCTATTTGTCAAACGGGCCCTAGCAATGGATTGATCGTGTGTGTCAGTGTGTGTGGCTGGGGCAGTTACTTTTTGAACCAGGGCTTCCGGTTCGGTTCACCGGCGAGCGGTTTCTTTCTTTCGGACGTCGTGCTAGTAAGCCCCGAGCGAGCGACGGCCATGGCGGCGGAGAACAAGCCCGCCCCTAACATCAACAAGGGGAAGAAGAGAAAATTTCTACCCCACGGCGTAACGCTTCCTCTTGCTTGCGTTCTTCGCAAATCTTTAAGAAGAAGAATCATGAGCTGCTGATGAGGTTACCGTTTTTTTTTAAAATTTCGCAGAAGCCCGCGAGGAAAGGGTTGTACCCGCTTCGTCCAGGGGTGCAGGGATTTTTCATCACTTGCGATGGAGGAAGGGAACGACAAGCCTCAAACGAAGCCCTAAATCTCCTAGAATCAGTATACATCGCTCCAAACTTCAGCTAGATTTATTTTTACTTGTTAAATGTTTCTTTCCGATCAGGTAATTGGAAAGTGCACCCTGAAAATAACTGCTTTTGGCAAAATACACCCCCAAAATGATTTTTCTTGGCAATGTGCACCCTCAGTAGGCAAAAAATAAAATGATCAAAATGTACACTCTAGGATGCACATTGCCAAGAAAAACCACTTTGAGGGGGTGCATTTTGTCAATTTTAATCTTTCGGGGTACATTTTGCCAAAAGCCAATATTTCCAATGTGCACTTTGCCAATTACCCTTTCCGATCAATCCAATTTGCTATCTTTTGCTTCTCTATGACGAGTTTATTCCATGAAGGGGCTTATTTGTCGTTTGTTATGCTTCTGACTTTCATACTGTAGTTGAGCCCTAAAAAATATTATATGGGGGGGGGGGGGAAGTAGAAAAAGAAGAGAAAGCTGCGATCTTCATGTTCTTTATTATTCACTGTCATATCATTCACGTGCTTATCTTGTTTAAGATGTCAATTGTTAACAACTTTTGAGTTGCATGCATTTCTCTACTATTGTGGTTGTATTTTCTGGAGTGTTTCCTTGTTTACTTATGCCCTTGTTGTTTATTTTATTAGTTGTTCATGTTGAGCTCAGTGTAGCTGATCAATTGATCCAAGTATGTTGGTTACTTCTTTTGATCATATATTTTGATCGCATATACGGGGTTGTGGACTTGTGATCTTTATTCCTTCAAACCTCCCCTTTCTGCCAGCTAAGTTAGCCTTTCACACACCAATGCATCAGAGTATGCTCAAGAATTATAAGGAGATGAAGAACTTGATTACAAATGAGGAAACATTGTTCAGTTAAGGATCGAAGGATTTATACTCTGATATACACATGACTTCTCTGTACTCTTCCATGCACTTCACATGTCTACATATATGAATCATGAGCCATCTATACAACTCTAAGAGTATTGTACCCTCTAGAGTAATCTAGACTTCCCTAGAACAATCTATCACACACAAGGCATCCACATCCTTTTAGGAAACTCTACACACTGCTGGAGTTCTCAACAAGGTTTCCACCATACACTTGGGAAAAACTATGATGAATTGGTAGACCATGTTATTTTATGCACTCAATTGTATACAATATTTTATTATTGTAATTGTCCCAAAAGGAAGTTCTACAGAAGAATCCAGATTCAATACTGAAGAATTGGCCAAGTCCATATTGGATCGCAGACCCGATGTTAGCTTTTCAAAGACTCGATTTTCGAGCGGTGTTTGTCGATCGGAGACCCGAATGCCGACCGAGCTCAAATCTTCTAATGTTTACCAAATTCCAGAAATTATATTTTTAAAATAAATAATGCGATCTTTTAAATTTTATGGCGCCAGTGAGAATTATCACGAGCAATACCATGCAATAACCGATCTAGCGTTTGTAAGAGTGCGTAAATGTCTAACTTTTTGGACGTATTCTGCAATATGAATTAACTCATCAAGAATCTTTTCAATGAAAAGGAAAACAACAATGAATTTTCAAATTGACGACAAATAAGCAAAATGACAGCTAAGACAAGCTTTTTTATTTTACAATCATATAATATTAAGCATAAAAATTAATCTAACATGATTCGAGCAAAGAGGGGGAGAATTATACCTCAGGTATGGCTCAACTAGGGAGCGACCCTCTGCTGAACTGGAAATTAAAGGAACAGTGAAACTGGGATTGAAGGTGTCAGCTTGAACGCTTTCAGAACTTGTGGACAAAGTCGAAAATGTGCGGGGGGGGGGAGGGGAAATGGATTTCTAGACGCCGATGTGGGAGGAGGGTGGCTGGTCGCTCGCAATGTTTTGGAGGAGGTGGTCGAATGGTGGAAAACATGAGGCTGATCGAGATGTTGCAACGACTTGGAGGAGAAAGAGGTTCTGTTCTAGCATCCAGTGATGGCCGACAGTGGCTTCTTGCCACCGTGGGTGGTCGGAGCTTCAAACGACAGAGGCAGTGGGTTGGGCGAGTGGGCAGGACACGCACTAGAGAGAGGAAAATGATGAAGACAATGGGGTTCGTCGTTTTCTTCCAGGCTGATTTTAATGTGTGTGCTGGCTGACATTTATAAAGATATTATAACTTTAATAGTAAAGAATAAATTAATAAGAGGGAGGATTTTCAATGACAATGTTGAAGAGTTAATGAGCCTTTTATCATTTCAGAAAAATTAAAGGTGGAGGAATCTGAAACAGAATAAAGGAGGTTTGATATTTATGAAGACATAATGGTAGGCCTGTGAGGGAATTAATACGTGGGATTTGATATTATAAGTAACGTAGAGGTCTCTTAGGCTCCCCCATAAAAAAATTACGATAATATAAAGTACTTAATTTTAAAATGATTTTCTTTTCTTGCCCTAATTACCCTTGCCTAATTAGACGATTCATTTCATTTATGATCTTATTGGTCGGTCACTACAATAAGTCGTACAAACGAGCGCGAGTAACAAGCGCAGTACAAGCACACATAAAACAACATGCACGAAACTACGAAAGCATGCACAACAATAATAAAAATGCAGGAAATAAAAGTAAAATATGACGCGACTTAGGTTACATCATCTTCTCCCTCGGAGCTCAAAACTTGTTCGTTGAGCGGCTTGAACTTTTTCATTGGCCGTTTGCCGACCGAACTCAATAACACTGACCGCTTTCCTGTTTTCTATCAACGGTCCCAAAATCCTCATAGCTTAGAAAACAAGATCCGTGATCGCCATTTGCCGACCATTCGATCAAATTTTGCCATCCGAACTCTCCCTTTGTCAATGCTTACAGAATGAAGTTCATCTCTCTTGAAGAACTAGTCCTGCGATCGCCGTTCACCGACCGAACTGACCCTTCATTGACGCTCATCGAAGGAAGAATCCTCCTAGCCGAATTGAGATCTCCAATCTCCTTTTACCTATCGTGCGATTAGTGATCGACGACCGAGTTTGAAGATTTGTCTGGATTCGTAAAGGGCTGTTGCCATTCAGAAAAAAGAAGGCACCGCTTTCTGCGACCTATTATTTTTGTTACTTGGAGAGAAACTGAAGAGGACTATTTATAGTATCTCTAAAACGACAGAGAAGATATGTCTCTCTCTCATTATCTCAAAAACTCCAAGCCTATATTTCTCTCCGTCGACTATATATTTTCTCTAATTGTAAACCAACTCTTTCATTCATCTTGAGACTCAGCTAAAATCACCCCTTCTCTCTGGTGAGACATGCTCACTGATAAAGCACCCACAATTATTGTAAAGGTTTACTGGATCTCCCTCAAAAAGATCAGTGCTGTGGTTGAATTTCCTGATTAAAAGATTCATTGGGTTCTTCAGTCTCAAGGAGGAAAGTGCTATATGGCCTTGGAAAGGTAGTGCTATCTCACAACAACGGAAGAGTGTACTATGCAGATTTTACTGGGAAACCACTATAAAAACTTCTATGCCCTCTGTGCTGTGCTCTCTATTATCTACATTTTGTTTCTGCTTATACTTTATATTTATCTGCGATTTCATTCTTTTGTGTTTTAGTTTGTGGTTTGAGAGGAAAATTTTAATCTCTATTCACCCCCTCTAGAGAAATATTTAGATCTATTTCCGCACTTTCAAAAGTATTTCATATTGAACAATAATACTCTCAAAACCTATGCATCAGTATAACTCTGGAAGCTCCATATTAATCTAGAAACTTCTATATGAATTCAACATATAAAGCCCCTAGAATACCTATGCTATTCTTGAATCATCTGGATGGCTATATCATTGGTTGTCTCCAAGATATTCCTCCATCTTCAAGAATTCCCCTGTGACGTTTTCATTTGTCCACGAGATTATGCTTTCATGGCTGTACCATGCATTTATTAATCATGTCATACTTCTCTGCCTGATTCCGCGACACCCCCATTGTAACTTGATGCACGAACCCTCACAGAATCCAATTATATAATTTTCCACAACCAGGCCTTGACTGTGACATACGCCATGCTCAAACGCCCAATATTCTTGCCGCTTCCATGTTGAGCCTTTGAGAGTTTTCCAGTTGCTTCTCAACTGAATTGAGGGGTTGTGAAGCTAGGACAATAATCACCCAACCTAGGAGTCTGAATGTTTCTTATGCTCTCTTTTCAATTTTATGGGCCTTCTCAAATGAGGTATTACATCCATAACGAGCGGTCCTTGATATATCTAGATGCAATGCCCAAACAAATCGTGAACACAATAGGTCGTAATCCTCTCAGATGTTTAGGTGGGCCTGTGATGCAGGACCGGCGTCACACCAGCCCTGCCACCTGGCACTGGAGTCACACCAGCCCAGGGTCCCGCCAGGCGTCGCACCTGGGGGCTTTATCAGGCCCGCGGGCCGTACACCCAAACCCATCTCCGGCCCCACCACAGGGACGACGGGTTTTTGAGGCCGGCGCAGTTCGATCATCCGACCTCCTTGATAAGAAGCTTTCAGACAAGCTTCTATCACCAACTGATCCTCTTGGTGATAGAAGCTTGCCTGAAAGCTTCTTATCAAGGAGGTCGGATGATCGAACTGCGCCGGCCTCAAAAACCCGTCGTCCCTGTGGTGGGGCCGGAGATGGGTTTGGGTGTACGGCCCGCGGGCCTTGCCCCCAGGTGCGACGCCTGGCGGGACCCTGGGCTGGTGTGACTAGTGCCAGGTACCAGCCCTGCCACTGGAGTCACACCAAGGGTCCCGCCAGGCGTCGCACCTGGGGGCTTTATCAGGCCCGCGGGCCGTACACCCAAACCCATCTCCGGCCCCACCACAGGGACGACGGGTTTTTGAGGCCGGCGCAGTTCGATCATCCGACCTCCTTGATAAGAAGCTTTCAGGCAAGCTTCCATCACCAACTGATCCGCGGATCAGTTGGTGATGGAAGCTTGCCTGAAAGCTTCTTATCAAGGAGGTCGGATGATCGAACTGCGCCGGCCTCAAAAACCCGTCGTCCCTGTGGTGGGGCCGGAGATGGGTTTGGGTGTACGGCCTGCGGGCCTGATAAAGCCCCCCGGTGCGACGCTGGGCGGGACCCTGGGCTGGTGTGACTCCGGCGCCAGGTGGCAGGGCTGGTGTGACGCCGGTCCTGCATCATAAAAGTGCACTTTTATGATGCAGGACCGGCGTCACACCAGCCCTGCCACCTGGCGCCGGAGTCACACCAGCCCAGGGTCCCGCCCAGCGTCCTGCACTTTTATGATGCAGGACCGGCGTCACACCAGCCCTGCCACCTGGCGCTGGAGTCACACCAGCCCAGGGTCCCGCCAGGCGTCGCACCTGGGGGCTTTATCAGGCCCGCGGGCCGTACACCCAAACCCATCTCCGGCCCCACCACAGGGACGACGGGTTTTTGAGGCCGGCGCAGTTCGATCATCCGACCTCCTAGATAAGAAGCTTTCAGGCAAGCTTCCATCACCAACTGATCCGCGGATCAGTTGGTGATGGAAGCTTGCCTGAAAGCTTCTTATCTAGGAGGTCGGATGATCGAACTGCGCCGGCCTCAAAAACCCGTCGTCCCTGTGGTGGGGCCGGAGATGGGTTTGGGTGTACGGCCCGCGGGCCTGATAAAGCCCCCAGGTGCGACGCCTGGCGGGACCCTGGGCTGTGTGACTCCAGCGCCAGGTGGCAGGGCTGGTGTGACGCCGGTCCTGCATCAGCCTGGAGTGCGCTAAACTTTGTCCATTAGTCGTGAACAGAACGTTTTTATTGTGCATTATGTGGAATTTCTGGAACACATCGCCGCCAATCTTTTAGAATGGATCTTTAATGGATGGAAATCTCTATGTTCTGCTATGTATCCACTTGGATACCTAATGGATTCAACTCCTATTTATCAATAGGGAAAGTGCTAACTTTTCGTACTGAGGTTTCACTTTAAGAATTTGCAGACTAGGTGAAACTTTGACAATGAGGAAGGTCTCAACCTTGACAAACTAGTTCAACAAATCTTCAATTTTGAGATTTCCATCAAAAGAGCGGGGTTGAAAAAATAAACTATGGACTAGGGAATAGGGCGTTGAACCGCTAGATCCATTGTTCTCTTTTTCCAATTCACAGTTTTTCTACCGCTCTTTATTCTCGGTATGGTAGTCATTGTTGTTGTGGGCACGTGATCGTAATGACCTATCTGGTAGAAGTGATAAACATCATGGTGGTGTTCACTATCACAACATTGAGTCCGAAGTTTGCGCATCGGGACCAGATGGAGAGCAACTGGTTCGGTAAGGATGGTTGTGGTAGACGAGAGATTTCCTTTAATTAACAATCATGCGGCCCTTGGACTATGCCTGTACTCGACTGCTCTTGGTTAGCATGTTTCGCTCGTCAGTGGCGAGCGGGTTTCACCCGTCAGTGGTGAGTGGGTTTCCCCATCAGTGGTGAGCGGGTTCCGCCCATCCGTGGGTTGCGATTGCTTGTCTCATGTAAACAACATCTAATGGTGACGGTACTACAAAATAAAGTACTTTTCTATGATATGTTATTTCCAGTCAGGCAGTCAGTCACTATCAAAAAACTTAGTTTCATCTTTTTGAAAGGATTTATTAAAAAAATGAAAAAGAAAATACAAAAAATGTCATTAGACTTTCTACTAAAATGTCATTTGAAATTCTAATGTGATGTCGTTAGAATTTCTACTCCCACCATGCAATGCTAATCTTCTAATCACATTAACAATAACCTCAAAATTCAAATGATATTAACAATATCCTCAAAATTAGGATTTCTTTTTTTTATTTACCTGCCAGTTATGTTTTGACAGGTGATCTTTAGATATTCAGTTATAGAAATCTTTTTATCATCTAAAACCAAGAATTTTTTTATGAGCAATTGAATATCATGCCTTTATTTTTGAACTTGCAAGCTATTTTAATTCTTTAATGGAGTAAGTTCAGGACTTATACTAATTAAAATAATCCTCTTAAAAAGTTCTGGCAGTAGTGCCGAGCAAAAACACTATTCCAGGTGCCATTTTGATGGTTCCTGCGACCAAGTTGTCAGATTAAAATCCTAATTCCGATAAATTTATTTCAACGGAGCTGATGAAATCCCTTGTTCATGAAGTTAGTGGTCAATGAAAGGAGACTCGACCAACAAAAAGGTAACCAACAAGAAGAAGGCACTTAGCTGATCACCTGATAAAATCCTTGTTGCACGTTCCGGTAGAGGTCAATTTGATGTTGGCTCTGCGGGAGAAATTGATGTGGAGCGGAGACGCAGATACGCAGCAGAGGATGAGTTTTGGTCCCATTTCAGGGCCAATTGGCTACTTACCATATATGGCGTACCCTGATCGATGATCCGATTCCGCGGATACGTCCGGATCCGCGTTCCGATTCGATTTCATATATTACTTTGTTATTTTTGCATTTATTTTGATGTATTTGAGTAACCCCACCTCCGGCCAATCATAGCCGTCGATGGTGGGATGCCCTAGTTTTCTCTTTATTATAAATAGAGGGTTAGGGGGCTGTTGGAGGCTATGACAGATTTTGGAGATTGTGAATCCCGGAATCCCGCGATCATCCCACAGTGCCGACTCCGTGAAACCCAAGATGATGACTCTTAGGCACTTATCTTCCTCCCCAAGGTAATACCTAACCCTAACCTTCTTTTCCCCACCTCTAACCCCTCCACCGTCCCTCCATACCTCTCAAACAGCAGTCGTTCCCCCTCCCTATTGCTTTCCAACAACAACACTATTTTTTCCCCTTCTCCCACAGCCGTCGGCCCCTCCCATATCCCTATTTGCTGCCGCCGCCCCTTCCCTCCACCCCAACAACCACCACTGTCGGCCTCCCTACCCTCTATAGCCGCAGCTACCCACTTCTCCCAACCCATCGACAACCAAACCTGCTGCCTGCAACCGCCTGTTTTGCCACCACCGCCCCCTTCCAACAACCTCCCTGCTGGCCGCTCCTCTCCAGCCCCCACAGCCAACCGTCGTCCCTCCTTTCAGCCACCCTGATGGGGACGACGACCCTCAGCTTGATGAAGATGCGGTTGTTGATGATCAACCGCCACCATCCAAGGATTTGCGACGCCACGACGATCTTGACGGGCAACACTACAACCTTCGCCCTCGGCACATGAAGAACCGTATTTAATTTACTATTTTATTTCAATATGTTATTTTGGACATTTATGTTGGACTTTTAAATTTGGGGGCTGCATATAGTCTTTGATGTGTGTAAGGCTATATAAGGCCATAACTTGAGATCTAATGGGGAGGATATTATAATTGAAAACTAAACCCTAAAATCCCTTCTCCTCTAAACCGACGCCCCCTCTCTTCCTCCCTCTCGCTGGGTTTCGGCCAAACTGCCGCCCCCTCTCTCTTTCTCCCTCCCGCTAGCTTCGGCCAAGGGCACTGCCGCCCCCTCTCTTTCTCCCTCTCGATTCCGCCAGGACCGCCGCCCCCCTCTCTTTCTCCCTCTCGGTTCCGCCCAGGGCCCTCGCCCGCCCTCTCGATTCCGCCAGGGCCGT
Source organism: Platanthera zijinensis (assembly GCA_039513925.1). NCBI lineage: Eukaryota > Viridiplantae > Streptophyta > Magnoliopsida > Asparagales > Orchidaceae > Platanthera > Platanthera zijinensis. The sequence goes on along the minus strand of CM077092.1, from coordinate 37,130,404 downwards.
CGCCCCCCCTAGACCGCCGACCACCTTCTTTCCTCCTCCCGTCCCCTCTTCTCCTTTCCCACTATTCCCCCTCCTTTCCACTTCCCCTAGCCGTTTCATCCAACCCCTCCTCAAGAAGATTCGGCCAGCACATCCGAGAGGACCCAAGGTGCAACATCGGATTGGGGAAACTCGCGCGGTCGCGGTCAGACGAAGACGGACGTGTGCATCTTCTTCGGCGCACCTCCGGTGGGCTAGTGGAGGGAACGAACGATTGTTGGGGTTCCACGTCTCGGATCTACAACTCCGAGTGGGTAACGAAACTTCCTTCCTAAGTTTTCTTTTCTTAGTTTTCTTGTGGTGGTTGAGTTTTGGCGTCTCGGAATAGATTTTTTTTTATTTTCTTGTGGTGGTTGAGTTTTGGCGTGACTTCGGAATCATCGGATTTTTGTCGTGGTTATTTTCTTGTGGAATTAGGCTATCTTCGAAATTTCTGACACGTACGAAAAACAAAGGATTGACGATCCTTGCTTTGTTCTTGTTGGGGAAACATCCACCCTTTCCGACTCGATTTGTTTTGGTGGATTTTCCTTGGTACAACACCTCGCTCGTTCGGACGCAAACATTCGTCCTCTTAGCTCGACCGGATCTCGGCCTATAGCCGTCGTTCGATCTCTAACGGGTTGGCTACCCGTACACTGCGTTTAATTAATAATAAGCATATTCGAGGGATGCATTTAATTTGTGTTTGGGTAGAGAGGAGCGTCGAGAGCCCGTTGTTCGTAGTCGCGTGCGATCACTACAATCCGGTGGCCTACATCAAATTTGGTATTAGAGGGAGGTTGTGTTGATTTCTAAATCGACACCATCCTTCTCTTTTCTGTCGTAGGCTATAGACCCTCGCTTGGTCGTGCACGAATCGTAGTCAAAACTGAATTTTCTAAAATTTGGTCAAAACCAATTTTTACAAAAAAAAACAATATTCGCTTGTCCTACTGTTTATGCGCACTAGGCGTGGCACGGAGTATTCTCCTTCCACTTCACACATGGCTGACGACCATGGGGTTGAGCACGCTTCCGACAACGATCGCGGAGCTTCGGGAAGAGTTTAACGAGAGGTTCGATGCCCTCACTCAATTAATACAAGGGCTGGTTTTAAATCAAGCGGCGCCTCGAAACCCCGCTGCTAACCCTCTTGACGGCGCGGGTTTACATCGACAGGGTCCTCTACCCCAGGCCGTTGATTCAGCGAAATGAGAGGCAAAACCGTCCCCGTAATCAGGACGAAGAGCAAGCGCCCCGAGCTCCATATGAGTTTGATGTCACTAGGGCCGTGAAGATAGATTCACCATCATACGATGGTATGGGTGAGCCCCAGGTCTTTTTAGACTGGATCATGGAGATCGAGTGCTATTTTGAGTGGCACAACCTGACGGACGTTGAGAAGGTGCGAGTTGCTCGGATGAAGCTTCTGGGTAGGGCCAAAACTTTTTGGCTGAACGAAGAGAGGCGTCTAGGTGCCGTGAATGGAGTACCCCCAATTGGGTGGGCTGCCATGAAAGCAATCCTGATGGACCAATATGTCCCGGCGTATCACCGAACTCAAATGTTCGATGAGTTAGCCACCCATCGTCAGGGGAGCAAATCGGTAGCGGAGTGCATGGGCCTCCTTAAGGATTTGATGGTACGGTGTGACGTCCGAGAAATGCCCGAAGTTACGTTATCCCGTTTTCGCAAGGGACTCAACCCAGACATCCAAGGCAAGCTCCTGCGTTATGGTCATACGGACCTTAACACGACTTTCAATGCAGCCTTGGATATAGAAAAGCACAATGCCTACAAGGCCAAGGGGCGAGCATTCCAGAAGGGAAAGTCCATTTTAGGACCCCCACCTTCGTCCTCCATGCGGGACAAGGGAAAGATACGGTCGACTGATTCGAATTCCGTGGTCATTACCGCTAGGAACGTCAGGGGTCCCATCGGTGAGAGAGTTCCTATAGGGCGGATCAGTAAGACTAACGCCACATGTTTCACTTGCGGGATCCAAGGGCACTACGCTAGCGAGTGCCCCACTAAAACGAAACCCCTAGCACTTATGGGCTCTCCGTCCGAACCTGCCGAAATTGTTTACGAGGCCGCGGATGAATCTGAAGGCGAGCCTGGTGATTTGGATGACGATTCTTATATGATGGTGATGCGTTGTATCCTAGCTACCCCGCGAGTATTGGACAAGTATAATAGGACTAGCATATTTTCTCTGCACTTTAAAAGCGGTGATAAATGATGTAAGCTGATTATTGATAGCGGAAGTTGCATGAATGTAATTTCTGAAAATGCGGTCACCCGGATGAAATTAAGCACGGAACCACACCCCCAACCATATAAAATTGCTCGGGTCAACAAAACTTCAATTGGGGTGTCTAAGCGATGTCTAGTGCCGTTGACTATTAAGGGATACGTGGATAAGGTTTGGTGCGACGTCATCCCTATGGACGTATGTCACGTGTTATTAGGACGTCCGTGGCTCTTTGATTATGACGTGACTCATTTTGGCCGTGCAAATACCTATGAGTTCAAGTTTAACGGCAAGACCGTTACCTTGAAGCCCACTCCCCCTAAGGACCCCTCGATCGCCTCTTCAGACACAATTGTGCCCGCCGAGAAGAAGACTTTAACGTTAATAGGTAGGAAAGAGCTCGAGCGTCACTCCTTTGTGGAGGGTATTCTTTATGCGCTAGTTTGTCTACAAGTCAAGGGCGACGAATCCTTGTTCGAGAGCCTACTGCCGGCGTTGCGGGATCTTTTAGAAGAGTACAAGGACGTGTATCCGGAGGAGTTGCCCGCAACATTACCCCCGTTGCGGGATATCCAACATGCTATAGATCTCATTCCGGGTTCCTCCCTACCCAACCTACCCCACTACCGATTGAATCCATCCGCCCATGCGGAGTTGCAAACCCAAATTGCCGAATTATTGCAAAAGGGATTTATTCGGCATAGTAAAAGCCCATGCACCATTCCCGCCTTGCTAGCATCCAAAAAAGACGGTTCATGGAGAATGTGTGTGGATAGTAGGGCCATTAATAAAATCACTATTAAGTACCGTTTTCCCATCCCGCGTTTGGACGACCTATTGGACATGCTAGCCGGGGCCACAATTTTTTCGAAATTGGATCTTAGGAGTGGCTACCACCAGATTCGGATTAGAGAAGGGGATGAGTGGAAAACATCGTTTAAGTCGAAGGAAGGACTTTATGAGTGGCTAGTAATGCCGTTCGGGCTCTCCAATGCCCCAAGTACGTTCTCTCGGATGATGACACACGTTTTTCAACCGTATATGGGGAAGTTTATCGTGGTATACTTTGATGATATACTCGTTTTTAGCACCTCCACTTCCGATCATGAGGGGCATTTGAAGACTATTTTGGAGACGCTCCGAATGGAGAAATTATTTGTCAATATTAAGAAGTGCACGTTCTATGTATCGTCGGTGGAGTTCCTAGGTTACATTGTTAGTTCGGAGGGCATACACGTTGATCCGAAGAAAGTCCAAGCCATAGTGAATTGGCCGGAGCCCACTAACATTAGGGAAGTTAGAAGTTTCCACGGTTTAGCCACCTTCTACCGCCGGTTCATACGCGATTTTAGTAGCATCTGGCTCCCATCACGGAGTGCATGAAGAAATGGGACTTTGTGTGGTCAAAATCTGCCACCAAAGCGTTCCACACGATTAAGGCCCGGATGTCGCAAGCACCCCTCTTGCAGTTACCGGATTTTGATAAGGTCTTTGAGTTATCGTGTGACGCATCCGGGATTGGTATTGGAGGCGTTTTAAGTCAAGAGGGGCATCCGGTAGGTTATTTTAGTGAGAAACTTGCGGGACCTAAGCTCAACTACTCCAATTACGATTGTGAATTTTATGCCATTATTCGGTGCCTCCAACATTGGCGGCACTACCTCCTTCCTAAGGAGTTTGTTATCCTTTCCGATCACGAGGCCCTGCGGTTCGTCAACTCACAAGGTAAAATCAGCCCCCGCCACGCGAAATGGGTCTCATACCTGCTGGAGTACTCCTTTAACATTAAACATTTGAAGGGCAATCTTAACCGGGTAGCGGATGCTCTTAGCCGCGTCTCTCTTTTATTGACCACACTAGAGGTCAAGGTCGTAGGTTTTGAGCGTATATTAAGGACGAGTATGTTCATTGTCCGGATTTTAAAGAAATCTATTTGTTCACCCAAGGCGAGTCACCCACGACCATTTCTGCGTATTATCTCCGTGATGGATATCTATTTAAGCACGCTCAGCTATGCATCCCTCGTTCTTCCCTTCGCCACTTCATAGTGTGGGAATTACATAGCGGCGGTCTCGGCGGCCACTTTGGGCGTGACAAAACCATTACCTTAGTGGAGGAAAATTTTTATTGGCCGGGTCTCAAGTCTACGGTACACAAGGTGGTTGGAAGTTGTAGAGCGTGTTAGTTAGGAAAAGGGAATAAGACGAATGCGGGTCTATATACCCCCCTCCCGATTCCTTCCCTTCCATGGGAAGATGTTAGCATGGACTTTGTCTTAGGCCTCCTCGTCACGTCTAGACGTCACGACTCCGTTATGGTGGTCGTTGATCGGTTCTCGAAGATTGCCTATTTCATTGCTTGTCACAAAACCGATGATGCGTCTCACGTCGCTAAGCTATTCTTTAAAGAGGTCGTTGGGCATAGGGGTGTCCCTAAAACTATTGTCACTGATAGGGACGTGAAATTCACGAGTTATTTTTGGAAAACTTTATGGAAGATCATGGGCACCATGCTCTTATTTTCCTCGGCTTACCATCCGCAGACGGATGGCCAAACGGAGGTAGTTAATCGGAGTTTGGGCAGCTTACTTCGTTGTATTGTGGAGGATCACAAGGGCACTTGGGATCTCATCCTCCCACATGCACAATTGGCCTACAATAATTCCAAAAATCGGTCCACCGGACTCTCACCCAATGAAATCGTACACGGCTACAAGGCACCCGTGCCACTTGATTTAGTCTCGTTACCGCCATCTTATAAATCTAGTCAATTTGCACAGGATTTCGCCTCGCATGTTCACGCCCTTCATAAACACATAAATCAAAGGTTAGCAACACAATATGCCTCTTATCAAGCTAACACAAACGTACATAGAAGGGAAATCCATTTTAATATTGGCGATTTTGTTATGGTGCGTCTCTCCTCTGAACGGTTTCCAACTGGAACCATAAAGAAACTTGCAAATAGGAGAGCCGGTCCTTTTCGTATTTTAAAGAAATTAGGAGAGAATGCTTATCTCCTGGAATTACCCACTATTTGGGGTATATCCCCTATTTTCAATGTTTCTGATTTAACGTCATATATCTCACCACCACCTGAATTATCTGTCTCCCCGTTTCTGTCCACTACCAATTCTAATGGGTTTGGGGGTGAGGTGTTATCTGGATCGTTCTCTCCATCAGCTACTGCTGGGGGTATGCCGCCTAATGAATTTGCTACATTTTCTTCTTCGTTGACTAACGCATTTCCAAGTTTCCCCAAGACTGTTTTTGTGCCTGACAGGATTATACGGGATGAGGTGCTCCCCCCTCAGCATGGTGACACGCGACGGTTCTTGATCCGATGGCGTGACCGCCCCGCCTCTGATGATTCTTGGGTCTCTGCTTCGGAGGTGGCCCTTCTGGACAAAGCTCTCCTACGTCGGTACCTGTCCGCGCCCTCATCGGTGATGAGTTCTTTCGAGCGGGGGAGGGTTGATGGGGACGACGACCCTCAGCTTGATGAAGATGCGGTTGTTGATGATCAACCGCCACCATCCAAGGATTTGCGACGCCACGACGATCTTGACGGGCAACGCTACAACCTTCGCCCTCGGCACATGAAGAACCGTATTTAATTTACTATTTTATTTCAATATGTTATTTTGGACATTTATGTTGGACTTTTAAATTTGGGGGCTGCATATAGCCTTTGATGTGTGTAAGGCTATATAAGGCCATAACTTGAGATCTAATGGGGAGGGTATTATAATTGAAAACTAAACCCTAAAATCCCTTCTCCTCTAAACCGACGCCCCCTCTCTTCCTCCCTCTCGCTGGGTTCGGCCAAATTGTCGCCCCCTCTCTCTTTCTCCCTCCCGCTAGCTTCGGCCAAGGGCATCGCCCCCCCTCTCTTTCTCCCTCTCGATTCCGCCAGGACCGCCGCCCCCCTCTCTTTCTCCCTCTCGGTTCCGCCCAGGGCCCTCGCCCGCCCTCTCGATTCCGCCAGGGCCGTCGCCCCCCTCTAGACCGCCGGCCACCTTCTTTCCTCCTCCCGTCCCCTCTTCTCCTTTCCCACTATTCCCCCTCCTTTCCACTTCCCCTATCCGTTTCATCCAACCCCTCCTCAAGAAGATTCGGCCAGCACATCCGAGAGGACCCAAGGTGCAACATCGGATTGGGGAAACTCGCGCGGTCGCGGTCAGACGAAGACGGACGTGTGCATCTTCTTCGGCGCACCTCCGGTGGGCTAGTGGAGGGAACGAACGATTGTTGGGGTTCCACGTCTCGGATCTACAACTCCGAGTGGGTAACGAAACTTCCTTCCTAAGTGTTTTCTTTTCTTAGATTTTTCTTGTGGTGGTTGAGTTTTGGCGTGACTTCGAAATCATCGGATTTTTGTCGTGGTTATTTTCTTGTGGAATTAGGCTATCTTCGAAATTACTGAACGTACGAAAAACAAAGGATTGACGATCCTTGCTTTGTTCTTGTTGGGGAAACATCCACCCTTTCCGACTCGATTTGTTTTGGTGGATTTTCCTTGGTACAGCACCTCGCTCGTTCGGACGCGAACATTTGTCCTCTTAGCTCGACCGGATCTCGGCCTATAGCCGTCGTTCGGTCTCTAACGGGTTGGCTACCCGTACGCTGCGTTTAATTAATAATAAGCATATTCGAGGGCTGCGTTTAATTTGTGTTTGGGTAGAGCGGAGCGTCGAGAGCCCGTTGTTCGTAGTCGCGTGCGATCACTACAATCCGGTGGCCTACATCACACCCACTTCCAAAACCACCAGATCCACTCTCCCGCAGCCCGGATCCGCTACCTTATTGCCTAATCTACCCTTTCACAGCCCGGATCTGCTCCCCACAGTTAGATCCAGTCCAACCAACCCTTGTTTCCCCTCCAGATCGCCTCCACCGCATCGCGCTTCATCGAATCTCTACACCTCGGGCAACCCCCATAGTTTATGAGTATCTATTTGTTATATGGAACTTAAATTCTCAATATTAATATATGAGGTTATGATTTCATGTTTGTTTGAATCTCCAGAATAGTAGTTGTTTGTTTAGATTATTATTGCGGTTCACATGATTTATTCTCCCAGCGCTCTTGCTTTGTGTTATGCCCCCACATCCGCTTGGGTTCTCGGGGCATAAATACTCGCGGCGGGTCAAGGAGCGCGCGCAAGGCAACGGGGCTGAACCATCCGGTTCAGCCCCCATTCATTAAATCGGCCAGAGGGGGGCTGAACCACTCCGGTTCAGCCCCACTTGGGGGGGGGGGGGGGGGGCGGCCGGCCCCCTCCTTTCCCCTGGTATTTATAGCCCGGGGCTGCTTTGGGGAGGAATTATTGAAGATCTATCAGGTTTCTTTCTCCTCTCTTCCTCAAACCTAACCCTAGTTCTCTCTTTCTCTCTAGAATCTCCATCTCTCCTCTTTTTCTCTTGCTAGTTCATATCATTTGGTATCAGAGCATCCTTCCTGCGACCATGGTGACACGTTCGGAGGCGGAGACCGCACGATTGGCTACCCTAGAGGAGAACTACGTGGGGTTGGCGGATTCGGTGACAGCCATGGAAGCCCGCTTGAACACGTCCACAAAAAACATGGAGGAACGCATGGATGGGCGTATGGAGGAGATCAAGGCGCTGTTGATGCAATCGTTGAAGGGCAAGGCGGTTCAAGGCAGCGATTCTGAAGCCGAGGCACCACAAAATGTCCGATCTACGGGCAACGGAGGAAGCGCGGGGTCGGGACACTTCGGTCCCGACGGAATCGGGACCGATCCGGGCCGCACGGAACCAGCGGGCACCGGATCGGCCCCCGCTTGGATGGGAGCACCGCACGCCTACCACGGCTGGTCAACCGTGGCCGACGGGACCGACGGAAGCCGGCCAGGGGGCGCCTACGCCGCGCGCCAGCCTGCGGCCTGGGCCGGCCAGCCAACGCCACATCCGGGCGTGCCGGCCGGAAACGGGGCAGGCGGTCCGCCCGCCGCCCAGGAAGGGGCCGGGGCCGACCTATGGAGAAATCGGGAAGCACCAGCGGCTCCCTTGCGACCACCGGGGGCTGTTGACGCCAATTTTGGAGGGAGAACGGGCCTTCTACCGACGCCGCAGCACATGGGAGGTCCAATGAGGTTTGGAAACGGCGAGACATGGGCCGAGCAGCCACGCCGTCAGGGATTTCACGGTGGGGGACAACAATGGGGCGACGGCCAAGGGGGAGCTAATTTCCATGACCCATTCGGCTGGCCACAGCATGGACCGGAGTTCAACGGGAGACATGGAGATATGCAACAACGGCCCTACATGCCTCCGAAGAGAACTCGCATGAATTTCCCGAAATTCCGCGGCGGGGATGCCTTGGAATGGGTGCAAAAGGCGGAGTTATTTTTCACTTATCAGGAGATACCGAATGATCAGGGGGTTCAGCTGGCTTCTTTCCATCTGGAGGAGGATGCTTATCAGTGGGCTCAGTGGTTCATACGGGCCCACGGGTACGCAACATGGGCGAATTTTGTAGAAGGGTTTGTGGCTCGTTTCGGACCGTTGGAGTACGAGGATGTGGAGGCTACGCTACAGAAACTTCGTCAGAAGGGCACAGTGATGGAGTACCGAGCGGATTTCGAGAAGCTCGCAAACCGGGTTAATTGGGAGGAGAAGACGCTCCTCAGTTATTTCATATCCGGCCTGCGGGACCATTTGAGGGATGAGGTCCACGCGTATATGCCCCGCAGTCTAAGCCATGCTATCAGTCTGGCCCGCATCCAGGAGGAGCGCTTCAACCGCCAAAGAACTCGAGCTCCACCAAGGGCTCCAACCGCCCCTGCAACGGGCAGAAGGGAGCAGGCACCGGCGGCACGGCCGACGGTGACACGACTTACGTGGCCTGAGCTGCAGGCCAGGAAGGAAAAATGATTGTGTTTCAACTGCGACGAGAAATACGCACCGGGGCATCGATGCCAGAAGGTGCAGGTCTTCATGCTGCGGGAGGAGGACGAGGAGGAGGACCACCCGAGCCTCGAGGCAGAGGAGGAGTTGGATCTGGCTGAGTTTGGTGTTTCGATTCAGGCTATGGAGGGGTGTGTGGCACCCACCACTATGCGGATCAAGGGCAGGATTGGCAAGGAACGGGTCACCATTCTCATTGATAGTGGGAGTACCCACAATTTCATCAACCCTGAGGTGGCACTGAAGACAGGACGCCCAGTTGACAGGAACACGGCGTTCCAGGTGATGGTCGCGGATGGCAGCGAACTGCGGTGCGAAGGGGCACTGAAGGGCGTGGAGATACAACTTACAGGATATGTGTGCCGCACCGACGTCTACCTCCTTCCGATTAAAGTGGTGCTGGGGGTACAGTGGCTCTGCCAACTGAAGCGGGTGACCACGGACTGGGACCGCATGACACTGGAGTTCACGCAGCAGGGGACAATTACTGTTTGCACTGTATCCGATCCTCCCCTCTCAAGGAGATCTCCCTACGGAGCCTGCAGAGATTGGAGGAGCAGGGTAGTATGATGGCCGTGATACTCGGGATGGCGGCGGAGGGGGCCGACACGCAGAGGGTGCCGGACCCGATACAAGTTCTTTTAGCTCAGTACGAGGACGTCTTTCGGGAGCCGCACACTCTGCCTCCCTCGCGTTTCCGGGATCATCAGATACAGTTGAAGACAGGGACGGACCCTACCAATATACGTCCCTACCGCTACCCGTACGTGCAGAAGGCAGAGATCGAACGTAGCGTCCGAGAGATGCTAGCGACAGGCATTATTCGGCCCAGCACCAGCACGTTCTCTTCTCCGATCATCCTGGTCAAGAAGAAGGACGGCTCCTGGCGCTTCTGCGTCGATTACCGGGGCTCAATAGCTCCACCATCAAGGACAAGTTTCCCATTCCTATGATTGAGGAGTTGCTGGATGAGCTGCATGGAGCGAGTTTGTTCACCAAATTGGACCTCCGGTCCGGTTATCATCAAATTCGGATGAAGGAGGAGGATGTCCACAAGACGGCGTTCCGGACCCACGACGGTCACTACGAGTTCTTGGTGATGCCGTTTGGGTTGGCCAACGCTCCCTCCACCTTCCAGGCTGTTATGAACGAGATCTTTCGCCCACTTCTTCGCCGGTATGTCCTGGTATTTTTTGATGATATACTAATTTATAACAGGACTTGGGACGACCATTTGGAGCACGTGCGACATGTCCTTACTATACTGCGGGAAAACCAGTTACTCGCCAAAAAGTCCAAGTGCTCCTTCGGCCAGAGTCAGGTCGAGTACCTGGGGCACCTCGTGTCCGCCCGTGGGGTCCAGGCAGACCCACAGAAGATTGAGAGTATGGTGTCGTGGCCCCAGCCCACGACGGTTCGAGCCTTGCGTGGCTTCCTCGGGCTGACGGGGTACTACCGCCGTTTTGTCAAGGACTACGACAAGATTGCTCGACCTCTGACACAGTTGCTGCAGAAGGATGCGTTCCAGTGGAGCATTGAGGCGGACGAGGCCTTCCGGGCCTTAAAGCAGGCCATGACCACTACACCGGTGTTGGCGCTGCCGGATTTTAGCAAGGAATTTGTGGTGGAGACTGATGCCTCGGGCGTCGGCCTCGGGGCAGTCTTGATGCAGGAGGGCCGCCCGCTCGCTTATTTCAGCAAGGCTTTGTCCCCACGGACGTTGGGGCTTTCAACGTACGAGAAGGAGATGTTTGCAATTATACATGCAGTCGAGATGTGGCGACCCTATCTCTTGGGCCAGCACTTCCAGGTCCGTACGGATCACCAGAGTTTGAAGCACTTCCTAGAGCAGCGCTTGGCGTCTCCACTGCAGCAGAAGTGGTTGACCAAGCTGATGGGGTATGATTACGAGATTGTGTACAAGCAGGGCAGAGACAATGTGGTCGCCGACGCTCTCTCCCGCCTACCTGAGAGCTCTCTCTCTCATGTATCGGGACTGGTGGTTACCACATTGGACGAGATACAGGCAGCGGTACTCCAGGACCCCGAGTTACGCACCATTATCGAGACACTACAGCAGGGTCAAGCTACGGAGCCGGGTTACCATCTTCAGGGTCAGCGGCTGTACTTTCAGGGGCGAGTGGTCATTCCATCCGCGTCGTCATGGCGGACGGCGATGATGCAGGAGTTTCACGCATCACCCACAGGCGGCCATGCAGGGATTCTACGAACACTTCAGCGACTCCGAGCAAATGTATTCTGGAAAGGGATGCGTCGCGATGTCCAACAATTTGTGCGGGAGTGTAAAATTTGTCAGCGGCAGAAGTACGAGACTACATCACCTGCGGGGCTTCTTACACCGCTCGAGATCCCGCACCAGGTCTGGGACACCATTTCCATGGATTTCATTGACGGATTGCCCAAGTCCCAAGGCAAGTCCGTCATACTGGTGGTGGTAGACAAGCTTTCCAAGTATGGTCATTTACTTCCACTGAGCCATCCGTACACGGGGGAGACAGTCGCAGAGTTATTTGCGCGGGAGATTGTGCACCTCCATGGCTTCCCACGCTCCATCATTTCCGACAGGGACCCGGTCTTTATCAGCAGTTTTTGGCGGGAGCTTTTTCGACTCCAGGGCACGACACTACGCATGAGCACCGCCCACCATCCCCAGACGGACGGACAGACTGAGGTCCTCAACAGGGGGGTGGAGACCTATTTACAGTGTTTTGTGATGGACGAGCCGCGCACGTGGACGCGTTGGTTGCATTGGGCGGAGTACTGCTACAATACGTCATTCCACACAGCCAGCAAGCTCACCCCCTTCGAGGTGGTCTACGGCCGCCCTCCTCCTACTTTGAGTTCTTATGAGCCCTCCAGCACCGCTCTTCCAGCGGTGGAACGGACACTTCAGGACAGAGATCGCACTTTAGCTTTGCTCCGGGACAACCTGCGGGTCGCGCAGGACCGCATGAAGGCACAGGCAGACAAGCACCGGACAGAGCGCGAGTTCTCCGTGGGCGATGAAGTCTTCCTCAAGCTCCAACCTTACCGCCAGCTGTCAGTCTCTCGGCGGACGAATCAGAAACTCGCCCCACGTTACTACGGGCCCTTCCGCATTCTGCGTCGCGTGGGCCCCGTGGCCTACACCTTGGATCTTCCCGCGGGGTCTCGCATCCACCCGACATTCCATGTATCATTTTTGAAGAGAAAGCTTGGGGCTTCCGTTCAGGCCAGCCCTTCACTTCTCGAGGCGACCAGCATGGGTGAGTTGCGTCCGTCACCGGAGGCCATTTTACTAATCAAATGGAAGAAATCAGGCACGGAATATCGCCCGGCGGTGCTCGTCAAATGGAAGCAGATGGACACAGTGCATAACTCATGGGTTGACTTGTTGGACTTCCGCGAGCGGTTTCCGGACTTCTACCTTGAGGACAAGCTGGTGCTTGATGGAGAGAGGAATGTTATGCCCCCACATCCGCTTGGGTTCTCGGGGCATAAATACTCGCGGCGGGTCAAGGAGCGCGCGCAAGGCAACGGGGCTGAACCATCCGATTCAGCCCCCATTCATTAAATCGGCCAGAGGGGGGCTGAACCACTCCGGTTCAGCCCCACTTGGGGGGGGGGGGGGCGGCCGGCCCCCTCCTTTCCCCGGGTATTTATAGCCCGGGGCTGCTTTGGGGAGGAATTATTGAAGGTCTATCAGGTTTCTTTCTCCTCTCTTCCTCAAACCTAACCCTAGTTCTCTCTTTCTCTCTAGAATCTCCATCTCTCCTCTTTTTCTCTTGCTAGTTCATATCACTTTGACCCTCCACGCGGAGGAGAGCTTAAGTTTACTTTTCCCTATTGAATTATTTTTCTATTGCTATAATCATGTGCATGTGATTTAATTATTTATTATCTAATTTTTGATTTATTTGTTGGGCGTTGCATGACATGTTGGGTTAGGTCATCGTTCATCCGCCGCCCATAGATTCGTCCTGGGTTAGAATTGCTATGAGCTACACCCTCCGGTGAGGTTAGGGCTCAGGCCTGGGAGGAATTGAAGAGTCTTGCGAGGTGAATGAAGAGGCTTTCACATTTCTCTCTTGAAAGTGTCGAGGAGTTTGGCGTCCTGGATGAGCCGAGAGGAGTTAAATATATGGATGGAGGGTTAAATCCAAGGATGAGACTTTCATTTGATTAAATTTGATGGCTAATATTTAATAGATGGTGTGGTCTTCCCTTATTAACAGTTAATATTAAGCTATGGTAATTGGGTCATTATCACTCCGATCTCTGTCAGCTACATTCATATATCTAGCATGATGCAAGAGAAATTTCAATTCATTCGAATTACTGGTTTGGTTATATTTGAGGTGATACTGTGGGGAGAAGAAATATCTTCGTCTAAGATGCTATTCAGAAGCAAATTCTGCTTGGTTCTATAGGAGATAAGGGGAGATGTTTTTCAAAAAGCGTGAATAAGAACATGATTTAGCGCTAAAGGTAAGGAAGCAGTAACAAAACTGTTTTTATTGGCGGGTTCTGCATCATCAGTTGATTTTTTTATTAGAACTCTTCTCGATCTAATGAAAACAAGATTACGCCCCCAAGCTGCAAAGAAGCAGTTGTAATAAGAAATATGTGAAGAAGCTGACGCAGGAGCTGCAAGTTTACAAGGGAGCGATAAAGAGAGAATTTGCGCATGTTATCCAAAATTGTGGTTGTCGATGAGGGAGGAAGAAGACTAGATGGTGTAATTATCGTATTGGGTCATACATGGTCATTGATGGCATATGCATCATCAAACAAAAGTAAAAGCTAGGTCTTATGTTGTTATCTATATGGGAAGACAAAGGAGACTGGCTTCAAAGAAGGATGTAGCTGATCTTGTGTGGAAACTTGATTAAAATAAGAGCTAGATCACTTAGGGTTTATCTCTGATATTACCTGATGTGGGTGCTACATGAAGAATAACTATCATCCACTGTAGAGCGATGAACATTGTCGGGTTTGTAAATTTTACGATGTAAATTTTGAATTAACGACGTGCCAAATCCAACATGTTCCGAATACTCCCGAGAAGAATACATCCTAATCATAAGTTTTCTATAATATTAAAGGTGACCTACAAAGAGGGCCAATGAGCCTATTTAAGGGAAAAAAACTTGCAAATGAACCCACAAAAAATTGCTTGCTCAATAATGCATAAGTCACAATTAACTGCATAAAATTTTATGTTGTCATAAAGATTATTCAATCGGGGTAAGAGGCCCTCTGAAAGATTAAATGCATCGAGATGTGGTATATCAGTCCCGCACTGCAAAGACCCTCACCTCACCGCTCTGAGTAGTGGGATCTAGTTTAGGCCTTGTGGTTGATAGCCTTGTGTTGATTATATCCCTCTTCTGGGAGGTTACAAGCTGTGTTTGTGCATGAAGGCATTTCAGGATCATGAACCGGTTGCCTTAAAGATTCTTTAATTCCTTAAAGATTCAATAATTCCTTAAGATTGCTCCTTCATCACAAAGATTTTTAAGACCCTAAGAGAGACTTCAATATGTTCGACTTCCTCAAAGACCCCTGCAACATCTTATTCTTCATCTCATCATGTGTAACATCTTGTTCTTCACCAAGATGTTGTTCGTTGCCATCATTTCCACTGATTGCCATCACGTCTCATACAAGTTGAAGACTCTTTATAATACCTTAAGACTGCTCTATTCCGCAAAAATTTAATCATCCATTTAGTGTTGTCTATCACATCTATTTATTACATGTAATAGGCTGATTAGGGCTAATGATTGAGGCCTATCATAGGACCTCTTGTTTGTGCTTGGGCACTTTTTGGAGTAGAGGTCTCATGACATTCCCCCATCTCATCCTACCTGATTCCGCCTATCCCCTCCCCCAACCGCAACTCCCTACCTTGAATTCCACACAACACCGCATTAACACTCTTCCCTTGTCGAGATATTTCCCACAGTGAGTGTTTAAAATATCTTGGATTGATAGTTCCAAAAGATGTTGTTGATAAAGATGTGATACATAGAATCCAAGCGGGTTGGTTGAAGTGGAGAGGCGCGTGAAAGATCTTATGTGATCGTAAAGTACCATTAAAACTTTAAGACAAGTTTTACCGCACTGCAATTAGACCAACAATGCTCTATGGTTCTAAGTGTTGGGCAATGAATTATGTACATGAGCAAAAATGGGAGTTGCGGAGATGAGAATGCTTAGGTGGATGTGTGCACACACGAGATTGGATAAAATTACGAATGAATGTGTCGGGGATAAGATAGGCATGACACCAATTGCAAAGAAGATGCGAGAAACTCGACTAAGATGGTTTGGACACGTACAAAGGAGACCATTAGAGGCATCTGTTAGGCATTGTGAAAGTTTAGTCACTAGGCATGTTAAACGGTGGAGGGGTAGACCAATAAGGACTTGGAATGAAACTATAAGGAAAGACACGATGTACTTAAGCATTAGTGACATTATGACTAAAGATAGGGCACAATGGCGACAAAGGATCCATATATCCGACCCACTATAGTGGGATAAAGGCTTTAGTGTTGTTGTATTCTTGTAAAAACAAGATCATATACTTCTGCTAATTGTAAAACAATGCCTTTGAGTCCTTGTTCTCTTGCAAGCTTTGATCTTCTTCATCTAAGCCTCTTCATTAAGGGACTGTTTGTGTTTGTTTCGGCTGATTCGCTCCTGACTGGCCGGTCCAAAATAGAGTTCGCGTTAAACACATGTTTGGAGGTTACAAAAAAAATCATTTTTTAATAAGCCGGTCCTAGGTCATATTCCAGTTGTAGGCGGGAGCCCCATTCCGCATTGTTCCGAAGGGCGCGTCTGCCCCCAACCCTTCGCGTCGCTACTTGCCCCGATCCCGCTCCTCCCGACGCCGCTCTAGGAGGACGCTCGAGATTGCTCCTTGTTGACAACCAGAGCATGTGTCGATTACTGTTCTTCTTCAGCGCTCTTCTACACTACAAGAAAGGATCCTGCAGGCATGGCCTTCTTCCTAGTGCTTCTTCACACAAATCTCGCTGTTCCGATTGTTGTAAATTCACTGTTCTTGTTGGTGTTTCATTTTTGTATATTATGCAGAAAGTTATAACTAAAGGGGAGCCTTGGCGCACCGGTTATGGTGTTGCCGTGTGATCTTGAGGTCATGAGTTGGAGTCTTGGAAGCAACCTCTTGCAAAAATGCAGGGTAAGGTTTGCCTGCATTTCACCCTTGTGGTGGGACCCTTCCCCGGACCCTCACTGCGCGGGGATGCTTTGTGCACCGGGCTGGCCCCCATGCAGAAAGTAATTTATAGATTCACGATTTTGTGGCCTTTGATTTCCCTGTGCTACTACTGAAATTTAGTTTTTTTTTCATATTATACATATTCTTTTAAAAATTTTAAATTGTGAGAAAAACATTATTTGTATTGGGGAACTTTGGAAATCTGTATCTAACAGTAATATAGCTGGCAAGATTTTAAAAGTGTATGTCGAGGAACAAACTGTATTAATATCAATGTCTAGAAATATATTTTGAAACATGATTGTTGTTAGCATCAAGGGTTGGTCCTTGAGGTGCCCAAGCAATCCTCAAATGAGGGACATTTTTTTGGCTTTGATAACATTAAGAAATGAGTAACACCCATAAGCCCTTCAACATCTGAAAATTCCTTGGGATTATTCCTCCTCTTTTCCTGCTTGGCGGATAAAAAAATAGCTACATGACTTCCTTTCCTGGATAAAATTCTCACATTAGGAGAAGTAATTATAGAGTTATGCTATCAAATATTTTTCCATTAACCCAATCTCAAAGGCTCTGCAACTTCAATTTTACTTTGATATCTTTTACAAAGTTAAACTACAATGTTAAGAAAGAAAATAGAAGGTTCCCAAAGTGCATGACATTGAAGCAAACTGATGATAAATGGGTTGGAGAACTACTTTGCAATCATTGCAATAAAATTATGGTTTGAAAGGATCAAGATAGACCACAACTAGAGAGGTGCTTGCATGCACTCAATATAGACCATTAATAGATATTTTACTCTGGAAAATATTACTTGGTTAACGCTGGGTATCCACTCCAAATAGGTTATTTGAAATCGTACCTAGATACTCATTACTATTTTTTGGAATTTTCTCACGGTAATTGTATGGTCGAAGGATAATGAGAGATTTTCAAGCAAGCATACTAATCACTACGAAGTGTATAGAATGAGCGTTCAACATTTGGAAAAAGAAATTGGCAATACTGTGGGACATGCCACAATATAATTTTTCAAAATATGTAGATATTGTGATGGACATGATGACATTATATAATTATATTCGAAGACATCCATCACTTGCAGATCCTGATTTTAGTGTATGTGATGATGATGATAGTTTTATTTTCACAGTGCAATATGACATACAAAGATTAATGTTGCAGATGTCGGATGTCGGTGACACGTCGGTTTGGGTTTTCATGTCGGTTTTTTATATATCGGGGGATATATCGGGGATATTTTATATATCAGATTTTAATATTTAATTAATTATATATGTAATTAAATGTTATTTTTTATACATGTCACAGTACTACCTATTCTAAAACATATTGAACTTTTAAATATTAAAAGTTATATGTAATATTTAACGTACAACACTTTAAAGATGAATATTTGTAAAACTAGTGGAATTAATATTAGTTAGATGAAATGAAAAAAATATTTTACATGACTACATCACGAGAAAAATTACTAGTTGAAAAAAATCAACATCAGAAAAATTATTTTACATGACTACATCATGCGAAAAAATATTTTACATGACTACATCACGAGAAAAATTAGATCGTTAGATCTTCAGATATCTTCTATATTATCCACACAATATTTATTTATCCGACAATATTTTGCATCCTCAGTAGTATACTAGTATACAAAGTTATAACTATCATTCAAACTTTCAAAGTATCCAACAAAATGAAAAAAACATTCAAGTATCATTCAAACTTTCAAAACATCTCACATTTTATTTATCAAAAGGCACAAAACAGCAAAGCAATTAAAAATGTGATTGGATATACATGCATCATTGATTGCAAAATGAAGTTGGATAAATAACTATTAATAGGTGTATTTCAAATCATTTGTTGATTAATAAACATGTCAAATAAAAATAAGGCAACAACTAATAAGGCAAATAAGACAACAACTAATAAGACAAATAAGGCAACATGGCAGCCACCGTGCTACAACTAGCAAGCCAGCCACAAGATAACCACCATGCCTTGCTGAACTAATAAGACAACAGGGAACCCACCAACAACTAAACGGGTTATTGACTGCAACAACCCACAAGGAAGCCACCATGCTACAACCGATAGCTAACACAACAACCAACAAAAAAAAACTAAAATGCAGAGTGATAGAATGAGAGGGGGAGGTAGGGAGAAGAATGCACCAACCGAGAGAGTGTCGAGATCGAAAGCACCAGTGAGCTAGAGAGGGAGAGAACCAGAGAGCTAGAGAGCACCAACGAGTAGGGATAAGAAAGAACCAGAGAACCAGCGAGCTAAAGAGGGAGAGCAAGAACCAGAGAACCACAGAACCAGAGAGCTAGAGAGCACCAACGAGCAGGGAGAAGAAAGAACCAGTGAGATAAAGTGCCGACAGCGCGCGAGAGAGGGAGAGCACCAACGAGCTAGAGAGCACAAGAGAACCAGAGAGCACCAACGAGCAGGGAGAAGAAAGAACCAAAGACCTAAAGTGCCGACAACGCGCGAGAGAGGGAGAGCACCAGCGAGCTAGAGAGCACCAGAGAACCAGAGAACCAGAGAGCACCAGAGAGCAGAGAGAAGAAAGAATCAGAGAGATAGAGTGTCGACAGCGCGCGAGGGAGAGCTAGGGCAGGAGCGACGGGGAGAGATAAGGCAGGAGCGACGGGGTGAAATGAAAACAACGGCGTCGGGGGAGTTAAAACAACGGGTGTTAGATAAAATAATATATAAAAAAACTTTAATTAAAAAAACGGATGACATTTCCGTTTTTTGGGCCCGATATGTTGGTTAAAACCGACATATCAGCACGTTATTTTCAAAATGCCACAACCTAATTTTAAAACGGTTTCGTGGCGTTTTACCTCCCAAACCTTCATGTCGGCCGACATGTCTGACATGTCGGCCGATATTCACAACACTGACAAGGACATTGAGATATATGCATTGATATAGCTGGCGGTGTAGACAGGATAATTGCGCTACGTAGATCTATAGATCAACAATTGCATGAAGCTAGAAGGTGATATTCATTGTTAATACTTTACAATTATTGTTGACAATGAATCTAATATTTATGTGTTTATTCTTTTAGGTGATACACACCACAAAGATCACAAGTTGTGGAGTTCGTACCAGAAAATATTGAAAAAGCTTGTCTTATCTTATAATTATATAAAAAATTTCATTTTATTTTATGTCATCTATATTTGAAGTTTAGCTTCCAAACAAATTACTGAAACTATTTATGGTATTGCGTTTGACAATTATACCACTTTGTAAAAAGGCCACCAAAACTCTGTTTTTTCCAAACAATTTATTGCCACTATGTTTTGAACAGCTCTGCAAACAGAGCCTCATCTAAATAATTTTATATTGCAAATTTCATTTTTCATAGACAACTCATTTTAGAAGCTTCATTTTTGGCTGCTCCCTTTCGATCAGCATCAACTCTCCTAAACATACCCCAAGTCCCATAGCTTTTGACAGTTGAATGATATCTTTATTTTGATGCTCCAAAAGACATTTCTCACCATTAAAGATGAAAATTAGAGGTTAAAAGGTAGTGTTTATGCTGCTCATCGCGGCGGTTTCTCTTTATGGAGAGCGAACAATTCCTCAAATGTGCGAATGATGATAATGAAATGAAGAAGGCTTTTATTCCCAATTTGTAGGAAAATTTAAATGAAGGCTTCTCCAACTGAAAATGCTTTCTCGCTGACACTGATAAAGGCTTGCTACCACCTACACTCGCAGCTTGCTGTCAATTCACTGTCTTAATCGCAACTGCTTCAAACTGTTGCATTGATGGGTCCAATACCTTGTGGACCTTGCTGATTCACTCCTTGCCGACCAAGTATTAATGAATGCAGGGAAAATACTTTTTGACTAAGTAAATGCAAAAGAACATACTGAATAATTACCTTTAAAGCATAAAATTTATATCAAATTTCAAAAGATAAGAACAGTGGCAAGACCCTTGCATTCAAGTATTTAATATCTCATGGTAAAATCAGATACAAAAAAAGTATTCAGAGTTAACTTATTGCTTTGGTTTTTTACCATAGATCTATATTTACTTTCTCATATCTGGTATAAGAAAACCAATCTTTGGAAATCACTAAATTTTCAGGATAGCTGTACTTTGTTATCCCTCACCTTATTGTTTTTCCATTTTAGAAACCTTCATATCAATCTCATGTTTTTAGTACTATTCTTTACTTATAATCATGGTTTATTTTGACTTGCAGTTTTATGAGGAACTTGTTCATGGATCTTCTGCTAAATTCACGACAATTTCCAGTAAACCAGTAAACAAAATTATCAAGTTTAAGGATACTGATTCTTCTAGTGATGAAGATGGTCCTCCTGCAGAGAATAACGGAACCCAAGAACCCGAGGAAAAGAGTAAAAATTCAATAGAAAACGTGGATGAAGAAAAGGAGTGTGTCTCTCCGCAGAGAGAGGATAATCATGTGGAGAAATATGCGGAAGAAACTGATTGCACACTGGCAAAGAGGCAATGCCTTGAAAATGTTGCACCAGCACCTGAAACTGTGGTAGTTACAAAGAATAAGCCCATTGATGAGCTGATTGAAGATGAACTTAGCGAGCTGGGTGACAGGAAAAAAGTAAGCTCTACAAAGTTGATTCTGAAATTACTGGTTGCACTTTTAAATTTGATAGTAAGATTTTTTCTTTTTGGAAGAGAAACAAAAAATCACCTTATGATGCTTAGTCTAATATTTGGCAGAAGGGTGGGAAAACTGTGGTGGTTGTGAACGCATTTTTGAAAAACACATAATGTTTATGTAGATGTAGTCTGTTACGGGTCCAAATGTTACAGAACTACACGACGACGAGCCACCATGACAAGTCTACACTCGCCGGGCGGGTATATCGCAAGGGCCCACCGATACCGCGAAGAGTATTTAATAATAAATAGGTTGCTATGTTTGTTGACGCATTTTTAGTATTTCCAGTATTTTCTAATTTCAGTATTTCCTAATTTCCAGTATTCCTTTTATATTCGTTCCTCGCCACTATAAGAGGGCCGACGGACCTTGTAATCTTTATCTTGGAATGTATGAAGGTTTTTAGGGTTGCTTCCTAATTTCGTCTCTTCTCATCCTCCTTCATTCTCGTCACCCCCGCCGTCCCTTCCCTTTGCCGGATTTCTCCTAGAATTTGTCTGTGATCGTATCAATTGGTTCGACCTGCCGCATCGTCCTCTCTTGCCACCGTTGCTCAAGTTTGCCTAAGGAATTCAGAAATCTATCTCCCTGGTTCACTGACCAGCACAACACCTGATCCCCGACGACCTGCGTCATCGCGACACAACCCTGTTTCCGCGACACAACACCCGATCCCGCGTCGCCATAGGAAAGACGAGCGGCCCGGTCATTGCCTCCGTTCCGCACGACGCGCGACCCAGCCAACGTCATCGCGACACAACCCTGTCGCAAGGGTGAACCCCGCTTCATCGCGACATAACTGACGTCATCGCGACACAGCCCTGTCATACTGACCGTTGTGCCACCACGAACATCGCTGACATCACATCCAGCCTACATCCGGGGCACCATGGCTGCCGCCCAATCCGCCGCTTCGGGCCTCTGTTCCGCTGTGCCGACCGTTGTGCTGCCACGGACATTGCTGACATCACATCCAACCTACATCCAGCCTACATCCAGCCTACATCCCGTAACATAGTCACTAGTCACGAACGCTATTTTCTCAAAAAAACTTTTTATGCCAAAACACCACCACAATTAGGTAGAGGTGGTCAAATGTTAGCGTCTGTGAATGCCTAGACCCCCCCCCCCCCCCCCAAAGTGGAATTTGTGCCAAAAAAGTTATTCTTACAGTTCCATATGCAGGTATACTGTCACCACTGCATTCACTATCATAATTTTTTACTGCCACAACAACTCCCCAGCTATCCCAAATTAGAGCATAATCATGTTTTTTACCTTTATGCTTGATTTTCTTTTTATTCAATCTCTTTGCAATCCATCTTATCCTCGAATTCTGGTCTAATTTTCAATTCTTCGTATTCTTTCTTGCAGTCTTATATGGTTGATGCATCTTTAATTTATTAGAACTTCATGCATTTCAAATGTGAAGGGGATCGTTGGCGCACCGGTTAAGGTGTTACCGTGTGACCTTGATGTCATAGGTTCGAGTCCTGGAAGCAGTCTCTTGCAAAAAATGCAAGGTAAGATTTGCCTACATTTCACCCTTGTGGTGGGACCCTTCCCCGGTTCCTCGTTGCTCGGGGATGCTTTGTGCACCAGGCTGTCTTTTTTCATGCATTTTAAATGTCTAAATCTCAAGGTGTAAAGAGTGTTTATTTCATTTTTGTTCGCTTATCATTTATTATGGTGATTGACACTGGACTATGGGTCACCATTCGTATATTCATGCAAGGGGTGTTGATTGGACCGACAATCCGATTCCGCGAGCGCGTCCAGAGCGTCATTTTACTATTTATATGTATTTTGTTTTTTTTATTTGGATTTGTATTTAGTGTTTTAGAACACCAGACATAATGACCAATCATCGTCGTTCACGCCGGATACTCAATATCCACTCTCGTTATAAATAAGGGGGATTTCATTTCCATGCATTGTTGAATTTGTGAGTGATTCCAGATCCGACAATCCTTAGCGGTGCGACGTTGTAAACCCGAGGAGCGACGTCGTAAACCCGAGGAGCGACGTCGTAAACCCGAGGAGCGACGTCCCAGAGTCCCAGTTTACTCTTCAGTTTGTTTTTCTATTTTTGTTTGTTTTCCTCAATTTCCGTGAAAGCCCTGATAACCCACTATTTTTCTCACAAGTTCCTCCACCCGTTGATTTCCCACGCCCCGTTAATCCCCTCAATTCCAGGAGCCGCTCGACCCACGACTGTCATCGTCTTCCTCGCCCCCTCATGATTCCGATGATTTAATTCTCCCCCTCACCTCCATCGACAACCCTCCCTCCCGATCACAGGAAAGTCTCTACCCCACCTTCGATTGGTCATCTTAACACGAAAACTTTTAGCGACTGGATTAGGGAGATGCGCCATTATTTTGAGCGGTATGATATGACCGACGAAGGTTGTATTAGATTTGCGAAGATGAAGCTGGTCAGTACAGCAAAGGTTTTCTAGATTAGCCTAGAGAGGTATCTACATCGAGATGGATACCATCTTATTATCCATTGGAAGGACATAAAGCGCTGATTGTACGATAAACACCTTCCCGCTTCCTATCCATTCTTGTCATGACGTCGCTTAGGAGACGCCTAGGCGTCCAGACGCCCAATTATAAACAAGGCGTCAGACGCCTTATTTTTTTTTAAAAAATATGGGAATAGACAGTGGTTTATGTAAAAACCGCTGTCTATTCGAGCATAAACAACAGTTTTTATATAAACTGCTGTTTATTCTACCCTGAACCCTAGAATAGACAGTGGTTTTTATAAAAACCGTTGTCTATTCTATCTATTTTAAATCGTGAGCCGTAAATTTTAGTTTTTACCTCGATTTTTTAGTTCTTACAGTCGCCGCTCTGTGCGAAAAACCCTAAATGCGATTTTGTGAAAGTTTCTGCTCTCATTTGCTTCGATTTGACGATTCTTCTTCGACATATCTCATTTAGGTATATTATTTTTTTTTCATTTTCTCAGTTTTGAGCTCTTTGGTATATTATTTCTTCATTTATGTGATAGTGTGTAGTATGCAACTGTTATTATATTTAGGTGAAAGTGTGTAACTATCATTTTCTCAGTTTTTACCCTGAACCCTAGATTATTTCATATTGCTTATGTGAAAGTGTGTAACCTATTTTTCTGTAACTATCATTTGATCACCAAGCTGAATGTTTTAAGATTAATTACTTATGTGAAAGTGTGTAACTGTTATTTCATATTTTTATAGTGCTTCTATAGTTCTATATTAACATTTAACACTAACATATATATTTATGTGTGATTGTGTGATAGTACCTCAACATCATTGCGGTTTTTTATTAATTTTGTTTAGGGTTTTTTTGGTGGTTTAGGATTTTTGAGGATTTTTTCTTATTACAGAAAAATAGCTGATAAAGGATCTTCATCAAAGTCAACAAGAGACATCACTAAAATGAATGAATTGAATAAACTTAGGATAGATGAGAAGAAGCTTATTATTTCTGTGAGTGATGATGATCGCATTATTCTCGGGCCTGACACAAATAAATTGACGAGTTTTATGAGTTCTCTTGTGAGGTATTATGTATCAATTACATATGCTAGATGGAAGGAAGTTGATAAACAACTTAAAGATCAATTATGAGAAGATTTAAATGTACGTAAATTTATTATTAGTGATTACATAACTGTGTTTTTTAGTTAATTATTAATTAATATTGTCTATTATTTTCAGATTTATTTTGATAATATTGATGGTCTTCGCAATGCATTACTAAAAAACATGGGTGAAAGTTGGAGGTCTTGGAAATTCAAACTTTTTGTCACTTATGTAAAAGATATTGATTTTGAGTATCGATACAATGTATCTGTCAAGTATAATTTTATTACTCCTGAAGATTGGAGAGTTTTTGCCGACCATCGCACCACTCCGGAATATATGGTTATGTGTTCTTAACTTCTTATTAAATTCAATGTTTTATATCATTTATTAAATTTGTAAGTAATCTAAGTATTAATAAATATTTATTTGTATAGGAGAAGAGTAAAGTTAATATAGAGAGAGGAAAAACACAAAAGACTTTTCATACTACTTTCAGAATGAGTTATTCTGGATTAGAAAAAAAGATGTTATTTGTTATCTCTCGTATTTTTTATTTTAAAAAATGGTTCTTCTCAATAATTTAAATGATAATTTTTTTTCATTTTATTATCAAGGTTCAACAAGGTGCAACTACACCAATTTCACGTGCGAAGTTATGAAAAGCTGGTCATAAAAGAAAGACTGGTGAATACATTGATAAAGATGCAGCTGATTTGACATTTAAAATTGTAAGTGTAAATGTATAATTTCATCATTTGTAAATTATCAATAATAATATTGCTTGTGAAAGTATAATTTCTTATCTGCAATTCTACATTAATATTTATTGCTTTTGCTTAAGATGAGTTGTCGAGCGAAGAGTCCCAGAGTGCTGAAACAGTGTCACAGGGAAGGGTTCATATCCTTGCATCTGTTTTTCAGGGCATATCATGCTTGAAAAAACTTTTAATGGTGAAAAAATTTCCACCAGCTCTAGCCCTGCCCGGATGTCCTTTGTCTAAAACAGATGCAAGGATGTCATTTCTTCCCCGTGATACTGTTTCAACACTCTGGGACTCTTGGCTCGACAACTCATCCTATGCAAAAGCAATAAATATTAATGTAGAATTGCAGATAAGAAATTATACTTTCACAAGCAATATTACTATTGATAATTTACAAATGATGAAATGATACTTTTATACTTACAATTTTAAATGTCAAATCAGCTGCATCTTTATTAATGTATTTACCAGTCTTTCTTTTGTAACCAGCTTTCCATAACTCCGCACGTGAAATTGGTGCAGTTGCATCTTATTCAACCTTGATAATAACATGAAAATAAATGATCATTTAAGTTATTGGGAAAATCAAATTTTAAAATAAAAAATACGAGAGAGAACTAATGCCATCATTTTTTCTAATCCAGAATAATCCATTCGGAAAGTAGTATGAAAAGTCTTCTGTGCTTTTACTTTCTCTGTATTAACCTTATCTTCTCCTACACAAATAAATAATTGTTAATACTTAGATTGCTTACAAAGTTAATAATTGATATAAAACATTGAATTTAATAAGAAGTTAAGAACACATAATCATATATTCCGGAGTGGTGCGATGGTCGACAAAAACTCTCCAATCTTCAAGAGTAATAAAGTTATACTTGACAAGTACATTGTATCGATGCTTCAAATCAACATCCTTTACATAAGTGACAAAAAGTTTGAATTTCAAGACCTCCAACTTTCACCCATGTTTTTAGTAATGCATTGCGAAGATCATCAATATTATCAAAATAAATCTGAAAATAATAGACAATATTAATTAATAATTAACTAAAAAATACAGTTATGTAATCACTAATAATAAATTTACGTACATTTAATTCTTCCCATAATTGATCTTTAAGTTGTTTATCAACTTCCTTCCATCTAACATATGTAATTGATACATGATACCTCACAAGAGAACCCATAAAACTCATCAATTTATTTGTGTTAGGCTCGAGAATAATGCGACCATCATCACTCACAGAAATAATAAGCTTCTTCCCCTCTATCCTTAACTTATTCAATTCATTCATTTTAGTGGTGTCTCTTGTTGACTTTGATGAAGATCCTTTTTCAGCAATTTTCCTGTAATAAGAAAACCCTAAAAAAATCATAAACCATCTAAAAACCCTAAACAAAATTCATAAAAAACCACAATGATATTGAGGTACTATCACACAATCACACATAAATATATATGTTAGTGCTAAATGTTAATATATAACTATAGAAGCACTAAAAAAATATGAAATAACAGTTACACACTTTCACATAAATAATTAATCTTGAAACATTCAGCTTGGTGATCAAATGACAGTTACAGGAAAATGGGTTACACACTTTCACATAAGCAATATGAAATAATCTAGGGTTCAGGGTAAAAACAGAGAAAATGATAGTTACACACTTTCACCTAAATGAAATAACAGTTGCACAACACGCACTATCACCTAAATGAAGAAATAATATACTAAAGAGCTCAAAACTGAGAAAATGAAGAAATAATATACTTAAATGAGATATGTCGAAGAAGAATCGTTAAAGCAAAGGAGAACAATTTTTTTCACAAAATCGCCTTTAGGGTTTTTCGCACAGAGCAGCGACTGTAAGAACTAAAAAGTCGAGGTAAAAAATAAAATTTACGGCTCACGGTTTAAAATAGATAGAATAAACAACGGTTTTTTACAAAAAACACTGTCTATTCTAGGGTTCAGGGTAGAATAGACAACGGTTTATATAAAAATCGTTGTCTATGCTCGAATAGATAACAATTTTTATATAAACCGTTGTCTATTTTATGGTTCAGGGTAGAATAGACAGCGTAAAAACCGCTGTCTATTTGATCATAGACAGTGATTTTTACATAAACCGCTGTCTATTTCCATATTTTTTTAAAAAAATAAGGCGCCCAGCGCCTTATTTATAATTGGGCGCCTAGGCGACGCCATGACAAGAATGACAAAGAAAGTTTCATACGAGCTTTTCATGGAACATGAGTCTACTAAATCTATTTGGGATGAGATTTGCTTATTCTATTTAGGCCAGGATAACATGCAACACCTCTATAATCTCCTCAATGATCTTTCCTATATCCCGCTTGGGGGTTCTAGTGACAACAAGGCCATGATAGCCCATGTCAAAATGATCTTCGATGCTTCGACATCACCTCTTGACTATTGACTTGACTACCCAATGGGATCAACTCTAGTCCACCACTCCACCGCATTTCTATGTGGATGACTCATCTTCCTCCATAGCTCCGTCAGTTTGATCCGACATTCTCGCTGCCGCAACAACGCCTTCTTACTACATATGGCTGATATTAAGACGATTTTTAAACAATCTAGACTCGACTCGAAATCAGTTTTTTTGAGTTTGGCTCAACTCAAAATTGACTCGAGTCCAAATTGAGCCAACTCGAAATTTGGAATAGTTAATTAATTACAACAACCACACTCAAGCCTTTATCCCACTATAGTGGGGTTGGCGGAATAGTTAATTAATTAATTTAGAAAAATTAAACGTGTATATTTATGTGCTTTATAATTTTTAACTATGTACCAACGTTTAAAAAAACAAATGTATTATTGATCAAAATAAATGATATAAATGTTGAGTAGGAGCAATAATTTCGTTCGAATCAAATATCAGGCGAGACAAGCCTAACTTGAAATCCGCTCAAAATCGAATTAAAGTCGTTTTGATTCGACTCAAATTGAATCAAATCATTTTAATTCAACATCTAATCATATGATTTTCGAGTCACTTTTGATTTTTGTGCTCAACCCCAGCCTGTCATCTGTCCTATGCTTCTCAGAGTTACTGCATTGGCAGTTGTAATTCACACCCCACCTTAGGCTCTTATTCAGAAGGCTCCTCTTACTCATCACTAGACTATTAGGTTTAGGGTTTCATCAACTTGATGGATGTAACATGCGATGTAATATTTAGGATGGGCATGTTCGCCACCATAGTGTTTGCTCCACCACTATCAGAATCTTTTGTATCGATTATTTTCGGGAGTACTTGAGCCATGACTTTCAAGAGACATGTATTACATTTAACTTCCTTCAGTAAACTTCTTGTTTGTATACATTGTGACAAAACTGTATGACCGTCTGCAGGAAACATCATCTTATTGAAGCTTCTCTGTCACTTATGTTCCAAATGTATATTCCCATTCCTTATTAACAGTTAGCCATTATGAGTGCGTACTATCTCATGATCCTAACTCATGTCTGCGGTCCTCAATTCTGCCTCTCTTATGCCCATTATTTTTCTCTCTGCACCTTTATCCGCTATCACATTTTAGGTTTTTTGCGTACACGTTCACAATTTGGGCCTTCTTGTGGACAAACTCTCACCTTGCAGATAAATTTATGTTCATTGATACTCTCATACTCCAAAATGTTGTGTGCTATTCTTCAACTACTTAGAAACTTGTGATTTCTGATTATCTGACTTTTCTTAAGAATTAACCATTCTTTCCTATTACCTTTACATATGCTGCTCTTCCGTGGCCCCTCCCTATTCGTCCTTCTGCCGAACATCCCATTCCTCATTATCCAGCTTCACCTATCTATCATTCCACTCGTGCACTATTCCGCACCACCTCCATTCCAAAATCCTTCTCCTTCAAATCACTTCCAAGTTGGTTGCCTTCTACAGATAAAGCATTTCATCCATCACAAACTTCCCCTTCCGATTTTGTCGTCTTCTATTGATACTCCTACTCCAGATGATATTCTCATTGTTATTCACAAAGATATGCGTTCATGTACAGGTCATCATTTATCAAATTTTATTTCCTTTCATCACTTGGTTCTTCCCCTTCACATGTTTTCTTGTTTTCGTGTTGCCATCGCTATGTCCTGTTTTGTCCATGAGACATTATGAAATTCGGGGTGACATGCAACAATGAATGAGGAGATGTTTCCCCCTTGTCCAATCGTACACGGGACCTAGCGCCTTTGCCCTCGTGTCACTCTCATGTTTGTTTTCATTGAGTGTTTATCTTGAAAGAAAAAGCAGATCGTTCAGTTGAGCGCCTCAAAACATGCTTTATGACCTTCAACTTTACTTAACAACATGGTATTTAGGTTGGGAAATTTAATGCCATTTAGGTCTTGATCTCTCTTGTTGTTAATCGTCTTTAGAAGTTGCATCAACTTGATATCAGGAATGTCTTCCTCCACAGTGATCTAACTAAAATATCAGGAATGTCTTCCTCCACAGTGATCTAACTAAAACAATGTATATGCAACAACTGTCTAGATATGAGTCATTTGACACAATGAGGGAGTCTTTTACCTGTCGTCTCCAAAAATCTATCATGACCTTAAGCAGTCTCCTATAGCTTGATTCCAAAAATTTAATCAGGTTGTTCAAAACATTGGCTTTTGAGAGGTCTTAAGATTTTACTTTTTTACCTATGGTCACATGGGGGCACAATGATCATTCTTGTCTAGAATGGTGATATTTTTTTTACTAACTATGATTTTGTACGGATTTCTAAGGTCAAATTTCACATGGTTAAGCATTTTTATTCAAAAGACCTTGGTTCTCTTCGCCGCATCTTGGGTATTGAGGTTAGCATTTGGGATTATTCCTTGATTATCTCTCAAAAGTAATATGAATAGTTTTTCTTCAGAATGTTGTATATTTGGGGTGTTGACCAACTGAGATACCCGCGGAGGTAAATGTGAAGCTCTAGTTCCTCCATTTTCCTCTATTGCCCAATCCTAAGTCTTATTGGAGACTAGTTGGTAGGCTATTTTACTTAACAGTCACACACCTTTATCTCCTTTTTGGATGCACACTTCGAGAGTTTCACATATACAAGCAGTTAAGCGCATTCTTCGACATATAAACCATGCTCCTGCCAAAAATATCATCTATTAGCCCTCATCTACTTTTCTCGTGGCTTATCCAGATCTTGATTACACCGGATCTGTGGATCACTGCCGATCCACTAATGCCTTGTGTATGTATTTTTGTAGTAATCTCATTACACGGAAGAGCAAGAAGTAATCAATTGTTGCTTGTTCTATTCTTGAGGTTAGACACCGCTTGATGTCCCTAGTTATTTCCGAGCTCACTTTGCTTTAAAATCTCTTGGTCGATCTTCTTGCTTCACTTTCTTCTCCCACTGTGCTTTATTGTGATAACCAATATGCTACTCCTATCACATAGAATCCATTATTTCTTGACCGTGCAAAACATATATAAGTTGATTATCAATTCATCAGAGACGAGGTTAAAATTCGAAAAATTCAACTCCCATATGTGCCCACATCTCAAATTGCAACATTCTCACCAAACCTCTACTGCATCCATTGTAATTTCAGTTTTTTTAACAAATTTTGTTCATACAACATGTATGGTGTATCTGGCAGGAAAGTATAATGTGTTATTGTGTAGTGCGTTATTATTGTGTACAATATTTTTAGTTTTTCCCTATTTGTGTCGCTATTTGTATATGACAGCTCATGCATAAATAGGGTCATCAAACCTAATCTCAGTAATAAAGAAAAGTAAATTCTAATCTACAATATAAATCCGTACAATCCACTGATAAGTAATTTACAATGCTCTAACTCAACAAGGAGTATCTATCAAAAGATTCACAATCAATTAGGGGATTAAACAATCAATGACATCTAAAAAACTAGAGTTACTCTAGCGATTACAAAGCCTAGGAAGAATAGATAGGTCCACATAGAGCCACACTCCCACACACACTCCACTCCATAAAGACGCTGCTTCAACGGCCAAAAACTTGTACGCATAATGATATATGGAGCTGATGCCATCCCATCAGATGGGCTGTTTTCATTGCAAGGAATCATTTACTAGTGTTGGTCTTGACATCCACGTCAATAGTTTATGAATAAAATAGTCAAACGTCCCTATAACTCATGTAAATAATTAAAATTTTCAACACGGTAATCACATCAAAACCTAAATATTTTATTTACAAATATTGCGGAATCGAATTTTGAGGCAATCGAGTTGAGCAAATCGCGTGACGTTTCCTCATCTACTATAGAACATAGTTCTACAACATGCAACTGTGCAAACACATTGCTAACTGATAGAGGCCAGCCCAGATCAGGTCGATGCAAAGGTGCCCGACGCCGCACTCGATCGGACCTCTACCGACCATAAGTTATTGCATTTATTTTGTTTTATTTTACATTTTCATTTTTTTGCAAATTTCTGTTTGGTTATTTGCACGCCTGTGTGCGTATTGTTGTCATCTATTTCATTTTTTGTGTTTATTTCTTTTCCTTCTTCCTGTTACAAAAAAAGAGAAATGAACCGGGTCATTTCATCTCAGCCGGTCTGCGCGTGTTCGAGTCATTTCATCTCAGCCGGGCTGCACGTGCTTCTCCCTCATCTTAATGAATCAAACTGCTCCTTCTCCAAGCCGGCCCAGTGCTGTTCATCTTCCCCCGATCGGTCCAAATCACGTTCTCTGGTTCACGTGTTAGGGCTCCCTGCCGCGTGCTTCTTCTCTGACACTGTCGCGGCACGAGCTTCCCACGTCGCGTTTTCCGCCCACGTCGCGTCTTCTGCCCATGTCCAGCTCCAACACGACTTCCGCACTCAACCGTTGCCACGACGCCCTCCTCCTCAGCGGTTTCAGCGCCAGTCCAAGCTCCCGACCACGATCGGCCCTTTCTTCAGGTCCGACAGTTTCAATTCTGTTTTGGGAGAGTTGCCATATAAATAGGGAAATCTGCATACGTTTTTTTGTTGAAGTTGTTGATGAGATTAGTGTCTGCTGCTTGCGTTTTTTGTTCATTTGTAGAGTTGTTGTTGATGTAAGATTTGGAGCTTCTGTTTATAGCCGATGTTGAATGATTGTTGATGTTTGTTGTCTGCCTTCCATTGAGGGAGATGATGAACAATAGATGAATATTTAGGATTGTTGCTGTATTTTGCTTATTTGAATGATATTTATTTGCTGCTGTTTCAATTGAAATGGAACGAGAGGTGTTGATCTGTTTGTGACTTCCGTGAATACTGAAAGTAGATTTTGATTCTTTTTGTGGCTTGTGTAAGGTTGAGCGATTGAGATTTCGTGGAGCCTCACGTGTGAGAGAGCGAAATATTTCCGTGGTGCTCGTTAGCGATAGCGTCCGACTATGGAATGGGAGATCAAAGGTGACGAGGAATTCCTCGCGGGATTGCCGTCGACTCTGTTGCGGAAAGACGACTCTTTCCGTGGGTAATTGTTTCTTTCCCCTCCTTTGTGTGCATTTACACTTTCTCTTTAAGTTTGTAGATTCATTGCTGAGTTTTCGCCTGTATTTTGTCAGCGAACGCTACGCCGAAAATTCCAATCGGAAACGTATTTGGAGTTCACGATTTTCGTTTTGCTACGATAAGTGGAACAGAACAAAAGCTGCTAATCTCCTTCCCCGGATTTTGAAATAAACCATTTTTTAAAGAAAATTCAATTTTGAAACAAATAGTTTATTTTATGATTTATTCAAAATTAAAACTTTTTTTTTCAAGTTTGTGCAATTACCGCTCAAAATCTTTGCCTGCATTTAGGGTTTCCTAGAAAAGACGACTGGCGCACAAAGCCTACGCGCCATCCTGCATCACTAACTCTTGAGATGCCAGTACTTGGAGTCTAGGAATGGTATTTGTCTAATCATAATTAGTAGTATCTGTGGTATAAGGATAAGTTGCAAAAACTGGAAGTATAATTATGAAATTGTTGGAAGTAAGATGAAATTGTAAGTGCATCTTATTCATCCCTCAAAGGGAGGCGTTTAAGCAACGTACAAGGACTCATAAACTAGATTAAGCAATGTTGGACTAAATCCATAAACACATTTGTTACCCGCGCACAATTGCCGAAGGAGCCACCCGTCGCCGGGACCACCGGTGCGCGCATATGGAAACCACCTTAATTGATTCGTGTAATTAACTGGTATTAATTAGTCGTATTTTATATTTATTGTTTTGTGAGCCCCCTCCCTATATAAGGAGGATGTATGAGAGTGTTTCCTCATCTTTGGTTATTAGGGTTTTGACTCTCGTTTGAGAGGGGTCATAGGAGGAACCAACCTCCTTGATCTTGGCCGGAGTTCGCTCCGGATTGTATCCGTATTCGCTGTTTAATGCAATCATGTCTCACTCTCTATTCGAAGTTGTATCAATGGTCTGACCTGCCTCCCCCGTCGGCTTGTTCGAAGCTGCCGGGGATCAAGCCACGGTGAACACCCGCCTCACCGCCGTCTCCATCTGTGCCAAGCTCGATCGGCAAACCGAGATGCTCGACAACATGCTCGCCATGGCGCATTACCTGCACGCTAAGCTCGATCGACTCGCCGACCTCGATCGAATTCCTCCAGTGGCAGCACACCTCCATGTTGGCCTCCAAAGCGAGGCTACCTGCGAAGTTTTCCCCAACGCACTTGTCCGGCGTCGGGATGACTGCCAGATCCAGTCCACGCCGCTTCTGGCAGCAGCGACAGTGGCCCGCATCTCCGACGCCGCTTCCGGCGGCAACCGTAGCAACCCACATCTTCCTGCAACCGCAACTGACGCCGCACCTCCCGCCCCACCTCCGACCGCTGCAACAACAACCCTCAACCCTCTTGCTGGTGGCGTGAATCCAACTAGGGGTGCAAGTTGAGTTAAGCCGGCTCGAAAGCTCGATGAGCCGGCTCGAAAAAAGCTCGATTCGAGCTCGAGCTCGACGAGCTCGAGATCGATTACGAGTCGAGCTCGAGCTCATCTAGTGTTGTTCATGAGCTCGCGATCTTTTTATTTATACATTTTAAAACAAAATTAAAAAAGAAAAGAAAATAAAGCTAATGAGCTAAAAAGCTCGCGAGCAGCTCGAGCTCGCTAGCTCGAAACTCGATAAGTTGGCATTGAGCTCGAGCTCGAGCTGAGATAAATGAGCTCGTCAAGCTCGAGCTCGAAATGAAAAGCTCGAGCTTGAGCTTGGAAATTTTGCCAAGCTCGACTCGAGCTCGACTCGTTTGCACCCCTAAATCCAACTGCTCACCATCAGTGCAACCCTGCACTTCTCGTGCCTACATCGCCGGATCGGCTTCGACCTTGGCCGGATCTGCTTCCCGCGCTTTCGCTCCAGCGGGTTGGACTCCAAGAACTCGCGCGCAGGGCTCGTCGCCTCCTCGTTGTCGCGCCTGCCACTTCTCTTCGCCGCCCACACCTGACTCGCCTCCTCACTGGCACCAGCTCCTTTCCCTCTCGAGCGTCCCACCATCATGCTTATTTCGTAAACTCCAACACTCTCCCTGAAGCTAGAGGGAAAAACTCCAGCTCGAAAACCTCATTTAAAAGTAATGGCGGTAGGCGATGTGAGACAAAATATGAAACGAGTTACCGAGGAAAATTTCAAACCAGGGAATCAAAACGGGGACATAGCCACACACTGTAGGCCCACACATGGCACATGTCCCACACGATTTGGACTCGCTGGAATCAGGTCAACCAACATCATCTACGCACACAAGCAGAAGGTAACAAAAATGTGGTGCTAATCATCAAACGGACAACCAAGGATAATCTGTTGGGGATAATCTGTTGGGGATAATCTGTCGATGATAATCCACACAAAGGGCAGTCCCACACGACACAACTCACTGAGATTAGGACAACCAACAACGATCGTGCCAGAACACATGTACCAATGGAAAGACAAATTGGGGAGAAGAAAACAACACACGACATAAGCCTAGAGGCCGTGTAAGACTAAGGAGAAAGTCGAAAAATATCATCCGAGTCGCCTTCGTCCCAAACACTCCCCTCACGTTAAAATCATGTGCATGAAGACATAGAACACACTAACAACAACAACACGGCAAAGACGATTAAATACACATAAAACTGATAAAAACGACCAAAATCAAAGGAAAGATACCTGTCAGATGAGCATATAAATTATGTTGAAGAATTAGGAAGGATAATTAGTAAACCAAAGGTATCATAATTAAAGTTACTCAAAATTATTTGAGGAAAACAAGTTTAAATTAGGACTAAAATTGAATGAAAAATAAAGATCATTGAACCGATCCAAAATAGTTGGAATGAGCCTAATGACAACGGCAACTTGAACTTGTTTCCGTGTTGTGTTCTTTATAATATTCTCAATGAATCAGCTAAAGTTTTAAAATCCTTTTCTACATTATGCAAATCTCTCTTTTTGTTTATTATGGAAGCCGATTATCTGATTTCAATATCATTCTTAATGTTGAAATAGAGACATTTTGTCAGCCTTGATTCTGGCTGTAATGGTTGCATCTTTGTTCAAATGCATAAAAAGCTTGGAGATCCCAGTCCTTCTGCCATAGCACATCACATGATAAGTTATGCTGCTTCCACAAAAAAACATATGTCCAGGTAAACTCTTTCTTATTTTCTATTTATCAATACCTATCCCAAGTGTTGAATTAAGTATGAGAATTTGGATGTAGATTTATCTTGAGAGTTGTGCCAGTTGAAGTAACATGCTATGCATCAGAAGAGGAGGTTTCAAAGTCGATAAAACCTTTAATTGAGCATTATTTTCCAGTTGACACTCCTCTGAAGGTAATTCTTGTACCTTGGTGTATTTTTAAATAATTATACATAGAAGGATTACTATGACATTTTTTTGGGGTCCAGGTGATGATCATGATGACTGGTACCTTGATTTTATAATTTTTAAAGCTACTGACCAGTAATTTAGCCAAAATCTCAACCTCTGAAAAGTGTAAGGTCACACAGAAATTATCATTTTCCTTTTATGCTGCCAATTTTATGAGCATCATCATTGAGAGGATGTTTCTGTCTAGCCTTTGTGGCCCATCTTCTATTGTTAAGTGGATCCATGCACCCTACAGGACAAGATGTCACTTAAATTAAACTTCCAAGGATATATTTGAGACAGTCACGGTATTTGAGCGATGGTAGTGAGTGCTCATGATTGCGATGACATTTAGGCTTAAAATATCGTTTTTGATAAATAGAATTCGTGACTGCACCTATCCAAACTTTACATGCATTTTTCCTGATCGTTTTCACAACTGGCACCACACACCAACCACTTTCTCAAACAAGCTCAAGTCTTCAATCTCAATTTGAAATTTATGCAAATGGCCACAGTACCCTTAGGTGGCCAAACTATGTTGGGAAAGATGAGAAAATATCTGGACTACAGTTTTTCCCATTCACAGTTCCGCATACAGGGAAATCACAGTTGTCGCGAGAGCAAAGGTGGATTCATTTCATACATTATAGTTCAACACTACACAATGTTATCAAATGAAGCCTATTATATTATATTTTTCCTGATAAAAATATGTATTATAAGCCATTTATTGAATTGATGTGGAATCAATGACTATCTACTTTATTTTATTAACTGCGTTAGGCATCTAATTATTGTCAATTTCTCAAGTGATTTGATTTGAAAGGTGATGGGGAGCCATCGGATGCACTTGGAGGAGCTCGCCGCAAGGCGGGGCCCACATACATGTATTCACGCAGGAAGACTTGATCGGATCGCCGATCGGACTCCGCGGTTGCGTCCGGGACGTCGCCGCGAGTCAAAACGCTATATTACTTTATATTTTTGAGTTTATTTTGATGTATTTTAAAGGGCTAACCCACCGGCCAATCATAGCCGTTGATGGGGATGCCCTAGTTTGCGTTTTCTTATAAATAGGATGCTAGAGGGCTGATTTGAGGCCATTGTTGAATTTGGAGAAAGTGATTCCCGGATTCCAGCGATCCCTCCCCGGTGCCGACGCCGTGGAACCCTAGGTGACGACTCCTAGGCCGCCAATCTCTCCCCTACCCCCCCTCCTTCATTTTCCACCGTTTTCTCCTTTTTCCACCGCCGGAATCCCCCCCCCCAAACCACCACCCGGAAACAACATCAGCCTGCTGTCCAGAACTGCGTTTCCTATTCACAGCACTATTCAAAAATGAAATTCCCTGTTCATTTCCTAATGTTCTCCCTCCCGTGAACCCTCCCCCTCCCTATCTGTACAGGAGCCGGCCTGCTGCTCCATCCCAGCCCCCCCTCCGCCCCTTTCCCTTCCCAAAACCGGCCACCCAAGGGTTTTCTAACCCTAGCCGGCCACTCCTCTCACCTTCCCTTCGTGGATCCACCTCTCACCGCTCCGAAAACTCTAGATCTATTTTGATCTAGTGCTACCACCCTCAGATCCATCATTTTTATCCGTTTTCCTCTTCCCGTAGCCCGGATCCGCCGTAAAATACCGGATCTATCCACCTACGCCCGGATCTATTCCCTAGTGGCCGGATCTTTCCATTTCCAGCCCGTTTCTCCTATTTTCCGCCTTGGACAGCCACCTCACCGCCATTGCTCCACCGGTTCCACCTCCGACCGCTCATTTTGCATCCGGTCCCTCACTTCTCCACCACCTTGGATCAGCCCACTGCATCGTGAGTATCTCGTGGTATTGTGTTTGTATTTGACATTTGCACTTGATTGTTTATCTATATTTGTGTTGTGATCATAGTTTGGTTGTTGTTGCACTTTTATGCTAATATTTGTTTGTGGAATTAATCGCCGCCGCTTGCTTAGGCCCTCTGCGCGGAGGAAGCCGTTACCAAATTGCCAAAATTATTTAATTGCTTCTTTATTTTGATTAGCTGCGTGGTGTTGTTAATTTTCATTGCTTAAATTAATTGTCAATGCTTTCTGACCGTTCATTGCATGTAGCATTGCATTCGCATATCCCCTCACACGTGCACGTAGAGTCCTAGCTCCCGAGCACCACTAGCCTACCCCTACATCATTTTGGTATCAGAGGCAAGGTCAGACCATTTGCATGCTCCGTAGTTGTAGGACATTTAGAGAAAGCATGGTAGAGCCACGGAACACCGAGGACCGAGCGACGAGTTCGAACTCGGACGCCGCTTTTGCTGAGTTCCAACGCCTTGTCCTAGGTCGCCTTGACACCATAGGAGCCCAGTTCGACGATGTGCGTCATGATCTTGCCGAGGTGAACCTTCGTTTAGTCCACTTGGAGGATGTCAGGGACACTCCGACATAGCATGACGATTCACTTGAGGACGACCCTGACGCTCCTCCACATTATGACCAGCGCCCAAGAGATGGTCAGCCTCTGCCAGACCGCTATCGTCGTGATCCTCACCACCGAGCCCCAGCCCCGCCGGCCAGGCGACATCTTGATCCGGTGCGTGAAAGGCCCCTACCTCCGCGTGATGAGTACCGTGTGCCGCGTAGACCTCAGCCCGACCCTAGGGATCGAATGCCCCCACTCGGTCACCGAGACCACCGTCGTGATGAGTATTATCCTCCAGGTCGGAGAGAGCGTGGTCCCCCACCCGCTCGACACGATTACGCTCAGGATGAGTACCCCGAGGATTACCCTGATCCACGGAGAGGTGGCCACTACCTGGACATCACTCGTCGTATCCGACTCGACGCCCCTTCGTTTGATGGTCGTCTAGATCCGAAGGCCTTCAGCGACGGGCTCTTGGACATGGACCACTACTTCGAGTGGTACGACATGAGTGACGAGCGTTGTGTCCGTTTTGCGAAGATGAAGTTGATCGGGCAAGCTAAGATATTTTGGATCAGTGTTGAGAGAGCTTTAGAGTGTGTTGGTTACTACCCCATCGCCAGATGGGATGAGATGAAGGAGCGACTGAAGGAGAAGTATCTCCCCGCATCATACCGAGATCAGCTATTTGAGCAGCTGCAGAATCTACGGCAGGGGACACTTACCGTCGCCGAGTACATGGCTCGGTTTGATGAGCTGATCGTTAGGAGTGACATTTCAGAGGAGCCTATTGCCACTGCCTCCCGCTTCAAGGCGGGCCTTCGTTCCGATATTCGGAGAGAGTTGATTCCAGCTCTCCCGCTTGGAGACTGTTGATCAGATATTCCAGCTCTCACTCGAGTACGAGCAGTACCTCCGATCGTCTAGTTCGAGGCAGTTCACCCCGCGGACTGACCCCTCGACTTTTAAGAAACCCGCTCCGCCCCAGACCACCACGGCTGCACCCTCACGTACCCCCGCAGACGTGAAGGGTAAAGCCATATCCACTGATGGCCAGCGATCTGGGGGCATTATATGTTTTAGATGTTCTGGCAGAGGCCGCGTGGCGGCGCAGTGCCCCACGCGGAATCTGCTAGTTGAGGAGGAGGAGCAGGGTCTAGAGGACGAAGAGGATGCCCAAGAGGAAATTAAGGCCGCAGTTGAGGAAGGTTGGGAGAGTGACGCCGAGCGATCGTTAGAGGTGGGAGTGATTCGGCGCCTCCTACACACCCCACGCGTGGACGAGGATTGGCGACGCACGACCATCTTCTACACGTACTTCCCTAGTGCAGGCGGTCCCTGCAAGTTAGCTATTGATGGTGGGAGTTGTGTGAATATCGTAGCCCAGAAGGCGCTTGACCGTATTCAGGTGAGGGCAGAGCCTCACCCCCATCTGTATCGTGTCGTCTGGGTTGACAAGACGGCGATTCAGGTCACCCAGCGTTTCTTAGACCCGATCACTATTGCGTCCTTTCAGGACAAGGTCTGGTGCGATGTCATTTCCATGGGCGTCGCTCACGTGTTGCTTGGCCGCCCCTGGCTTTTTGATCGTGATGTCACGTGCTTCGGTCGCTCGAACACGTGTGTCTTTAATGATAAGGGGCGGAAAATTACATTGACGCCCACCCAGCCCCGAGATCGATCCAAGGGTGTGGTAGAGCCATCTGTGAGCACGAGCGCCTCGCGGCCATTGCATGTTCTGAGGCGAGGTGAGTTTCTACGAGATAGTGCCGAGTCCGACGTTATTTATGTGGTCGCCGCTTCCCAGGTTACGGAGGACGCCCCGGTTGGTTTTCCACTCGCGGTGCGTCCCCTGTTAGGCGAGTTTGCAGACATTATGCCAGACGAACTCCCCGATGAGCTGCCTCCCCAACGGGACATTCAACATGCCATTGATCTAGTCCCGGGAGCTTCCCTCCCGAACCTGCCCCACTACCGGATGCACCCGATGAGCACGCTGAGCTCAAACGACAGGTTGACGAGCTTCTCCGGAAGCAGTTCATTCGTGAGAGCATGAGTCCTTGTGCGGTCCCCGCCCTTCTTACCCCTAAGAAGGACTGTAGTTGGCGTATGTGCATCGATAGCCGCGCCATCAACAAGATCACGGTCAAGTATCGCTTCCCTATCCCACGACTCGATGACTTACTGGACACTATGTCCGGTGCCCAGATCTTCTCCAAGATCGATCTACGCAGTGGGTACCATCAGATACGAGTTCGTGAGGGGGACGAGTGGAAGACCGCATTTAAGACCAAGGAGGGTCTGTATGAGTGGCTAGTCATGCCATTCGGGCTATCCAATGCCCCGAGTACGTTTATGCGCGTTATGACGCAGGTGTTGCGGCCCTACATGGGCAAGTTTCTGGTAGTGTACTTTGATGACATATTAGTCTACAGCCAGACTCAGGCCGCTCACCTCGATCATTTGAGACTTCTCTTTGGCACCCTCCGCCAAGAGAAACTGTATGTGAACCTGAAGAAGTGCGCATTCCTCTCCAAGTCCGTCCACTTCCCGGGCTTTATTATTTCTTCCACTGGAGTCTCTGTGGACCCTGAGAAGGTCAAATCTATTCGAGATTGGCCTGTACCTAGGAATATCCACGAGGCTCGTAGCTTTCACGGGCTTGCCACCTTCTATAGGAGGTTTGTCCAGGGGTTCAGCACGATCATTACCCCCTTCACGAGCTGTCTCAAGAAGGCAGAGTTTCAATGGACCCCCGCAGCCACTAGAGCCTTCGAGGAGATTAAGGAGAGATTGACGACAGCTCCCGTCCTTCGGTTGCCAGATTTTAGTCGCGCCTTTGAGGTCGCCTGCGACGCGTCCGGTATCGGTATAGGTGGCGTATTAAGTCAAGAGGGACACCCAGTTTCTTACTTTAGTGAGAAGCTGAATGAAGCAAAACAAAAGTACTCGAACTACGATCGAGAATTTTATGCTATTGTCCCGTCTCTGCGCTACTGGCGACACTATCTCCTTCCCCGGGAGTTCGTGTTGTACTCCGACCACCAGGCCCTCCGTTACCTCGATTCGCAACGCAAGCTAGGTCACCGGCATGCGAAGTGGGTCGAGTATCTGCAGGATTTTCACTATGTTCTCAAGCACCGCGCGGGTGTTGAGAACAAGCCGGCTGATGCGTTGAGTCGCCGTGTGACCCTATTGCAGACGATGACGGCGAGTGTGCAGAGACTTGAGTGACTGATGCTCGATTACCCTACGTGCCCTGACTTTGGCGAGATTTATGTCGCCCTATCCCGAGACCCACCCGACCCTGTTGAGGGATATCAGATTTACGAGGGATATCTGTACCGGGGTTCCCGCCTCTGCGTTCCTCAGACGTCTTACCGAGACTACCTGATTTGGGAACTGCATGTGGGCGGAGCCGCGGGTCACTTCGGGCGAGATAAGTCCATAGCCATTGTTGAGGACCGTCTCTACTGGCCTAGCCTCAAGAAGGACGTAGCTCGGGTTGTGCGCCACTGCCGTATCTGTCAGACGACCAAGGGAAATAAGCAGAACACCGGCCTTTATACACCCCTACCCGTTCCACACCGCCCTTGGGAGGACATCAGCATGGATTTTGTTCTCGGACTTCCCCACACCTTTCAGAAACACGATTCCATCTTTGTGGTGGTTGATCGGTTTTCAAAGATGGCTCATTTCATTGCTTTCCGCAAGACGGCAGATGCGACCCACGTTGCATCTATATTCATAAGGGATGTCTTTCGGTTGCATGGTCTACCCAAGTCGATCGTGCCTGACCGCGATGTGAGGTTCATGAGCTACTTTTGGAAGACCCTGTGGCACAAGACTGGTACTATCCTTAGGTTTTCCTCGGCATATCACCCACAGACGGACGGTCAGACAGAGGTAGTGAATAGGAGCCTAGGGAATCTGTTGCGGTGTCTAGCTGGAGAGCATGTAGGTAGTTGGGACCTAGATTTGCCGATCGCCGAGTTTGCCTACAATAGCTCAGTCAATAGGTCCACCGGGTTGAGTCCATTTCATGTAGTTTCAGGATACGACCCTAGGAAACCTATAGACCTTGTCCCGAGTCCTTTAGAGTCCCGCCCTAGTGAATCTGCTGAGTCATTTGCACAATATTTGCATGATTTGCATGAGTCGGTCCGCCGGCAAATAATAATAAGCAGTGATAATTATAAAGCCCATGCAGATAAGCGAAGGCGAGAGCAAATATTAAATATAAGCGAGAAGGTAATGGTGCGAGTCCGCCCCGAGAGGCTCCCTTCGGGGTCTGCCAGAAGTTAAGCGCGAGGCGAATAGGTCCATATTCCGTTATTAGTCGTATTGGGACCAACGCCTACCGGCTTGACATCCCGGCCAGTATGGGAATTCACCCTGTGTTTAATGTTGAAGACCTGACTCCATACTATGAGCCTCAGAAGTACGTGGACCCGAGCGGGGGAGATGCCCAGCCACCCCCACCACCACTGTCGCTACTATACCACCCGTCCACTTCACCACCACCTGCTAGCCATCCTAGTCCACCCATTGTTGTCACCCACCCACCTGGGACTTCGTCCACTTTGGTTCCCCAGCAGGCACCACCGATCGCACCGGGACCCACCTTCTGAGAGGCGAGAGATGAGAGCATCACAGAGATCAGATCCCACCAGTTTGTTCCCACCTCGGACGGACCGCGTCGCCGCTACCTGGTACATTGGCGGGGCCGACCT
Source organism: Platanthera zijinensis (assembly GCA_039513925.1). Lineage (NCBI taxonomy): Eukaryota > Viridiplantae > Streptophyta > Magnoliopsida > Asparagales > Orchidaceae > Platanthera > Platanthera zijinensis. The sequence continues at coordinate 37,086,858 of CM077092.1, read as the reverse complement.
GACACAGACGATACTTGGATACTACCGGCAGAGCTAGATCGGCTCGCCCCCGGACTTCGACTTCAGTACGATCATCTCCATTCATCGGAGATGAAGGCCTTTCAGTCGGGAGGAGTTGATGGGGAGCCATCGGATGCACTTGGAGGAGCTCGCCGCAAGGCGGGGCCCACATACATGTATTCACGCAGGAAGACTTGATCGGATCGCCGATCGGACTCCGCGGTTGCGTCCGGGACGTCGCCACGAGTCAAAACGCTATATTACTTTATATTTTTGAGTTTATTTTGATGTATTTTAAAGGGCTTACCCACCGGCCAATCATAGCCGTTGATGGGGATGCCCTAGTTTGCGTTTTCTTATAAATAGAGTGCTAGAGGGCTGATTTGAGGCCATTGTTGAATTTGGAGAAAGTGATTCCCGGATTCCAGCGATCCCTCCCCGGTGCCGACGCCGTGGAACCCTAGGTGACGACTCCTAGGCCGCCAATCTCCCCCCTACCCCCCTCCTTCATTTTCCACCGTTTTCTCCTTTTTCCACCGCCGGAATCCCCCCCCCCCCCCAAACCACCACCCGGAAACAGCATCAGCCTGCTGTCCAGAACTGCGTTTCCTATTCACAGCACTATTCAAAAATGAAATTCCCTGTTCATTTCCTAATGTTCTCCCTCCCGTGAACCCTCCCCCTCCCTATCTGTACAGGAGCCGACCTGCTGCTCCATCCCAACCCCCCTCCGCCCCTTTCCCTTCCCAAAACCGGCCACCCAAGGGTTTTCTAACCCTAGCCGACCACTCCTCTCACCTTCCCTTCGTGGATCCACCTCTCACCTCTCCGAAAACCCTAGATCTATTTTGATCTAGTGCTACCACCCTCCGATCCATCATTTTCATCCGTTTTCCTCTTCCCGTAGCCCGGATCCGCCGTAAAATACCGGATCTATCCACCTACGCCCGGATCTATTCCCTAGTGGCCGGATCTTTCCATTTCCGGCCCGTTTCTCCTATTTTCCGCCTTGGACAGCCACCTCACCGCCATTGCTCCACCGGTTCCACCTCCGACTGCTCATTTTGCATCCGGTCCCTCACTTCTCCACCACCTTGGATCAGCCCACTGCATCGTGAGTATCTCGTGGTATTGTGTTTGTATTTGACATTTGCACTTGGTTGTTTATCTATATTTGTGCTGTGATCATAGTTTGGTTGTTGTTGTTGCACTTTTACGCTAATATTTGTTTGTGGAATTAATCGCCGCCGCTTGCTTAGGCCCTCCGCGCGGAGGAAGCTGTTACCAAATTGCCAAAATTATTTAATTGCTTCTTTATTTTGATTAGCTGCGTGGTGTTGTTAATTTTCATTGCTTAAATTAATTGTCGATGCTATCCGACCGTTCATTGCATGTAGCATTGCATTCGCATATCCCCTCACACGTGCACGTAGAGTCCTAGCTCCCGAGCACCACTAGCCTACCCCTACATCAAAAGGGAGCCTTGGCGCACCTGTTAAGGTGTCGCTGTGTGACCTTGAGGTCACGGGTTTGAGTCCTTAGAACAGCCTCTTGTGAAAATGCAGGGTGAGGTTTGCCTACATTTCACTCTTGTGATGGAACTCTTCCCCGGACTCTCACTGCACATGGATGCTTTGTGCACCGGGCTTCCCCATTGAATGCGTAGAAAATTTAAACGCAATTGCTTGTAAATGCAATTATTTATTTATTACTGTTTTTACTTTCAAGCAACCGCTACGACAAAAACTACGAGTTTTTCTCTGTATGATTATGCTATATATTACCCCTTTGTATTTTGTCTAATGTTTGTTATCCTGAAAATTTAAACATTCTGTAGCCATGAAGTTCATTTCTGGTTTTCTAAATATTCCTTTGAAGAAATTATTTCAAATTGTTGCAGTTATTACCTTTGTATGTACGTGCTGCTACAATATGTAAATAAATGTGGGCAATTTTGCCTAGTTGTCATATCTTATAAATTTTTAATAAGCTTTCATCATAATCTTTAGTATGTAGAAATTACGCATTTTTGTCTGAAACTTGTATTCTGAGCCTTTACTCTCTACAGTTTGCAGTACTGTATGAAGCACGTTCGAATACAGGTATTGAGAGAATGACCATTATAAATGCTGTGGCAAAATCTGTTCCTCAGCCGCATAAAGTCGACCTTAAAACCCCGGATAAGACCATCATAGTTCAAATTGCTAAGGTAAATTGCTTGTAGCATCCTTTAACCTTTACTCTCTTTATAGTATTTGTAAGACGAGGTCAGTTGGATTTAAAGCTCATATGGAGTTATACGGTGCAATCTGGCATCAATTTTGCTTTTGACTTTAATCTAGTAGATCAAACTTGAGTTTGAATTTTAGACTAAATTGAATCACTTCTATTGTTTTTATATATTTTTTGAACTACCGATTATGATTATTAACTTTTTATATACACTTAATATCAACAGCCAAAAAGATCATGACTTTGTGAAGCTTTCCAAATCAAGCCCTCGGTGATTGTTTTGATCCATAAAGAGTTTTCTTGAATTGTACACGTACATCTGTTGAAAGCGTTCTTCACATACATCTGTTGAAGATCTCTTCTTTTGCATGGTACACATGATAAATAAGAGCCGAACAAAATTCATCTTTACTATTGGGGAAAATGTCCCCTGCTAGTCAATGCCATGTGTTTGGGTATAGCCTTTCGCCACCAATTGTGCCTTAAAACTGTCTACATTACCTTCAGATTTCTATTTTACAGTAAAGATCCATCTTCATCTCACTGTCTTCTTACCTTTAGGAAGGTCTACCAAGTCCCATGTATGATTGTTTTCAAGAGCCTGCTTTTCTTCCATCATTGCTTTTGTCCATTGTTGGTGTCCAAGTGCTTCCCGCCATGTAACGGGAGCGGATACAAAGGATATGGGAGAGATAAAGGATTTGTGTGATGGGGTTAGAGAGGCATATGAGATGTATTTAGATAGGGGGTATTGAGTGGATAAGCAAGTACTTTTTCTGAAAGCAATATGTAGCTTTAGGGGCGCTAAAGGTGAATTTGGTATTATGGAATGAGAACGAGTATTTGATCTCTTGGTTCTCTTAGCTTAGACTTTCAATTCCTTTTCCTTAGAGGGAATATCTACAACTTCCCCCTGGTTACTGTTATCGGGAGTGGTATATAGAGTTGGAATAAGTAAGGGAAGAGCAAAAATGTTCATTTCCAAGTGTAATAAACTCTGTAACACCCCAACCTAGTTTAATAACAAATCAGCAGTCCCGCCGGTACCTGCGATAAGCAGTAAACTAAACAACGGTAATAAAATTTGTACATATCAAACATAAATGAAAAGTAATGAAAGTAAACTTACAACGAAATTAGAAAATGTATCTAAAGGTAAAAGTGCACCTCATCCATTTTGAATTCACAAAGCCAACTAGAATAGATAATAAACCATACATCTGAATGTCTAAATGATTACAAAATGTCTGATATATGAAAGCTCTTAAATAAAAAGGATATACAATATTCATGAAAGAAAAACAGTATAGTACTGAAAGAAAACAACTGGATAAAAACAAATTATAAGAACATATGCAAACGCGCTATCCTAGACATAACTTCTCATCTGAGTCCCTTGTAAAAATATGTCCGAAAACGGGTCAGCCCAACTGGAGAGTAAGAAAAATTATTCTTTCTAATGACACTAAAAAAATGTGGTGAAAGTATTTGAATGCATGCTTTAAAAATAAGTTTTTATACTATAAAAAAACTATATGTTGGTGTACCTTGCATGCTTTTCTAAAAATAAGCGGCAACATAAATATCTGTTCTAGATTAGACATGTTTCACATATTTACTCAAGTCCTGAAAATTGGTTGGCTAAAAGAATTTCTATGCTTCGGTCTATGCTTGAGTTCTGAGTGATTTATGTTTATCTTCCTATAACTTCTTGGCAGAGTAGTTACTATTGCGCAATACTAATCTAACAATCCGAGTCCCTACTAATGAACTCAAGTGTTCTAGTGTCTCAAGGGCACGAACTCGAATCTACTAATCTTCTAAAAGGGGTGTCATGTTCCTAAATTTTAGGCTCATACGGTACAGTACGCCCTATGAGCAAGATAGTGCGCCTCTATCTAGCATAAGAGGTCTCAATCGTGTCTACTAATCATATTCTATCTAGTGCTACTCTGCTTACATATTAATCTGTGTATTTTGTACAGTGTCTCTTATTAATTACTTGAATAAAATTTCATACTCGTATGAGTGATATTTCCCGCATTCTAGCTGTCTATGTGAGAATATGTTTTGTACATTTTCATAATTTATGAATGTTTATCGGAAGGGGAAATATATTGTTTTGGATTTATTAGTGGAATGTTTCACGAAATTATCATTTTCTAAAAATAGTTGTAGTTTCTTTGAACTATAAGAATTCACTAAATAATGCAAAAGGACATTTCTAAGCAACTATCTGGTATGTCTAACCAAAAAGGATAAGAATTTCTTACAACGGTATTCCGGCGTTCGCACACAAGCCGCGACGGCATAGTTGTCTAGGTTGCGCTGACACTCCTAAAATTTCTTTTTCAAACTAGCGTCAAGCAGTGACAATCACTTGTAGCCTGAAATTCATCATACACCTTAATCAATTAGTCGACATACTAACTATAACCATCCTCCTAAAATTGGTAAGGACTAATTTGAAGAAATATCTAGAAAAGGGGTTGATAACTTGCTCCAAAAATAGCGGAACCCTACACAGGGGTTGATTGTTTTGATTCCTGAAATCGGAGACGAAGAAAACATAAGGCGACTGAAATTTGCTAGAAAAATGCCATAAATACTTTTTGGGATGACAAAAGGAAAGTAGGGTTCAATTTCACAACCAAAACTTCAAAGAAATTTAGCCAGAATGACAACAAACCACTGATTAGGTCTAGAAGAAAATGCCAGAAAACTTTCTCTGCGAGATCTGGAGGAAGAAAAGATCCGTAGAGAACTTCTGCCAACAATTCTGGAGTCAGCGCAGGAGTCGGAGGTGATCCGCACCTCCACCCACATATTAGGTCTGAAAGGAAAATGACAACACAGGAGTTGAAACCGTCGGCTGTTTGATGGAGGGACACCGGGCCGCCGACTGCTTCGCTTCACGCAACGGGAGGCGTCGTCGACAATGGGATCGAGCAACAGGGATCGCCGTCCAGGGCTTATAGGGGCAGCAACAAGGCCCAAAGCACGTCGCCTGTGTTAAAGGAATGAGAGGGGGGATGCACCGACTGCTGGAGGAAGGAGAACGGGAAGCCCTAACCCTCTCTCGCTCAGATCGTGGGGGAAGGATGGAAACAACGACGGTTCGTTTTTTTATTATCGAGCACTCGCCGGGAGAGGAAAAGATGTTCGACTTAAAGGAATAGATCGACACTCTCGGTAGTTATGGTAACTGAGCGGCGATTACCATTTCTATCGAGCGCCTGGGAGAAAAGATACCCGCTATCACAAGTGATGGAGATCGTTGGCTGAAATCGTGGGTTTGGCATTTACGCCATTTTTGCCATAAGATGGAAATCTCGATTTAATTTCAATTTCTCCATTCTACAACTTTTATACCCTAGTTTCAAGAGATGAATTCTTTCGTGAATGCTTCAATTTCGTTGAAAAGTTCCAATAATCTCAATAATTTAATTATTAATGCGTAACAATTATTCATAACAATGGCGTACCTCGACAAGACATTTGTTCGGTCAAATTCGCTCGTGATCGGGTCCTGCAAGCGAATTTAATTTTTGCAATAAATTACGGATGTTACAAACTCTTTCTGAAATGTGCACTCAAAATAACCCGTAGTTTCATGAAAAGTCATATCCATAGAGATGAATATCTTGCTCAGAGGATAATAGTATTTGTACCTTTTTTTGTAGGAGAGTATCCAATGAATGCACATCTAAGAGTATGAGGTTCGAGTTTCGAACAAGAAATATTATGAATGTGAGCAAAAAATAAACTTCCTGATACTTTGGTGGAAGTTTCGTCCGAGGACCCAATGTATATAAAGGGGTGCAGTTGCCCTTTGTTGAGAAGGCATATGATTGATAAGGTAGACATCACTAAGGAGTACATCACAGCCATCATCACTACTAAGAATTTTCATGGTTTCCCCAAATTGAGTAGAAATTAAATTATGAAGTTTTTGAAAGAGTGGAAAGACAAATATATGTGACAAACCAGTGATAACCAAAAATAAAAGCAATTGGGTGCGAGCCCCACACATCAATATGAATAATATAAAAAGGGATAGTGGCAGGCAAAAAAGTATGCTTAAATGAAGCACACTTATGTTTAGCAAGTTCACATGCATCGCAAATAAAAGTTCGAAACCAGTATCATGGAAAACTAGGAAACAAAGATTGCATAGTGGTAGCAAATGGATGTCCACACGTCGGTACCAGGTGTTCAACTGGGAAAACTGGAGAGTATGAAGCGCTTGAGGTGTAGCAGAAGCATCAGACACTTACATCCCATTCTACATCCTACCAGAGCCATCACCTCCTTCGTTTGCAGGTCCTGAAAGTTACAATGAGAAGGAAAGTGTTATGGGCCGAACTCGGAGGTGGTCGGAGGTGGCGATGGCGATGATGGAGATACTACGGAGCCGTGACCGTGGTTGCCTAAGCGGGGCTTGCTCGTTGGAGGAGAGAACTACCAAGATCTCACATTCAAGATGGGTTTAGAACTTTCTCATTGCTTAACTAATATAACACCGCAAATGCCTTTATATAGACTTACAACATATAAAAGACAAAAGATAATAATAATAATTAATAACACCTAATACTAAAACCGATACTCGATGCCTCCCTACATAATTATAATATAAATTTACTAGAGATAATCATAACTAGATACGTGGGAGCGCAACCCGTAACATCTCACCTTTCCTCCAAAACGAGCTTGTCCTTAAGCTTTATCTGATGCCCTTGTCGTCAGAGTTCTCGACGTGCAGGTAGAAAAGTCGGTTGCACCTATGGACGCGAGTGTACTGCTCATCACAATTAAAACATAATCCCTGGGCGCGTTGTTGCAACATCTCAGCCCAAGATAATCTACAGACTGGTAGAGTTGGAGGACCCTCAATACGGCCTTGTTGAACGATGTTGGTGGAAGGCAGGTAGGCCTCCTGTGCTAGATGGAGGCGAAGATCGCAAAGTCGGGCCAGACTCATAGCAGTCACTAAGTCTGGAGGGGTCTCAAACTCGACATCCAGTCGCAGGCGGTCGCGAAGTCCATCAGTGAAAATGTCGACCTACATATCCGGGGCAAGAGTGACATGCACCAAGAGAAGCTAAAATTGTCCCAGGTACTCGTCTACGGACCCCGTTTGTCGTAGAGATGTAAGTTCACCGAAGGGGTTATTGCAGATAGGAGGTTCGAAACGCAAGTTGCATAGCCGCTTGAAGTTGTCCCAAATCAGATTCGTCCGGTCTGTGAGAGGTCGAGAAGCCCACACAACAGCAGAGTCGAGCATATGGAAAGATGCTAGATGTATCCGATTTGCTGTCAGAGTTTGTTGGTGGTCGAAAAATTGCTCACACTTTGTGAGCTAGCCCAAGGGATCACTTTTCCCATCATAGGTTGGAAATTCCATTCTGGTGTAGCGTGGTACAATAGCAGCGTCGGGGTGCACGAGGATTGGAGGCGGTGGCTCTTGGATGGTCAGGGGTGACGGTGCATGGTGGAGAAGTGGCGGTGCCTGACTGCTGCTTGTATGATCGTGTGCGGGGGCGGTAGAAAGATCATCTATGCGCTTAAAGAGCACAGTAATGGCCTCCTGATGACGATCCACGAGGGCAGTTTGCGCAGCTTGCTGTGCCATGACGGCCTGCAGCATGGACATAATCTGACTCAATTGGTCAGACGAATCACCCATAGTGCGAGATGAGGAGCGAGAGGAGGAGCAGTTTGCTTTCTTTAGTATTTACAATTTATTAATAAGCAAAATTGTGTTTATGTTTAATATTTTATTAGTTCATTATAATCATATTATTACATGTTTATTGCATAGTTTATAAACATATGTTGTGTGTATGTTTTTATTTATTTACAAAAAAATGTGTATATACTATTAAATTTATTTTAATATTAAAATACGACATTATAAAATATCTCCGATATATCCCCCGTAATCCGACATACGACTTTTCAAACGCAAACCGACATGAACCCGTCATCCGACATCTGTAACCTTAATAGGAAAATACTCAATTATTCTACAGGAGAATGATTGGTCTTGGTGGAGGAATGCAAGGTATTGTGGTAGTTTGGAGGGATCAGACACTTGGGATTCTTAGAGGAAGAGGCTCACTGGTTCTATGCGCTGAAATTTCTTTAATTGTTAGTACTTTGGGGTGCCTCGACTCTTTTGTCCGATCAAGGACCTAAACATATCAGTCCGCATTGAACATGGAGAATGGACCATTGGTTCTTCAAAGCCAAATTTTACGGTCCCTGTGGGAGAGTGATAATTGAAAGAGCCTTGCCACAACTGCCTTAGCAGGGAGCCCTGGACATAATTCTTATTAGGGAGTCATATGGTAGCTCAAGTAAAAGAAAGAACAATTGAGGTTATTTTTAGAAGGTAAAGTGCTTCGAATTACCAAATCCACATATTTGGAACTTTACTATTATCAATTCCTATTGCGAGATAAAGAGATATCCGGGTGCATTAAGTTTCAGAAGAATGAGGATATAACCTCTAAAATTAAAGCAGAGTCCTAAAATGTAGTTTAAGAGGATTCCTTGGAGATTTAAAGGTAACTTTTCTAGAAATTTAATTAAGCGATGATGTTTTATGGATCTGAATGGTGGGCTGTAAAAAGTCGTCAATATCTATGCTGGGAGTGGTAGAAATGTGAACGTTAAGATGAATGCACTAGAGAACTAGTGAAATAGTGTGAATGACATCTGTCATAAGATGATAAAACAATGGGCTTTGCTTAACCGGTCAAGGTCCGGTTCATGCGGTCGCAACCGCTTGACCGGTGAAATAAGTCCCCCCAAACGGAGCCTTAGTGTCAAAAGATTATACATGAGAAGTGGTAGACCCAAAGTAACATGACTGAGTTAAATATGGTTTACATTATCTAGATTTAACCCCCCCCCCCCCCCCCCCCCCCCCCCCCCGGTCGGGCCTCACTTCGGTCGACTTAATTTGACTGATTTTCCGTGCATCCCCTTTTACCCCTGCAGTTTAATTCGCCTTTTACGTGATTCTCTGTTCTTCCCCCTCACCGACTGAAGCCACCGTAGCTCCCCAATCTCCTCACTCCCGGACAGAAGGACTTGCACGCCAACGTCGCTCGCTGTTTCCGCCCTTCGTCGTTTTTGTTTTCCTCCTCCGCCGTCGGCGTGCAAGTCATTCCAGATCCTTCCTCTGAAGTTGACGGGGTGTGAGTCCTTCCAGTGAAGCAGAGGCATGCCTCCGAGTCTTCAAAGGCGGCCGCTCTCCTTCGATGCAAAGAGGGAAGAAATGAAGCATGTAGCATATGTCGATGACCAGCGCAGCCCTAGCTCCCAATCTCCTCTCTCCCGGACGGAATCCCCCACCTCCAGCGATCTTTGGAATGAGATGGTTTACTTTGAGGCTACTGCCGACGATGAAGCATGTAGCATATGTCGATGCCTAAACTCCAATTTGTGACCGCTGGATAACCTCAACTCCGATGCCAAAGAAAGCAAGTGCTTCGTGAAAACGCTCCTCTGCCAAATCATGTCGCTGCACCCTCACCCGACTCCTCGCCTGAATCCATCGCCGGCGCCATCTTACTCTCCTGAAGTCATCACCATCGCTGTCTTCCTCGCCAGAAGTCATCATCCTCGCTCTCTCCCCTCGCCCGAAGTTCTAGGTATCAAAGTCCGTGGATTGATAATGTTCTTCTCTCAATTTCAAACCTGCGGTATAATGGTAATCACGCTGCCAATGCACAACCGAAGGTGAACCTAAAGTTTTAATTTGATCCACTTTGTTGGCTTCATGTGTCCTTTAGAAATCTGTGATCCAGAGTCCAAACAAGGGATGCAAATCACACTGCCATGCATTTTTTTTCAATTTACTCAAGAAAGATGCAAGGTAACTGTTTGATTAAATGCCTGAGAGAGACTCCATTGTTTCTTGAATGAAGTGTTTGCTTCCAATGTTTGTTTTTTTAATAAACTTTGATTTTTTGGTTTTACAAGGTTGAATGAAGACAATTAGCCTATGCAGTATCCAGAGAACTTTGTAAGTGTGGTTATTGTTAATAATTTTCATATTGTTGCTGAGTGTTTTTTTAGAGTATTTCGATAAGCTGTTTTGTCCAGATGTCTTACCTTTTTATTGGATTTCAACTCATCAATTCTGCTATCCTTCATTTTTGGTTTGCATTTCTATTTTTTCTATAATTTTTTCTGAAATTTTAGTAATTGGAATACTTTTTAAGACAAACCTCAAAATAAACAAGCATTGTTCCACTACTTTTTTTTGTGATTATGGAATATGTGGTTTTTTTTTTGGATGATTTGAGGTGTGAGCATGAAATGAGAGTGTGTTTGTGCTCTAGTTTGATGATATTATTGTTCAGTTTGATTGGTTGTTTTAAGTTAAAAAAATAAGTTAGCTTACATGGCCATGATTTACTTAATGTTTTAAGTTAGAAAAATATTTGACCCGAAATAATTGATATAAGGGATTGATAATCCAATTCTCACAATATCTGAAAAAAGGATAACATCTATTGAGCATACCTGTTTAAAAAAATTAAATTATTTGATTAGGAATCATGCGCAAACTTTATCCCTATCTGTTGATCTCCAACCATCCCAACAACCTAATGATTGAAAATGGAATTCCATGGCTATTTATAAATCATATTTTGAGCTGAATTATATGATGCTAATTTAGTTCCAAAATGGTTCCAAAATGCATAGTTCCAAAATGGTTTAAATTTATTGTGCTCGGGCTTCGCAAAACTCCAAGTTCCGCCATTAAGTGACGTCATGGCCCGAGGATCGCCATTCTTAGATCTCCAGAGAGTCAAACTCACAATTCAGGGACTCACTAAACTACCTTGAACTACTAAAATTGAAAGCTTCCTCTTATATTTTTTCATTCATGCATGCCTCACACCACACCATGTCAGAGTTCAAAGGAACATCAGGCTTCAGCGAAATTTCAAGTCTAGAATATTATTTTTGGTTTTAATTTCTTGCAATATTGACGTTTCCTTAATCCCCTGTTAGTATATCTTTTATTCTGGTTCCTTTTCTTGCAAAACTGGGTGAAGTTTGTGTTCACGCACTTTGTGCTTTTGTTATATAAAATTCCAGATAGATGCTTCAATTTCAATGGAAAACAAAACACTTTCTCTGGCCTATGGTGTTCGGTTTATTGTCTCTATGGCTATCTCTCTTGCGCAGCCTTAAATTTTTTTTTTATATATAAAACACTATTAAAGAAAGTAAACTATTTTTATCCGAGAAACATAAGGCGGGGACAAAAATCCACCATTTCATCGAAGAGGATTAGAGTAGTAGAGTTTTCTGAAATTATTATACCTCCAAGTACGACCCCACTATTGTGGGATAAAAACTTGAGTGTTGTTGTTGTTGTTATTATTATTATACCTCCAAGTATTTCGGCAAAACTATTATGGCATCATTTTCATTTTCCATGTGCTTGCCGGATACTGTAATGATCATTATTGCCATATTGAATCTCATCTACTTTGCTCAAAGAAAAATCCAAATTGACTTACTCCTACCAATCGAGTTCACAGAGTAGTTGACCCCATAAACATTAGTAAATTCTGTGGCATCCCATTCCTAAGCCGTAATTAATTATGTTTTCCACTTCTTTCACACTTCCTTGCTTCTTTAAACCATTTATTTTCAAAAATATTTCATTTGTTCACCTTAATATTTTACACATCTGTATGGATTCCCCGCATTAGAGGTTAGTGTTGTTATTTGACATTATTTTACATTTTGTTAACTTTAATATGCATGTTTACCTTCATTCTGAGCTGAGTACAGAGTTGCATGTTGTTCATTGGTGAAGATAAAATTTAAAGCAGTTTTTGTCATGAGCAAAGCTTCAGCAATTCAACACATCCAAGCTGAAAGCATTCCACGCAACACACGCCACCTACAAATGCGGTTTTTATAAACTCCGCGCGCCTTGCCGTTTTTATAAACTTTACCTTGCAAATTTTATAAATTTTACACACATCCTCTTGCATTGTATTATGCAAACAATTAGCATTTTGATTAAGCAACGACAAATCATGATAAAACAATGACAATTAGCTTTTGGCTTGCAATGGAGTAGTGGAGGTCATAATAAAGCAACGACAAATCATGTTCTCTGTAGGAGGTAATTTTTTTATGATATTTATGTTTAAAATTTCTCCTCTCTCCCAGACGGAATCCCCCACCTCCAGCGATCATTCTTCCCAGCGGAAGGCTCCGACTCTGGCACTTCTCTTCTCTTCCCCACACCGACTAGCACCTCCGACTCCGGCGATTCTCTCCTCTTCCAGGCCTGTTTCGCACCTCCGACTCCGGCGGTTCTCTCCTCTTCCCCACACCGACTCGCACCTCCGACTCCGGCGGTTCTCTCCTCTTCCAGGCCTGTTTCGCACCTCTGACTCCGGCTGTTCTCTCCTCTTCCCCAAACCGACTCGCGCTTCTCTCTTCATGTTCGGTTGAAAATAAGTTGCAGCTCAAGGTGTTTGCAGCGTACAATGAGGATCAATTTAAGGGGCCAACCAGTCTACTCACCTTGGAAAACATTAGGTAATATATGTGGCTGAATTGATTTCTTAATTTGATGGTAATGTGGTAGTTCATCATTCATTTCTGATTACAGAGAAAATGAGGAATTCAAAAACTGTGGGGATACAAAATCAATGAGGGCCCTGTTGCTACTAGAGCTCAAGAAGTTGATAGTAATTGTAAAGAGAGGCACTGATTTCTCAAAGGCCGCTAGATGGGCCTTTAACTGGACTTCTCTAACAGTAATGAATCCATTGTTCCTTGGCAAACTGCAGTTCCCCAAAATTAAAATGTCCAGATTGAAGGCACTGATTTCTCAAAGGTGAAATTCTTGTTTGAATGATATTTTCTTTTTCTCTTGTTTACTGATGATGGATTGACTGATTTATTTTTGAACAGTTCTAAGATATTTAAGCAAACAAATTCTCAGAATCCCATGCCAGAAGCAGATGGTACAACCAATTTTCTTGACTGTGTGGGGGCGTTACCTACTGCTGCAGCCCTGAATATGACACCCACACATGGAGGTTTGATAAGATCTAATTTATGCAGGAAATTTCCAAATGAAATACATGATTCAATCTCCAATCGATTACAATACAATCCTCAATTACAGAAAAAGAACAATTAATCCACCTAAGAGAATAGCCTCCGAACGGTGGGACTGAAGCAAGAACTGGAAGAAGATCCAATTCGCTACAAAATCACTTGATCTTAAGGCTTTGTTCATTTTGATGGAATTGAGGATTTGAAATTAGAAGTGGAGATCTATTTTCATTGGAATTGGACCTTAATTTCAATTTTGAATTCCCAATTTTGTTCAACCAATCGGACCGTAAAAGCTTGTCATTTACTGTTATCTAAGCCTTTTTTGTTGGCATTTCGAAAGAAATAACGATCTTGGCTAAGTCAATGTTTATAGTGATCTTGTGGTAGGTTATCGAGTGCTTATTTTATAATTTGATGCTCAAGTAGGTAGATATAATTGTTGTTTCCTTCTTATATAATTTCTTGTCATGAATATTTCAAGTTTGAAAAAGTCAACATTTGTGTGTACAATAATTTTTTCAAAACTTGTTTACCAAAATTCTTTACTATACTGAGATTCTAGAACACGCGATGAATTACTATGGTGCACCGTGCACACCATCAGTCTCGTGGCGGCGACGTTAGCATGTCAAAGGTGGCGGTATCGTTCACTCATATAATTAAGAGCGGGGAGCCGACTTTCAAGGTGAAATGTAAGTATGTTAGCAACAACGATGATTTTACGATGTTTTTTAAACTGCTGTGGAATCAATAGACACGTTTTAAAAACGCCGCCAAAGGCTTTAAAAAATTTGGCGGCAACCTCCTTTCTGATCTACATAATTTATTTAGGAATTCATAGGCTTGCATACCTGCTTTTTTATAAAATCTGCATGGAAGTTTGTTCTCTTGATGAAGAAGTCATGGAGAGAAACATCACAACTACAAGGGAGACTCTCCGAGATTGGAAGAAACCTCTAGTTAACTAGACGCATTAAGTCTGCAATTTCCCTCTCACAGACTTGGGAAGAAGTCGTTTATATATGGCTTCTCTAATTCTAAGAGCTCGCCCCGCCCCGTCCCTTCTGGAATTGTTGGAATGTAATTTCAACAATTGTCACTTCATTTAATTTATGAAACCAAACAAATTCGGAGGAAAATCTTATATAAATGATAAACAGTCTTACTGAAATCCCCTCCAACTTCACATAATAACAGGAACATCTCCTCTACCTTTCAAAATTATCAAAACCACTCCTCTAAATTTGCATTGCTAACAAACATGTACTTTTCTACACAAAAAAAACTTAATTCCTAATAAGGTACAACCTTTAATTTTATAGAACTCCAAAAAAATTCAAGTTATATGACATAATGCTTGATAAAGAATATCAAATACCTAAATAATTAGTCGTGGATCACTACCGACACTTCTTGCCATGACAATGTTTAGTTAAGGGTCGCCGATGGAATGGTGACTGAGTCTGGCCAATGCTACTTATGTGTTTGAAAGTGAGCCCCCTGCAGTAGCCTTATAACTGCAACCATCCATATATAGCTCGCAACACTCTCCTTCTTTCTTCATTATTGATGACTTTCCTTGTGCCCTTTACTAAATTTAATTGCTCCAAAAAGTCATCATCCACCATACCTGAAAAATTCACCTACAAAGTCTTCTAGACTTCAGGAAATTGAGAAAATAATGCATAGAATAATATTCACAAAGTATTTGAACAATGAAATACCATGAGAAACACAATACATATATCAAGACTTATTCTTGAAAATGAAATCTGCTTTAGTAGAGAAGCAAGAACCATAAAAGTAACCAAAAAATGGTACTTTATTTGGTTCCCAAATTCTAATGATATATAATTAAAGAAAATACATCATTGTGTGAATATAAAAAGAGTAAAAAAATCCAATATGGGCAAAGAATGTCATTGCAGGTAATAAGAATTTAGTCTCACATAACAAAACTCATGTTATTGTGCACTTAGTATAGATCTTGGGCTCCTCCGCCTATAATCAATTGGTTTAAGAATGGATACACTCATACACATATTTTAATATAATATCAAAATGGGCTAAGCTAAACAATACACACAGACGTCATCAAAATTATTTTACAAAAATCATGTTTTAGAGACCAATGATCCTTCACATAAGGGGCATAAAATTGCCAATATGGGTGTTTAAAGTGGGTCCACCCACCATATAAAGGTCGACCTGGGCCCACGGCCCGAGTGCAGCCGGTGTACCCAAACCCGCTCTCCGCCTCACCCCTTTTCTTCATTTCCCTCTTCTCTATTTCTCCCTCCCCCCTTTTTACTCCTCCCCCTCTTTTTCTCTCTTCCCGCCCCCTCCCCCCCTTTTTTCCCCCTCATACTAGAGTGAAACCCGGCGGCCCCCCCCCCCCCCCCCCCTAGACAACATTATAGATGATGGAAAATAGGGATTCAAAAAACTTATCCCAAATAATTTGGATGAGGTTTTTGATGGGATGATAAACTATCATAATTTAGCTAATTCTATACTTATTAGTCTCATCCCAACTTCATAGATATCTGTAACACTCAAACATTTGAAGCATATAACATTTGAATGAGAATTACTCTTAAAATATCATTAAACTTTTAAACATAGTCAATTTCATTCGAAAAACAACTTCCATCGAGTCTCTGCACCCATTCCTTTCTATTCTCATTTTTTTACATAAAAAAAGATTTGGCTCTCAATTGCCCATTGTTAGATCTGGGGTTTAGGATCGCCGATATCGAAGTTGAACATATGGCGGATCATTAACGATTGTTCACGATATCTTTTCCTTTAGTTCCATGAATTCGGATTCTGAAATTCGTGTGTATATATATTTATGAAGTAATTGGAAATCAACATAAAAGATTCATGAATCTTATTTTCCTCTGTTTTGTTGCGCAGACGATTTGCATGGTTGGGGTGGTTGAAAGATACAAAGAGCTTTCCAAATACAACTTGAGACAACTATCATCACCGCAGCAGTAATCCTCTTTTGAGCTTCTACAGAAACCATTGCTGAAGAACCTGTTGCTGTTCATTTGACAATATCTTACATAAACAGCTGGAGTTCAACTAAATTTTGAGCAAACACCTTCAAAAAGTTATGTTTTTGAAATTTATTTAAAGAAAGATAGATGAGAGGTAACCCTAAACATGCATTTTCTAGTCTATTATTAAATATTTTCGGCATCTATTTAGCATGTATGTTTTCTTAGTAATAAAGGCCCCTTCAGTATCTCCCTTTTATAAAGAAAAATGGAGAATTTTAGGGTTCTAATGAGGTCTAGTCCCCTGCAAAGAAGGATAGTTCGTGCTTGAATATCCATTGCCCGTGTGAAGGATAGTTCGTGTTTTTCTTAGTAATAAAGGCCCCTTCAGTAAGGGTTTGTTCAAACTCGGTGCAGCAGAATTTTTAAATTATCATTTGAAAAAAGTTCATTATAATTTGTTTTTCAATTGACAAGAAGTTGGCTCGGAAAAAAAATTCGAGCTGATTTTGAGTCGACTCCAATTTCTTCGATTTTTAGACAGCTTGAAATTTCTATGGGAGGGGTCCGAGGGGAGACCTTAGAAATCGGGATCAATTATGAATTACTTATATGCACTATGGGTCAGCAATCCAGGCCACAGTATCAATTGTTGTTGTTGGATATACACAAGCATGCGCACACGCTCATTCACATACGTGTATTCACCCTCACCCAGCCACAAACGCACTCATAGGTTCCGTTTGGCACAGTGGTGGCAGTCATAAACATGGGGGTTAAATTGTCATTCGTTAACGCCCACCTAAAGAATTTCATCCACTTTTATGTTCAAACGAATGATGTTTGTTAGGTGATCCTTAACAAATGACGGTTTAACTCATGTGTTTACGACCGCCACCAGCATACCAAATGGAGCCATAGTGTCTATCAGTTGTTGTTGTTGGATATAGATAAGCATGCACACACACTCATGCACATACACACGCATATTCATCATCACCTACCCACAAACGCACTCATAGTGTCTATCAAGTGTCTTTTAGCTCAATTTACTTGAATAAGTTTGATAATTTTGTACTATGTTTTGGGAATTCGGTTTTATCATCCGGTGCGACTATTATACTATTAACAGGAATTTTAGTATCTTTTTATTCATCTAGGAGTTCGATTTTGCAATATCGAGGTGTTTTATTAAAATATTTTAATGGATTATTGTCGTATAATGGTTGGTTGAAGCATGTCATGTATTAATTTCTCAAACTCTGAGTTTTGATATATAGATATGCATAAAATGTTTATGGAGTAAATTGGGTTTGTATTGAAGGGTAGCCTTGGTGCACTGGTTGAGGTGTCGTCGTGTGACCTTGAGGTCACGGTTCAAGCCATGGAAGCACCCTCTTGCAAAAAATGCAGGGTAAGGCTTGCCTAAATTTCACGCTTGTGGTGGGACCCTTCCCCGGACCCTCGTTGCGCGGGGATGCTTTGTACACCGGGCTGCCCCCTTTGAGTCGATCAGTATGATGTCGGTTGTTTGTAATGGCACGGGAGTATAATTTTGTGCAATCTGAATAGCGAAGTGTATGCTTGGAAAGCATGGCCATCTATTTCAATGATGAAACACTTGAACGGGATAAGGAATGGCCCATAAAATCATTCAAAATTTCAAATGCCTGCGCCGCAACGTGAAGTTTACTGTTTGAACTTAATGCAATCACAGCATAAGTATTTCCCATTGATGTTTTAGCCTTCAACTACATGCCCGATGCAGATGCCTATTTTGCAAGGCAAGGCAATGCAATATTATTTTTGTAGAGAGAGAGAGAGAGAGAGAGAGAGAGAGAGAGAGAGAGAGAGAGAGAGAGAGAGAGAGAGAGAGAGAGACTTTCCCTTGAAGTTTGCAAAATTATAGCTTCTGAAATTACAAATATCTCTCCTCAATGTTTACATTTCATAACATTCATGCTCAAAAGTGCCCCTTTGGTGTAAATCTCCAAGAGGGTCTTTTTGTGCAAAAAATGTCATGACATATAAACATTGGGGGGGGGGGGTATGTAATTTTGAAAGTTAGAAGAGTGCAAGATGTAATTACATAAACTTCAAAAGTAAGAAACAACCTTTATGTTCTTTCTGCAATGTCATTCTCTCTGGTGACTGTAGGAGCCTTCAATTCCTAACATTTTTCTTCAGTATTTTTCATATACCAATTAAAAAAAAGAGCTCAGCACTTCCAAATTCCATTAGATTATTTATTTATTTCAATACCATTAACACTTTATCATAACCAATTGTTAAAAATAATACATGCCATACTGTTTTGGGCAACACCTGAGCCCTCCAAGAAAATGGGTCTAAATTATCAAAACAACAAGATGAATAATTCATTGATTTAAATAAGCAAGAACAAATCACTAAACAGACTCTATACAAAGCTGTAGAATTCATCATGCTCTCATTCAATGAAACCCCGAAGGCATTGATGATGCCGATCATCTCTTCAGAAGCCTCAACACATCGCCCACCAAATGCAACGATCCGGTCACCAGAACCTGAATTTGGGACGATCAAAACATCAAATTTAAGAATAAATGATGATTTCAAGAGTCGGATCAGTTCGATTCAGTTTTCTTTGGATTTCGATGTCTATAGTGCACAAACTGATTTGTTCAATATGATTCAAATTACGTGTATTAAACACGTTACATGGAAAAAAGACTGATCTTCAGTTCGATCTTAACCGAAAATCAACTTCAACTGAAGTGGACATAAACAAAGTTGGATCGAATGTTTCAGCTCGGTCCGGTTTGATTCAGCTCAGATTTTTTCTTTCTGATGTTCCGTTTGATTCATTCTATTTCTTAAGCGTGATCTGCTAATGATCATGCCATCTTATTCTATTTCTCTTACCTGAAGACGAAGAGAGGGGTTTTCCCGTGCAAAGTCCCTCAACAGTTTTACAGTCAAAGGCAATGAAGGGATGACTGCACTGTTGGTAAAGTTCTGGTTTGCTGAATCATAGTTTTGCGAAGGATCTCCGGTGAGCAAACCCAAAGACGACAATTTTGTCAGTTTCTC
Organism: Platanthera zijinensis; assembly: GCA_039513925.1. NCBI lineage: Eukaryota > Viridiplantae > Streptophyta > Magnoliopsida > Asparagales > Orchidaceae > Platanthera > Platanthera zijinensis. The sequence goes on along the minus strand of CM077092.1, from coordinate 37,067,431 downwards.
CAGTTTCGGACAGCTTTCGATGGTTGCATCTGAGAGGGACATTAACACCATTGCTTGGAAAAAGTGCGCATTTCGTAGATTAAATAGAGGATATAGACGAAAAAATATAGTAGTGATTACTGAATAAGGTAAATGCAGTAGTAAAATTCGCTGGAAAGAAAAAAAAAGTATGCACTCGTATAGATTTACATGATAAACATTTTCCCAACCAAGGTTTTAAAAATCGGACCGGACCGGCCGGTTCGACCGACGGACCGCCGACCGGCCACCCGGGCGGTCCGGTCAGGCCTCTAAAACCGGCCCCGCCAGAACCGGGTAAAACCCGGAAAACCGGCCGGTTGAACCGCCGAACCGTAAACCGGGCCAGTTTTTCAAAGACCGGGCGGGCCATGACACCCAAAATTAAATACTGAAAATGAGGGGGGCGGCAGGTTTTGAACCCATGCCAGTTCTAAATCAAACATGTAAGCAAACCACTCAACCATTTGGTCTTTGATGAATGTTTTTAAAATATATTATATACATATTATTTATAAATAATAATCTATATAATAAAAACACATGCATATAAATGTAAAATTGACAGCCAAATCTGACGGTGACGACCATATTTATCAAATATTATCACTTTCTTTATTATTTAATTAGTACATATTTTTTCAAGTAATTATAAAATTTGTTAAAGAACATAAAAATTGATCAAATATGTCAAATTCCCTCATTTTTATTCCTTTTCAATTATATTTTTGCTTACATGCAAAAAATTATGCTATTATTTATTTCAATTTTATGAGAAAAACAAAATAAATTAGAAATTATTGATATCGTGTATTGTACAAGCTTTTAGATTGATCCTAGTCTTACATAATACTGCAATCAATAGGCAATCAATGTGTGTTTGTGCGGCCGATTATATATATATGTATATTATGGGTCCCCTGGAAAAATGTGTAACGCGCATGCATTGTTTTTCCTCGCTCAGTTCATGGCCGGCGAGCCTCGCGTGTACATTTGGAAATACGCGTTACGTGTATTTTCATTATTCCAATTATATATATATATATATATATATATATATATATATATATATATAACGGTTCAACCCCGGTTAAACCGGTTGGACCGGTTCAACCTTGAACCTCTCCCTCCGCCGGTTCGATGCCCGGTCCGGTTTTCAAAACCTTGTTCCCAACTATCATTTTCAGCTTCTTTTCGTATTTTTTCCTTATTGAAAGTTGAAACCACATATAAGTGAGTCATAATGGCGGGTTGGTTCTCTAATCCACCTCCGAGTTGCAATCTTTTTCTTGTCGAGTAATCTCTTGCAAAAATTTTATTTGTATAACTCAACGATTTAACTTGATGACAGCTTGAACCTAGATTATGAGTGTCTTTTTTGGAACCAAATACACTACTATGAATTCAATGTAAGATGAGGAACCAACGGCTTCCTGGTACATGGTTATACCATCTGTAAAGTACACAATTTCTGATCCTTCTTACCCATAAGATACATAACTTAGGTGGTCTTGCCATGTTATAGCTGCTATCATTTTCAACACTGTTATCTTCCTCAAAAAATATTTTATTTTACCCCATAACTAATTACCAAGTGGTGGTAGAATCTTGAACAATTTGTCAAATGGCTTCAAAATCTTCACATTCACCATTGAATAGATCTCCATGTAGAATTGAATCGTTGAAAATCTTACCCCCAACATTTAATTTCCTTTCAATTGCATCAATTGCTTTGAGTAGATTTTATCGATGTGAAGCCAAACCAAGTGGCCAACTTCGAACAACTCGGTGATGATTATTATATTACGCTTAAGTTCTTCCAAGACATCTCAAATTGCTCATCCACACCCTAATACATTTATGGTGTTCATTCAATGAGTTTTTGTATTCTCTACAGCTCAGCACCTTCAATCTCAAAGAATTGCAATGTTGAATGTTAAAATATAAAAGCTTATGGTAGATATCCCAAATGGACTGCAAAAGGTGTCATGTTGCTGGAGCTATGATTTTGTGCGATTGAAAGCAAATTAAATGTTGGAATATTGTCTTCCCAGATTTTTGGCTGTTGTGAGTTGAATCCTCTCATAACAAGGACTGCAGTGTGATTAGCGACTTATTCCTACACATTCCTCTGTGGGTGAAAACGAATAACTCTTTCTAGCATCTTCCTGAAATAGCTAAAAAAATCAGGATAGAGACGACCGATTTGGGCGTTCTTAAATGAACCCACACATTCTTACAGAACAGCAAGCAATTTATTCCCCTCAAATTGTTTGTCTACAGATAAATAATACCATCATTTTTCGAGAATACGTTGACCGCAGCATGGATTAAATTAAGTCCCACTTCAAGTATTTGTTATGGGCCTATTTCTGGATCCCGTCAGAGGTGGCGGTGGAGACACAAGAGAAGCCTTGCTCAACCCTAACTCTAGAATGAGGATGAGGAGAAGTACTAGAAGGAGAGAGGACGAGACTTGAGAAAGTAGAGTTAGAGAGAGATAGAGAAATTTGATTTAGTTTTTTGGTAACTCATAAATGACCCAAGGGTCCCTAAATATAGGACCAGCGAAAACATGAGCATAAATACCCAATATAAAGAGATGCGTGAAACACAAATATTAAGACTTCATAATTCGTAACTATGACTCGACTCGGTACAACTAAAACAACTCGAACTCAAATACATGAGACTCATAATAATATAACCACCAGTAGATAACTGACGATATGTGACCCCTAACATTCCACCCATCCTTCAAATCGTGCTTGTCCTCAAGCTTGAATGAGAATTGTACGGTGTGGTAATCCGACTCTTTGATTTCCCTCCAAAACAACTCCTGGTAGTGCGTCGTTGTGATCGCGGCTGAATCGAGTAGAGGGTCGGCATCGTGCTCACATATAGCATGAGAGACAACAAGGATCAGGCATGGTAGTGGCGTTTGCAGAAGGAAGACCGTCAGACATAATATCTGACATTTTAGAGAGTGTGCCTGCCGCCTGGCGATGGCTGATAGTCGAGGGTGTTGAATGCCCTAGATGAATGTGAGCTGCGGCGATTGAAAGCGGTGACATCAGCCCCAGGGAAGAGTGGGGAGTGGTGTAGAAGGAAAGAATTTAGAGGAGCTAGTAGAGCAGGTGGCTGGAGTGGGAGCTACATAATGGAGACAACAATGACCGGTGGAGGCAACAAAAATTGTGGCGGCATGTTACGCACGCGCGGCGACGATTCTTTGGAGCATCTAATTTTGCATCAACATGCATTTAAATTTGTAATGACTTTTGATTGTGAGTGGGCACACCATCGTGAAAGGGAGAAGTCCCAGATAGGACCCACTAGACACTTTCTTCACCTAGTTTTTCCGATGGCGGGGGATATGGCAGGAGCCGAGCTTGACTGTGAGAGAGGAAGAGGGGAGTCTTGCTCAACCCTAATCCTAACTTGTGAGCGGGAGAAGAAGAGAGAAGACTAAAGGGAGAAATCAAATTTTTAATTCATGCATACATTCTGTGACCCTTGTTCACTTAAGTAGTCGGAGGGAAAGACTCAAACTATTACAATTACGCTCCTCGTCCAGGCTATATGATGTGTGAGTAAATTGTAATGCGTGAAAAGAAAGATATTGTGTGAGAAATAAAAACATAACTGTGACCACACATCATTGCCTCCATCATGGACCCGTAACGGACTCACCCTCGACAATTCCCCTTTCATTATCACAAACCTTTATGTCAACAAAATGAGCATAAGAAATAACATTGTATACTCAATGACAATAAACATAATTGTATTCACTTTAACAATTTATCATCCAACAATTTATTCACTATTATACCGCCGACATTCTTATTGTTAAACCTTTCCAATATACAATATTTTATAACCTGTTGAACCGTGAACCCAAAATGAATTCCATTACACTAAGGAGCCTCTATATATAGAGGAATTACAAGGAGGAGGAATAATTAAATAACATAAGTATAGTCTAACACTCCCCCTCAAGTTGGGCGAGTGATGTTGATCATGTCCAACTTGTCCACAATTATGCCAAATAAGTTCCCACTCAATCCTTTGGTGAGGATGTTTGCTAGCTGCCTGTTGGAGGGCACAAAGGGAGTACACACAATCCTTTTTTCAATGTTCTTGATAAAGTGTCGATCCACCTCGATATGTTTCGTTCGGTCATGTTGGACGGGATTGTGTGCGATACTTATGGCAGACTTGTTGTCACAATAAAGCAGGATGGGTCCATCCTCCGCAAGACCAAGATCACACATCAAGGCCCGAAGCCATAAGCCTTCACAGACACCCTGAGCCATAGCTCTGAATTCGGCCTCAGAACTGAAGCATGCCACAACTTGTTGCTTCTTGCTCCTCCAAGTAACAAGCTTGCCTCCAACAAGTGAACAACATCCGGATGTTGATCGCCTATCGTCCATAGACCCTGCCCAATCAGCATCAGTGTAGACTTCATCCTTTAGACCGGTGTTTGGAACGAACAAGATACCCCTTCCTAGTGAAGACTTGAGATACCTTAGAATTCTGTGTGCAGCATCCATGTGTCGGCTTTTGGGAACATGCATGTACTGGCTCACAACACTCACAACATAGAAGATATCTGGGCGAGAATGGGACAGGTGTATCAACCTCCCCACTAATCTTTGGAACCCAGAGATATCTTCAATGTTTTCTCCATCATCACACCCCTATCAGTGGTTTGCTTCAATCGGAGTGTCAGCCGGTCTGCATCCGCTCATTCCCATTTTTTCGAGAAGATCTAAAGTGTACTTTTGTTGCGAAATGAAGATCCCCTGCTTGGATCTGGCAACCTCTATTCCCAAGAAATACCTGAGTTTTCCCAGGTCCTTGACCTCAAATTCTCTTGCTAGCTTCTATTTCAAATTTTGAATTTCTTCAACATCATCATCTGTTATGACAATATCGTCAACATACACAATGAGAACAGTAATTTTTCCAAGTCTACGTTTGATGAACAGAGTGTGGTCAGCATTGCTCTGATAGTATCCAAATGACACCATAGCCTTGTGGAATCGGCCAAACCAAGCTATTGGGGACTGCTTCAGCCCATATAGAGCCTTTAACAGTTTACATACTTTTCCTACAGCACCAACCGGAGTAAGACCCAGAGGGATAGACATATAAACCTCCTCCTCCTAGTCACCGTGGAGGAAGGCATTCTTCACATCCAGCTGTAATAGGTCTCAATGTTTGCAAGCAACAACAGAAAGTAAAATCCTGATAGTATTCATTTTGGCCACCGGGGCAAACGTCTCCTGATAGTCGATGCCATGAGTTTGAGTATAACCTCGTGCAACCAACCTCGCCTTACACCTTTCAACAAGTCCTTGTGGGTTCTATTTCACCGAGAACACCCATTTGCACCCAACAAGTTTCTTTCCATAGGGAAGAGGAACTAACTCCCATGTATGATTCTTCTCCAGAGCCTGCATTTTCCCAACCATCGCCTCCCACCACATAGGAATTGCTATAGCATGTTGCCATGAAACAGGTATAGAGGCAGTAGAAAGGGAAGAGACAAAAGACTTGTAGGAGGCAGAAAGAGAAGCATAAGATACATAATTTGATAGAGGATGACGAGTACAAAACCGGATACCTTTTTGAAGGGCAATCGGGAGATCAGAAGGCCCTGAGTCAGGATCCACTGACTGTTCTGGTAGCATGACGGGAACTTGTGTGCTTGGTCTCGTGATACGCCGAGTATATACCTGCAAGGTCGGGGGTGAAGATATGGAGGAAGGTGGAGACATAGGGGAGGAGCTCACCACCACTGGAATAGAAGGACTCACTTCCACTGGTAGAGTGATAGAAGGACTCACTTCCACTGGCAGAGTCTCCCCCTGAAGTGAGGAATAAGGTGGAGGCATGGGCAGGAGACTGAGGGAACACCCGAAGATGGGGTATCAAAGAGAGGGTAGTAGGATTCAGATTCACGGAATGTGACGTCCATATTGACAAAAACTTTCCTGGTAGGCGGGTGAAAACACTTGTACCCTTTCTGTGTAGGAGAGTAACCAATAAAGACACTTGAGAACACGAGGGTCCAGTTTGGAGGGGCGCGGTTGGTGTATGTGAACAAAACAAACACTGTCAAACACCTTAGGAGGAAGCCGTGTAGAGGGCACCCAGAGAGTATCAAGGGGGGTAGAGGTCCCCAGGACACGCGTGGGCATTCGATTGATGAGGTACGCAACGGTCAGAACAGCCTCTCCCCAATAGAATTTTGGAAGGTGCATGGTGGACAAGAGACAACGAGCAACCTCCAGAAGGTGGCGATTTTTCCGCTCAGCAACACCATTTTGTGCTGGGGAATAAACACATGTAGTCTGGTGGAGGATGTCGTTATCTGCAAGATAGGTCTCAAATTGTGAATCCATGTATTCGCGACCATTGTCGCTGCGGAGAATTTTAATTTTGGATTGAAATTGGCTAGATACCATGTTGTGAAAACGTCTAAAAACAGAGAAGACATCACATTTGCGATGTATCAAGTACAACCATGTAGTACGAGAGAAACAATCAATAAAAGTAACAAACTACTCACAACCAGAAATTGAAGGAGCACGACAAGGACCCCAGATATCAGTATGAATAACAACAAAAGGGATAGAACTAGGCAACGAAACATTCGTAAATGAAGTACGATGATGTTTGTTTAGACTACAGACATCACACACAAAAATCTCAAAAACAATAATAGACAGAGCAGGAAATAATAACTTCATAACAGAGATAGAGGAGTGGCCTAGGCGACAATGCAAGGAGTACAAAGGGTGGGTAGTGATAGAATGAAGTGTTGCGGTAGGAGGAACAGCGCCAGAGTCAAGAACGTAGAGTCCATCCACCATGCTACCAGAGCCAATCACCTTCCCCGTCGTCAGGTCCTGAAAAACACAAGAAGAGGGAAGGAATGTCACAGAGCAATGCATGGAGTTAGTTAAATGACTGATTGAAAGGATATTACGAGTAAAGGTGGGAACATGAAGAACAGAGGACAAGGTGAGAGAAGAGCAGGGGATGGTACCCTTGCCAGCAATAGAGGCAAGGGAACCATCGACAATGCTCACCTTATCACGCCCAGAAAGAGAAGTATATGAAACAAAACCTGTGGAGGACCCGGTCATATGATCCATGGCTCCAGAGTCAATGACTCATTGAGTGGAAGACGGAGAAACAGCGGAGTGGGCACCTGGCAGTCCCGCGTGAGCGTAGGCGGACGAGGCTGAGGAAGACGGCTCAGTAGACATTCCCTGCATCATGCGTCGGAGAGCCAACATTTCATCTGCAGTAAAACCACCACAGGTGGCAGAAGCATCAACACCAAAGTAACCAGTGGAGATATCTTTAGTAGCATCGGTAAGATGGGCCGCACGGGGTGGAGCAGCATGACGACCTGAGAAGCGGCCAGAACCACGACCTCCACGAGGTGGAGCACCCCCCCTGGGGGTGGGGAATCCATGAAGCCTGAAGCAGGTATCCCGAGTGTGGCGATTCTTACCACAATAATCACAGAGAAGATGATCTTTATCAGAATTCTTCAGCTTGAGATCCCGGGATGGCCGAGTACCAAGAAGAGAGAGGGTGGTAGCGGCCAGAGCAGATCCTTCCGGCATAGGGTCAGGGAGAAGGGTCTGACGACGATCAAACTCCTGCTGTACTATGTTGTAGACCTCAGGAAGAGAAGGTATCGATGGTCGTCCCAGGATCTGAACACTGATTTGGTCAAAATCACGATGCAAGCCATGAAGGAATTCAAAGATGCGATTACGGTCATCCCCAGTTCGAACCATCGCCTCATCAATAGGTCTGACAAAGACAAGATGGTCAAAATAATCATATTCTTGATAAAGCTGTGTGAACTCCAAATAGTACGCGGAAGGTTGACGGTCACCCTGCCAAAGTAAGCTGATTCTGCGGTGCAACTGAAAGATCTGAGCAACACTGCCACGGCGAGAATAAGTAGACTCCGCACGACGCCAAATATCGGCAGCATTGTCAAGAAAGAGGTAGTTGCGGACAATGGACTCCTGCATCGAGTTTGTAAGCCAAGACATAACCAAGGAATTCTCAGATTTCCACTGCTGCCAGCCGGGAGAAGCCCTATCTGGTTCCTTCATTTGGCCCGTAACATAGCCAAAGAGACGCCGACTTTTGAGCGCCAGAGTGATGGAACGAGACCAGGAGAGATAATTGCAGTCATCAAGGCGGATAGTAGTGATCTAAGGAGTATTATGGTCGATAGTTGCACGGAAAAAAACCGACGGAGGAGGGCCACCGGAACCAGGAGGCGGAATAACTTCGGTAGAAAGAGAGGGAGAAGTCGGAGAAGCCACGCCACTAGAACCCATCGCGCAGGAATACAAATCCCGCAAGGGGGAAGAAATGCAGAGAAGGAAACAACCCAAGAATTAGGGCATCAAGAGATGAAAGGTAGAGGAGGAAGAATCCACCCACAAAAAAACCATTATGAAGGATGGAACTACAATATCAATATCAAGCACGCAACCTGGCTCTGATACCAATTGACGTATGACGAATCTATATGTGGCAGATGAACGATGCCCTAACCCTACAAGCAATGCAAATCCGACGACGAATTTAAATTAAGCAATAAATATTCAAACTACACACAAACAATTCTAGCAAAATAAAAATAATTCATTAGGAAAGCAGGACTTGGGCTTTTCCTCCGCGTGGAGGGCCAAAGCGAGAGTACGCGGTGAATAGTTTCTGCAAATCACAAAATAAATCGAGAACAAAATTCTACGATGGCTATTTATCCAAACAAATATAAAATCACATCATAATAGTTTAATATTGAGAAACAAGATCCATCCAACAAATAACAACTCACAAAACATGGGGGCCTACCGTAGGAGAGCAGATCCGGAGATATTCGGCATAATAGGAACGATCCAGAGAGTAACCGGTGGACAGTATGATGTGGGGGATGAGTGAATATTGCTTAGGGAAGGGGATCAGGATGCGGGAATGTAGATTCGGTGATTTGGGAGTGGATTCTGGGTTGTGGAGGTGGATCGGAGAGGTGGGGGTGGCTGGATCTGGGCTGGAATGCCTCATATCTGGAACAGATCCGGTGGAGGATGGAAGCTTGAAGGTGGTTCCACGGAGATAGGGGCGGCGATAACAAAACCGGGCGGTTGGAGGCCGCAAGGGAGGGGTGGCGGTGGCTGAGGAGGCAGGGGAAATAGGCGGTGGTGGTTGTGGGGTGATGGGAGGGGTTGGTGGCTGCTGTTGGGAGTGGTGGAGGGGCTGGCGACTGCTATTGAAGTTAGGAAAAGAGGGGTTGTAGGCGGCTGAAAAACAATAGGGTTGTAGGGAGCCCGACGACTGCTATGGGGGCTTTGGGAGGGTCGGTAAAGGGGTTAGAGGTGGGGAAAGGAGGCCAGGGTTAGGTATTACCTTGGAGAGGAAGATAAGCGCCTAGGAGTCATCACCTAAGGTTCCACGAATTCGGCACTGCGGGATGATTGCAGGATTCTAGGAATGAACTCTCCAAAATCTGCAATAATCTCCAACAGTCCACATACACTCTTATTTATAATAAATAGATATCTGGGCTTCCCACCATCGACGGCTATGATTGACCGGAGATGGGGTTGCCCGGTTACATCAAAAATAAAGCAAAAAAAAAGACAATGTAATATATGAAATTGTGTCGGAACGACGGACCGGACGCATCCGTGGAGTCGAATCATCGATCCAGACACGCCATATATGGTAAGTAGACAATCGGCCCTGAACGGGAACAGAACTCGTCCTCTATTGCGGGTCCGCGTCCCCGCTCCGCATAAAAAATCCTCATTTTTATATAGCAAACCACATAAAATTTGTACCTAATCAGCCCTTGCCACTCTCCAATATAATTGGCGTTCATGGCACGACAATTTTGAAGTCGCCTTACCTATTTTTTCAACATAGTCGGACAAAGTTATGGTGTGTGATTTAAGAGTGCTATCGTAGAAACCATTGTTATTTCTATTAAAAAGTTCATTGGTAAAAATCCCCAAAAGGGAGCTCATTGTACATTTTCATCTTTGTTGCATTTAGTCTTACACCTCCCATAAAGAGGGGGCATCCTCATGTCCGTGCTAAGGCTCATGTCAATACTACCGAGTCTGAGCATTCTTTTTAGCCCCGCTCCACTCTTCCACCTAAATCGGGTAGATAGTTCTCTTTGGTAGATATTGAGTCTCCGATTAGTGTTTCTAAGCAATCTACCTCCATTGCAATTTCTTCAGGCAGCATGTGTAAGGAGCCGGTCTACTGTGAGTGCGCTACAGGTCTGCAGACTAGTGACCCCAACCCATCTACACGGATCTGATCGGTCGTAGTCGTTAATTCCAATGTTAGGTTGTTGAGGCTGGGGCTGAACCATAGACCTCATAGATAAGGAATCACTAAACTAGTCCTCATCACCACACCATTGGAATTAGCGAATGCGGCCAATCAGATCCATGGAGATGGGTCGGGGTCGTTGGTCTGCAGATCTGCATCGCACCCACAGTAAACCAGGGCGTTACAACATGCAAGTTGTTACTGAGGATAAGTGACTCATCAACTTTGGTACTACCAATCATATGACTGAGAACTCTCCTGTCTTCTCTCACCTCGAGAAGCATAAGGATTACTACTGTATTTTTGGTTGATGACTATCATGATCCAGCATATGGAACTGGAGTTTTTGCTTGTTACTATCACCAACCTTCTCCAATTGGACGACACTACATGTTCTGAATTTTCCTTGCAATATGTTATCTGCTATTACTCTCCAAACAATTACACCACTCTATCTCACTTTCTCCCACTATTAGATATTTTAAGGGCTTACAATCAAAGAAGACAATTGCTATTAAAACTGAATGGGGAGCCTCTACCTCTTGGAGAATTTTCCCACATTCTCTGCATTTGTAGTCTAAACTTCTCTGCTTTATTGACATCACCATCTTGATCATCCTCCACTTTGGCTCCTCCAATAACTCTTGTTGTTTTTTCAGTCCGAGCCCATTTATAATGTGAAGCTTGTCAATATGACGAACATTATTGTACTACTTTTTTAGCCAAACTTTGTAAGAGTTATGTTCGTCCTTTTGACCTTGTTCATTTGTATATCTGGGTCCTAGCCCCACAAAGTGTTGGTGGCGGAATTATATTTTATTACTTCATTAGTAAATCTTTTAAAAGAAAAATATGAATTATTCTTTGTTTTCTATAAATTTTATAATGAAATTCATACTCAGTTTGGTTTACCCTTAAAAATTATACGGACAGGTAATGCGAGGGAATACATGAGCCACCATTTCTGCTCTTTATATAACTTCAATAATATCATTCATCAAACCAGTTATGTGCATACATTCCAAAAAAATAGATTGGAGGAAATAAAAAATCGTCATTTCTTCTATGTTGGCGGAACACTCAATATCAAAGAAATGTTCCTCACTCCTATTAGGGTCATGCGATTCTCATTTCCAATTTTCTCATTAATCATCTGTCTTCCTCTACTCTTCAGAGTAAGACACTTTTCTCTTCTTCATTCAGATAGTACTTCTTTTTTCCTCACTCCTCGCGTGCCTGATTGTGCTACTTTCGTCCACACTCCCGAGTGTGGTAGAGAAAAACTCTCTGCTCACACCACTAACTGTATCTTCGTAGGGTACTCTCCTACTCAGAAGGGATATTGTAGTTTTGATCCTATCTCCAAACGTCACTATGCCTTTACTGATGTCACTTTCTTTAAGTCCACCCCTTATTCCTCAAAGGAGGGTAAGTCTCTTACTCTTGAGATCCCTTCTCTCTTTACCACCTTTCATTCCTAATCTCTATTCCCTCCTTTGACATTCATGCTCCTCCACCAGGCGTCCCACAACCCGCACAACATCCCCAACATATAGCTCCTCTTTTACCTTTTCCTTATCATTATCAATGGCATCCTGCTACTCCTGCTCTCCTAGTTCATTCCACTAAAAAATCCCCGACGTCAGCTCCCAAATCATCTCTCTCCTCTTCGGACGGTTCCTTCAACTCAGCAGACTTGGACCTAGATGTTCTAATTGCTATGCAAAAAGGGATAATTGGGAGTACACAACATCCTATTACTAATGTTGTGTTTTATGCCAATCTCAGCTCTTCATGCAACAAGTTTGTCTATGCACTCTCTACTACCACCGTCCCTATTGCCTATCATAAAGCTCATCGTATACCTTGTTAGAAGGGGGGTATAGAGGAGGAGATATTTGTCTCAGCATCGCTTGGGATCTTGTTCCTATCCCACCTAGAGGTAATATTGTTGGTTATCGACAGATACAAGACTTGTCAAGGGGTTCACCAAGACATATGATGTTGATTTCTTTGACACATTTTCTCGGGAAAATGTCTTAGTTGGTGATTTGTGAGCAACCTCTCAGTTATGTTGCTCAAGGGAAGACTTGGGTGTGTAAGCTACAAAAGGTCATCTATGATCTTAAACAATGTCCTCGAACATAGTTTGGAAAATTCAACCAGGCCGCTTCTACCATTGATTTTTCCAGAAGCAATGATGATCGCTCTCTTTATACAGAAGATCGACCAAGACATATGATGCTGCAAGATTTCTTACAATAAGACACCCAACACATTTTCTCGAGAAAATGCTCTCAGCTTGAACACAACATAAAAAGGAAGGTAAAAGAAGGTTGACAACGTGAGACAAAACAACAGCCACCGAGGCCCAACCGCGTGTCACCGGGGATACTTCAACCGGGCAAAGTCCACACGACGTTGGTCCGCAAACTGATCATGACAACGCTGGATACACTCAGAGCGGAAACAAGGTCAACCACGAAAGACGAAACCAACCCTACCAAATCCAGAGAAAACAACGAGGAGACACAAACAACATACGAGATCGATCTGGGGGCCATGTGTGACTAACGCAAGAGTCGGGAAAGAGGCATCCGAGTCGCGTTATCGCAAACACTCCCCCTCGCGTGGAATACGTGCATGAAGGCATAAACAATGCATGAGGCCGTGACGAACACTCCCCCTAACGTAGACCACGTGCACGTGTGGGATCCTCGTCGGGTACATGAAACCAGATCACGTGGAGAAGGGGCCGAAATCTCATGCGAAGCAAACGAACACAACATCCACAATCAACAATAACAACTTTTAAAAAAAAACTTAAACCCTAAAAAGAGAGAGCTGTCGAGCTGGATCTGAAGAAGAAGGCCGGTCCGAAGACGGGGCAGTTGCTGGAGAAGAAGTTGTTGCAGCAGCAGCAGGCCGGAGAAGAAGAAGCGACAGAGCAGCATCCATGCCGGAGAAGAAGAAGCGGCAGCAGCGGCATGCCGGAGAAGATGAGCAGCGGCAGGCCGAAGAAGAAGAAGCTGCAGAGCAGCAGCCATGCCGGAGAAGGAGAGACAGGCGTCGACGTCGTCGATGTCGCACAGGAAGCAGGCGACGGCGACGGAATCACAGCCGTTGGAAGTAGACGGTGAAGCCGTCAGGAGAAAGAGAGAAGCGCAACAGGCGATGGAGCAGTCGGGAGAAGACGCAGAGACGGAGAAGCTGTCGGGAGAAGACGGTGACGGATGCACAGTCGTCGGAAGGAGAAGATGAAGTCGTCGGAGCCGTCGATGTCGCAGAGGAGAGCCGACGGGAGAAAATCATCCAGGCCTGGCGAGCGCTCGTCGATCCCTAGCCCCCGTCGATGTCGCAGAGAAGAATAGAGGCCCGCTCCCGTATCGGAATCAAGGGCCGAGCCCGTAGACGGGAGCAGGGGGTGAGAAGCACTCGTCGAGCCCTAGCAGGCGAGCGGAAGGGAAAGATCGGGTCGGGATTCAGGAGGGTGTAACAGTAGCCGGGAGAAAAAAAATTTAATTAGGTTTCAGAGTGATCGAACCCTCTGATACCATTAGAAAGAAGAAATGAAATGAAAGGTGCAAATTTTATTCATCCACATAGGGACAATATATAGGATTACAATAAGACACCCAACACCGATAGGCGGTGTGGGACTAAACTCACTAGTAGTAAAATACTAACTTTAACACAAACAAACATCGTCAGACACATTTTGTTACAAAAGATATAAGTCCTCTCAACCATTTTTTGGGAATTGAAATTGCAAGATGCAATAACACCATAGTTCTTTCCCAATGAAAGTATGTCATAGATTTGCTCGAAGAAACAAGCCTTCTTGGTACAAAACCCTATCGGAATCTTATACCTATGTACACTGACAGACTCTGAAATAAGACATCTCCTCTACAACATATCACTCATTATAGACATTTGGTTGGTAAACTTATTTATCTTACATAACCAGACCTAACAACTCCTTTGTTGTTGAAATTGTCAGTCAGTTTATGCAAGCTCCCAAAGAATGTCATTTGGAAGATGCATTAAAATATTAGAATACATCAAAGGACCTCTGGGCAAAGTACTATTGTTTCAAAGATCAAATACGCATTAATATATTCAGATGAAAGCTATGTAGATGATAAAAGAGATCAAAAATTCTCTTCTGGATATTGCACGTATGTCCGAGAAAATTTTGTCACATGAAGAAGTAAAAAACAAGTAATGGTGTCCAGGTCAAGTACATAAATTGAATACAGAGGTATGACTCAGACTGGTTGAAAGTTAGAGTGGTTGAGAATGTTTTTAAAAAGATTTTAGTGAATCTTACAACTATCATCTACTGATGTTTTGTGATAATAAAGGTGTCATATAGATATCCAAAAATCTTGTATTCCATGAATAAACAAAACATATAAAAAATGATTGTCAATTCATCGGAGAGGAAGTTATCAACAAGTGTATGCATATTAATAAAGAGTTGACCGACATTTTCACCAAACTGATTTTATCTTTCTTTTTTATTTGTGTTAAGATGGGAATGACGATATAGATGTTCTAGCTTGAAGGAGAGTGTTGAATCCAATTAGTAAAAAGCCCAAAAGGGAGCTCATTGTATATTTTCATCTTTGTTGTATTTACTCTACATCTCCAAATTTATACTCTTCCTCCTTATCTACTCTATAAAAATAGGGAGTTCCTATATAATAAGTTAGTAGTTTTGAAATAATAATCATTTAATATTACAATTTGTCACAATTTCTAACCATAATTGAGACAGGTCAATACTGCTTCTTGTAAATATCCTAGAGCTAGAAATATAGAAATGTTGACTTATTTCATGAATTTTGGTACAAGTTTTCTGTGGATTATCAACCAAACATCGCCTCTCAAACTTAAGGTGATGCCATAGCTACCTAAAGAGACAAATCTGAAAAAATTGATTACCAGGAAACTGAAGTTTGAGAACCTACAAGCCTGCAATTCTTCAGAATTAGATGTTAAGAAGTAAATTTTATTATATGATCATTTACTAAGACCTTCTATTTAACTTTGCGTTATTATCGTGGCATTCCCTTTATCCCAAATTATCAAAATATCCCCTCTAAATTTAAATTATTGGCATGCATGTACAAATAAATGCAAAGTTTGCACAAAGGGACACAAGCTTTCCTGAATCTATGAACATTTTCTAAATTGAGTAATTACAAAGCTACGGAAGACCCATCAAGATCTAACAACAATATGAATACCTCTTTTTCCATGGATTAGTTTCTCCCAGACTCTTTGAAGATTGGATTGCCATGACACGTCCTGAGAAATATCCGATGAAATTGTGGATGTGCCCGAATCAACCTTGTGATATGTCGACATGTTAGGGACAAAAAAGGCTTTCGAAAAATGGACACCTGAGACATGAATAATGTTAGAGCGGCTTCCCATGATATTAAAATCACAAAAAAAGCTTTCTGCTACTTTGTGATGCTACATTCCTTAATAAATACAATTGCATTAGTTAAGCATGAAAAAATTGTAGATCAACCAAGTACAATTAATTTAGCCTTCCTTTTCTCTGGCAAACAAGGATGCACCTCAACATGTATACAGCTAGCTAAAAATGAAATATGATGCGTTTTTTGCTAAATTGAATCGAAACACAGCTGGGAAAAATGTCAGCACTGATGTGATAAGTGCAAGCTGTTTTGATTCAGTAACATGTTTGGAAAAGGATTGTTGGATATTTAAACCTATTGAAATTCTGATCCTCGCATCTTCATTGTTAGTTCAACTCCCACATTTCTGTCCTCTTCCCCGTCGTCTCAATCTATCCCAACACTCAAAGAGGGCCCAAAGGAGTCATAATCAGTAACACGTGTGGGTCTAAATTTTCTTGTTCCTTAGATCATTCTGTGAACAATTGTGAGAAATGCAATAGATTTATACATTCTTTATTGATTTTGATTATTCGCCGGATATACTTTTGGTTGCTTGCATCATTCTAGGTTTAGTTAGAATTTCTTTGGCACTATACCTAGGGTTTGTATACTCCACACTCACCACCCTACCCTACATCAAATTTAGTAAGCCTAATGTTTTGGTCATATTTATATTTTGTAGCGGTGAGGTATTTAGAGGACTCATGTCAAGTTCGGTCATAATTTGTCATATGTAGTAGTAAAGTTTACCGGTTATCCAAGAATAGTCATTGTGATCATTTGACATGATTTTATCATGATATGGACGAGTATCATTTAGTTCATTGTCGTTACACTCTTGTATTAGAGGATCCATAGTCTGTTTATGCTCGACCCCATAGAGCTCCTCCGCAGAAATCTTCATATTATCATGATGATAATCCTCTCCCTCAGCACCCCATTCATAGAAACCGTCCCGAACTATGTTGCGATTAAATTAAACTAGTGATGGCTACTATGATTATTATTGAGAACCCCTGCCCCCCCAAGGGTATTATTACGAAGATAACATCACACGAGGTTCAGCCATGATGCGACATCCTTTGACGGTCTGCTGGACCCAAAGTCATTCACGGATTGGTCAGTAGACATAAAATTGTTGCTTTGAACTGTATGAGATATTCGATGAGTGTCGCGCCAGGTTTGCGAAGATGAAACTTCATTTATTAGACCAACTTTGAGTATGAAATTGAGAGCGGTGGCCATTGCCCATCTTTCAATGGGCGGACATGAGGAGACAGTTAAAGGAGAGGTATCTTCCGCATTGTTGCAGAAGTCGGACGATGACAAAGATTTTGGGGAGAAAAAGGCACAACATCAACCTGTTAAGCAAAAATATCATTTTAAAAAATATCGCTCAATATATCGGTTTTACTACAAATATCATTTTTACCATATATATCAAACGACATCTTGCGGCCGATATATCAACGAGTGCTGAATTTTTTTGTTAATTTTTTAAGCGTTCGAGAGGTAATATTTTGTTTTGTGCTTCATTTAGTGCATCTCTCTGAGCCTAGCTTCGACAACTTTCTTGTCACACTCTCATTTGGTGCTTCTTTATGTCGTTTACTGTCATTGATGCCCATTTCTTGTGTATTTATAAACATACATTATATGTATATATATTTATATATAATTTATAAACATACATAATATGTACAATTGTAAATATTTACAATAAAAATGTAGATATAAATAAATTATTTGCGTATTAAAATCTGACATTGTAAAATATCCCTGATATTTTCCCGGCAATCTAATATCCAACATTTCAAACACAAACTTACATGAACCCGACATACGACATCTGCAACTTTGATCTTTTGCTATTCTATAGGAATCATCTCCTTGATCAGTTACATGTCCATCGGCAAGGGCCGCTGTCTGTTGGTGATTATACGACTCCGTTCAATGATTTAGTAGAGAGGAGTGCAATTAAGAAAATGCCAAAAGGGATCCTAGTTTAGATCTGACTCCATGTCAAGATACATAAGGAGCTAATTCTTTACAGCTTTTCTTTCGAACAGATATTTCATCGTGCTCTTCACTACAAGCATTATCGAAGAATTAGAGGACCGAGATGACTTGACCCACAATCTAAATTGCTCTTTATTATGATCCCCTTCAGCCAAAGCGTGTGCCTAGTCGCGTTCCTACTGATACGAGAGGTTTGACACCTAACTTTGGCTCCATCCCCTATCCGCATGAGGTTTAGTGCCCGACGAGTAGGATACCATTTGATTATGGGATTGACTGTGACCTTGGCTTTGTGTCGCAGACTGAGAGTATCATGATTAAAGAGTATGGTCAGTAGAGTGAGTGCGAGCGATCCAGTGATCTTTGTGGTGGTGTGTCCTTCCCCATACCACTTACACTTGACCTAGTTATTGTTCCGATCACCTTTGAGTACAAGTTCCTTAGAGTCTCTTCACGTCGTACTGCCTGGTTACATCTCGAGTAAGTCAAGAGCCCAGTAGTATTAACCTTATAGTCGCTGACTCAACAACATGTTGTCACTGATGGTACTCATTCGGGAGGGTCATCATGTTATTGATGAATACTTTGATGAGACTCCTAATGAGTCACAACTTCTTGATGAGGATGAGTTTCAAGTGAACGACTTGTCTATACTGGATACTTGAACTCTCTTCAAGTCATATCATCGAGTTCTCCCTTGATGGGAGATTTTTAGCTTAGTATTGAGTACATAGAGTTTGCATCGCATGTGCTTAAGGACGCTTCCGATGCTTCGGGAATCTGTATAGTTGCCCCTCACACTTTTGACAAAATCTTGGATAACTCCATCTACTGACCCACATGATGAGTTTTTCCTTCTTGGAGACACTCAAACACATTCTAGAGTCGTGTCCTATTATCGATGTCTAAGGTATTTAGGCAAGTGATCGTCACGTACGTGACAGATAAATCCTATCCTCCGGGAGACCTTCGACACTTCAGTGACTCCTACCTTAGTGTTGAAGTATTGCATAGTCCTTTGGTATGAGCACACCTGCTACTTTTACGCACACCTAAAGAGCCTCCTGATATACCACTAGTTCTAGACATACATCGCATTGTTGGACCACCTCTTAGAGAGTGTCGTGTTTGTTTGTTCTTCATTTGCATCTTCTGCACGAGTCTGCTGAGTTTTTTTTCACCAGCATGAGTATGCTAAGTTTTTTGTTCGCCATTTGCATGAGTCCATTGAAGTCGATTGTTCATCAGCTGAATAAGTTGCATGAGCCGATCCGATGAAAATTCTGTTAATAATGAATCGTATAAAACTTATGCAGATAGTCACAAGCGGGACCAAATATTTCAATAAGGTGTGCATGTGATGGTTCGTGCATTGGAGTGGTGAGGCTCCCCAAGAGCCCTTCTAAAAATGGAATGTCAAGTGAATGGGCCATTATACAGACATGCGAAGGATAGGAGAAAATGCCTACAAACTCGACATCCCTAAGAGTAGTCAATGTTGAGGACTTGATGACTTATTTTGAGCCTCGCAAGTACACGGATTTGCACCATGACACCATCCTAGAGCTTGTCATGCCTCATCCACAACACCACACTCAACCCTCAACCCCAGCCCTCTGCATCCCTAGCCGACCTCCTCCCTTCAGTCCCATACCCCTACGAACCCTAGTCGCACCTCTCGAAGCCTTCTCCCTCAACAACTAAGCCCTTTGCTTCCATACCTAGTTTAGGCCTAAAAGAACAACCCTACCTCCCCCTATCCCTGGCTAAACCTTCCAATAGAAGAAATCAAGTCATAAGAGGAAAAAGTAATATCCATGTATTGAAGGCGATTTTCTTTAAATAGCTAACCTTGTTTAGCATCATAGAGTCAGAAAGAATAGAGATTTGGCTCCTATTACTCCACATAATAAGAGGCATAGTGTAAAAAGTACTTGAGATAACAAGTTCATAAGTAGAGGAATTAAAGCTTTTCTTTAAGCATGCCAATCTAAGAACTTATCATGGAATCTCAAGCAGTAGATGAACCAATAGCTCACTTTCCTTGGAGCATAAGTTCTGGACAAACAACAACACCATCATCATTGGACCCATCCAAATTATTTGGGTTCAACTTTAGGTATCCCAACTTGTTCTTACTACGTATTGTCTAAGCTATTAAACTTATTGTTCGGAAATCACTTTGAATTACTTTTATCAATGTTACCTTAGGTCTAACAATTCATCATCTTAATTCTTTCATGCTAATTTTATCTACTCATAAAATAAATGTATTTTTTACTGCTTATTGTACATGTAAAAAACCACACGAGTCTATTTCCCTTTATCAAGTCTATTTCACGTTATCATGATAGTTGTCACTTCAATCATTCTAACTTTAATCATTATTTAATCAATCCTTCCTAATTTTTCCGCACATTCCATTTAACATTATAATTTCTATCACATTCAACTTGGAAATCAATGGCCTATTTATTGTCCAATGCTTGAGTCGATACAGTATTGTTGACATAATTGTGGTTTATAAAAAATTTAACAGGGTTTAAATGATAATCACATTATATTCTAAAGGTTTACATTTTTAGTAGCCCAACTTTAGCTCTAATGCTATAATTTATATCTTAATTCTTCTATACAATAAATCTTACTTAACCCTTCCACTAAATTACCACATCATACCTTTGTTCAACTAATTATAAGTCTGCTATCTTCTAAACATGTTGACCATTGTTTGCCTTTATCTTCAGAAAGGGAACTTTAGACAAGAAATTAAAAGTATAGAGAGCAAAAATAAAAATTGAGAGATCTACCCAATGAAACCACACATGCTGAAAATCATTTATGAATTCTTTGTTAGCCGCCTTATTTTATCAGCGTGACTACAGATATTCCCATAAAATAGATTTAAAACAAAATATCATTTTCAGGCAAACAATGATTTCAAGCATACAACAAATGCATGAAGTGAACCATCGAATGTGCATAAATAATATGGCAAATGCCTCGGCTGGATCCACTCCTTTCCACTCAAATTTTCAACAGAAACATTAATCATACTTCCTATATATCTGGTTTTATAAGTAACAGCAGATTACTATACTGTGTTTTTTTTTTGCTATAAATGATAAATAAAACTAATCCATGCCAAGTACATACCATTTGAAGAACACGTATTAATCAGCTGAGGAAATAGCAGGTTGGGATCTCGTACTTCCATGCAGTTGAACAATAGAATCTGAAAAGGGAATAAAAATAGTACAAAGAACATTTTATCTGAGCTAGAAGAACTGGAAAAGACAACAAACCCTCACAGAGTGGAGATCCATTAGAAGAAGTGCAGCAAGAAGCAACATGCAGATATGTAATTACCTTCCTTGAAACTTTCTCTGCTACATTGTAAGAGCTCTTATTCTTTAATTTATTCTGGCAATCAGTTTCGTCGACATGACCATTTTCATCAGAAGAATGAAGGTCATCTCGCGCAACACTGGAAAACCATTTTGCACAAACTTCCATGCTCTCTGGGCTATGTGCACCATCTAAGTAAAAGATCAAACCACCAGAACTATTGTTAATTTCAGGCCTCTCAGAAGAATCACATAGTTCATCACAGACAACTTGAGCTCGTCCAGAAAGATGGGCAGTGGAAAGACCTCTTAGAAATGGTTCTGGTAAATTTGCATCCCAATTTTCCTACGATGAAGCTTTGCTGGTTAGGAAATTACTTTTTAACAGAATTAAAAACGAAATATGTTCTAAATTAGGAGCACAAAGAAAGATATACAAAATCTCATGAGAGTACAATTACCGGGATAGCAGCAGGGAATAATGGTAGATTTATCTAAAACATTTGCTTGGATAAATGAGAGTGGATCTTATCTTCACCTTAGTAGACCCTGTCTCAGCCTGATCAGACCCAACCCATCACACAATGGCTCTGTTTGGCATACCGGTGTCATTTTAAAAGGGGGAAGTTAAAAAAGGAGATACTAAACTGTATTTTAAAAACTGTGGTTTTAAAACTGAAGTTTTGTTTGGGTAATCTTCGTTTCGGTGACGGTTTAAATTATTTTCAAAATTATCTTCACATGAATTTTATTTATTTCGGGCCATTTTTTCTGAATTTTTAAAAACAAAATTAGGTATTATATCTGTGATTTTTTTACAAATTTATGGATATAATTATATTTTTTATATGAGTTAAATTGATTAAATAAAAATAAATTAAATTAAAAAAGTATCCCAAACGACCGTTTTGAAACGGTGAATGGAGGTCTCCCTGACTTTTTCAAAACGGAGGAAAAAATAGGTTTTAAACCGGCCGTTTTAAAATGACAACATTTTAGTTGTTTCCAAACAACTTTTCTTCGGTCCGTTTAGAACTGAATGGAGTCAAAACGGGCTTCCAAACATAGCCAATATCTGCTAGCGTGCTAGGCTTATCCCCTCATAGACAATAATCATCCCAGTGGCATCTCCGCCACCATTAAGCGTGTTCATTATTCAGACGTCTATATAACTGTTATATCATTTATATTAAAATCCACCTTGAGATTCAAAAGAATACTTTTACGGGTGCACAATGGGGATGACAGAGCGTGGCCATAGTCGTCGATATCTTTATTTCTTGCACCGTGTCTTTTTTTGTGTACTATATTTTATTCAAATATCATGTAGCCCGGTTAGGGCATAACTATAATAATATGAATTTTTCCATCTCCCTATATAGTGAGCAAGGGAGGCCATCGAATGACATGCAAGAATTAAACCTAATTTCTCTTCTTAGTCCTCTCTCCTTCTCTCATCCTCTCAAGTTAGGGTTGAGTACCACTCCCCTCTCCCACTTCCTCTCTCTCAGTCAAGCTCAAGTTCCTTTGTATCCCCACCATTGAGAAGGCTAGGTCAAGAAAGGTTCGAAAGAATTTTCTTTGAGATTTCTCCTTCTCACAACCACGCATCCAATCACAATCGGTAGTACATATCAACTTGGTATCAGATCCATCTTCCCTCAATCATTTCCTCCCCAGCATGCCAAGTCTTTGCTTCCAATCAACAAAGATTCCGCCTTCTGCGATAGGCGTTCTATGTTTTCGAGTTGTTGATGTTAATTCCGACACTCGTGTCTGCAGCAACCCTGGCGACGATGCCCCGGATAAAGCACCATGTCATGTCACTCTTCTTGGACATGACCGGTCAGTCTTCTATGTCAACATTCCAAATTCTTGACATGTCGAATTGCGCCCAACAACTCAACATTTCACTTTCGCAACCATCAAGACAATTTCCGACATAATCCAACGTTCCTTCCATCATCGACGACAACATTTCTAGGACATCTGACACAAACCTACATTCGTTGGGCTTCCCAACCCTCCTGCAACACTCTGAGAATCCTTCCCCTACCACTCGAGTGTCCAACACTATGAATCAATCCTCCCAGCCCCGACATTTACTGCCATCACCTTCGAGTAACACCTAAGCGACTATAGAGAACATGGACGAAGACGATCATACCCTCGCTCAGGTTATGGAGTTAATGCAAAGTGGATAACGGAAAAGCTCAATAGTAAGACACATTTGGGTGCTTGACAACCTACCTCGATGGCATGCGTCTTCCACCTCAGCCGGCATACCATCCCACGATGTGAGTTCAAATCGGGGTGGGCTGCAACACGTTGTGCACTCCGATCCCCATGCATGTCGGCTCGCGGGAGGTAGCATCACGTGTTATGTAAAGCTAGATTCTTCCCATTTGATGGGAAGAGCAACCGTCGGGCTTGGATCACAACTTGTAAGAACTTCTTTACCAACCATTAAACATTGCTGAATAATTGGATAAGATGGCATCATTCTTCCTCATGGGCTCGACATAGTTATGGTATGTCCAGCTTACACAGAAGACACCAAATTTGAATCGGGTAGACTTCAAATACTACTGCAATCTGCACTTTGGACCACCTCTCCGCGGCAATCCATTGTGCGACCTCATCTCCCTCAAACAAACAAGGTCAGTGGAAAATCACTTTGAGAACTTTCAAATGTTACTAGCACATGTCCATTATGTATTGTTAGAACATCAAGTGCATATGTTCACTGTCAGCATTCATGAACGACTGCGTAGAATTCAAAGCACCGCATGAACTCAATACTACCATGAGTCTAACATGTATCTGTGAGAAACAACTCCTCATGAACAACTCATATAGCAGGTGCCATGGGAGGAACGAGAGCAATCGTCAGGAGGGCACCACCTATGAAGCAATGACACTTCAAAATGCCCGAAGTGTCGGTGTCGGATTCTATGATATGCATCCTACATGGGGACATGTGTCCGACACGGGGACACGCGCGGACACGCATGTTGGAAGCCCGACACGCTGGCTCACGCGGGGCTCACGTATCTCGCTCAATCAGACATGTGTGTCCCGCTCATCAACTAATTTATAAAAAAATATGCCCTACTTCTACATCGATCAACATGCCCTAGCTTCTGTGATTCCTCACACGCCAATCCTCGCCGACCTTGCTCCATCCTTCGGCGCTACTCGCCGACCCTGCTCCAGGCTCCGATGCTCCTCGTTGGCTCTGCTCCAGGCTCCGGCGCTCCTCACCAACTCTGCCCCAGGCTTCTACACTGCTCACCATCGTTCTTCCCCTCCGCATCTGATCGGACAGAAGTATTGAGCCACTCTTGTCTTTCTTTCTTTCTGACTTATTTTGAACAGGTTTAGCAGCTCCAGTAATTGCTGCAGGAGTTGGCGCTATGGCTCCCACATTAAGAGCTTTGGTTCCTGTTTTATTAAATATTTTAGGATTTTCATAATTATAAAAATAAATATTTGGAATACGTGTCCCAGTGTGTCGTAATATGGTATTTTTGAGAATTGACGAATCTTGTGTCGTGTCGTATCATGTGTCAATGTTAGTGCAACATAGGGCACACCTTCTTATCACCCTAGTAGCATCTCAAACACCCCCAAGGGCAGGGATTCCAATAGTACTCCAGTCTATATATGCCTGCCCAGAGCGAAATTAGCAGAACAACGCAATGGGGGCTTTGTTTCTAATGATTTCATGGCAAAGGGAGTTAAAGAGAACACCAAATTACAACATAAACAATAACCATTATGCCAATGATTAGGAATTCAACAGCATTCCTAGGCATTTGTGACAATATTAGCCTTTATTGCACTGACTAATGATGGTGCATCAAAGTACTTTTCAAAAGCAATACATGTAAATGCTTGTCACGTGGGAGGTAGCCATAAAACATCAGATTGACTCTCTAGATAAGAACACCATGAGATCTGGCCAAATTATTAGACAAAAAGAAGACATTGCATAATAAGTAGGTGTACGGGGTTTGGATACGTGTATTTTTATCATCATGTATCTTTTATTTTTAAGGTCATTATAGCAATATGTATGTGAGCCCTCTCCCTAATACAAGTAGGCATGCACGTTTTAGTTATCTTTATGCTTTGGGTTTGAGATCTTTCTTTGTGAAAGAAACTTCAAGGAGGAACCAGCCTCCTGGGGTTAGGCACGAGTATTTCTCATGAGTGTATTCAATTTTTTGAGTTTTACAGCTAGCTAATTTTGTGCAGGTAACATGAACTCTGGATGGTGTGGGGTGGTCGGGCAGTCATGAAAGGAGCTAAAATGGACCTCCCTCGTCAATGAGAGGAGCTGCCGGAAGAAGATGGGAGTGGAGGGGGTTGGCAGGAGCCCGGCGTTGCTGATGTCCGGCGGATCCGCCTGTGAAGAAGCTCGGTCGGCTGACAAAGGCTCGACAAGGGGCGGATAGCAGCAGGCCTGGTGGATTGCTAGTGCGGGCAGGTCTGGTGTGGAGGATGTGGCAGCTGCTGGCACGGAAGAGGGCAAATTGGCTCGATCGTCGGCGGCGGGGAACATCGTAAAACCGACTGAGGGTGGTCGCTCTGATACCAAATTGATAAGGATCCTCATTTGAGATCTTGTGCGTGGTCGGTAGATGTACAAATACTGGAGGAGGTTGGAGTTCCCCTTCTTGGACCCACGAGAAACTATCTCGACAATAAAGGGTGACTGGTGGAGAGAGAAGAGAGAACTCCGGCGCTGGTACCCGGTGTACGGCTTGCGATCGATTAGGGCAGGATTGCGGTTTCGATAGAATAGGAGGAAGAGAGAAAAGAAAGGGGGAATAGTAATTTAATTCTTGCATAAAAGTAAAACGTCCAACTCCACCCTCCGGTGGGCACAAGCAAAATCCCAATTTGTCTTTTCCCCAAAATGCCCCCTCACTAGGCTTAACACAAATGAGGTCCAAAATTAACCCTCTCAAAAATAAACGACGCAACGTGAAAAAGACAAGTATTGCGGAAATCATTCCTTGTGGGGTCATGCGCGACGTTGGTATGTGATGCCCCAACGTGTATTTGCAACATAAACACATTATTCAACAATGAAAATTCTCCCACCTGAAAATCGAGCTTGAGCCCAAGGTCGAGGTGTCTCCCACCGTCTAGTATTGATACGTCTATCAGTTGGCTGCCGCGTAGATGTTAAGGGCTCTGTCTGGCGGTGCATCTATGATCGTAAAGGTGTCAAAGTCAGCTACGCCGATCTCCGCCAAGATATCACTGATAAGGGAATGGAACTCTTTGACAAGACAATCATGAGGAGAGGAGGGTTGCTTGCAACGAAATCACCGACCCTTACTTCACAAGTCTTGATACTCTGATTGGAAAGGCAGTGAGTAGTGGCAAGACAATTGTTGTGTGGAGGCATAATGGATGGGCGAGGTATATGAGGTGGCGGCGGTGGAGGTTTAGGCGGGGGAAAATTATGGTGGTTAGGAGGTTTGGAAGGAGGCAATGTAGAATGAGGTTCCACGGACGTCACAAGGAATTCGGCCTCCACGAGTAGGGAGAGGTCCAAGGATTGGTTGATAGTAGACAAATTGAGGGTTCGGAGGCAAGCGCAGATATGTTGCTATAAGCCATGCATGAAATAACCCAAAGTAGTGGTCGGATGGAAGACTCGGGACGTGGGTTACCAACACAATAAATTCATCCACGTACGAGTCAATGAAGCCGGTCTAATGGACCCCGCAAAGGCGTTCGATCACGTTGTCGGAGTAGCGATGATCATACCGTTGAATGAGAGCCTCGGTGAGAGTTTCCTAGGTAAAGTCAGAAGAGTACTGGCGGAGCCAATGGAACTAATGGAGGGTGGACCCTAGCATGCCGATAAGAGCCCTCAAGACCTTTTGCGCCTGATGAGTGACGCAGCAGGGATCTATAGGCGACGGATTAACGGTAACCTAACCTTACATGCTATGCAAATCTGATGGTTAAGCCACAGTTAGATAATAATTAGAACATTCCACGCAGATAAATTCACAGCAAGGCACAAATAATTTATTAGGGCAAACAAGCTTCAAGTCTTTCCTCCGCGTTGAGGGCCAAAGTTAGAGCGTGCGGCGAATAAACCTTGCAAATCACGATAATTATCAAACAAACAACTACCATACAAGAGATCCACAACAAACATAAGATCCAACCCAATATAAACATGCTGAAAATTATAATCCAGTACAACGAAGACTCACCAAGTAGTGTGCTGACCAAGACATTGAAGATTCCGGAGCCGGATGCATTTTGACGGCGATCTAATGTGGAACTGGTGGCGTGGAAATAACGTGCGTGGATGTCGTCCTCAGCGATGGGCGGTGAAACGGGCCGGAAATGAGTAGATATGACGACATATGGGTGGATCCTGACAAGGGAACGATGGATCTGATGTTTAGGAGCAGATCCGGGTTAGGGATGAGAAACAGGTGGAGGAAGTGACGGATCGGGGGCTGAAATTCTCTGAACTGGATTGATCTAGAGAATTGGGGTGGTGAAGAGGTGGATCCACGAAAATAGGGGGTAGGGGAAATTGGGGTCGGCGACTGGATGCTTGCCGAGTGCAGGGAGGGGTGTTCGAGCGGCGGTGGTGATCTGGATCTGATAGGGAGGCGGTAGCAGTGGGTTAGAGGGAGAGGAGGGGTCGACTTTTGAGGGGGATTAGGCGGAGGGGGAGGCAGACGCCAGGGAATTCCTCGGGCGGTGGAGGTGCGGGATGGGGTGGCCGGATGAAGGAGGGGCTCTCAGGTCGGAGGCTTGAATGGGGGAAAGGAAACTATATAATTGGATAGTGAATTTCATTATTCTACAGTAACTAGAAGAAGAAGGGTGTTGGCCGGCTGCAAGAAATTTCCAGCCAGGTGCGGCTGTTTGGGATGATTCTGGGCAGTGGAGGGAGGATTCAAGGTGGGAAAATGGGGGCTATGGATAGGTAGTACCTTGAGGGGAAGATTGAGCGCCTAGGAGTCATCACATAGGGTTCCACGGAGACGGCACTATGTGGTGATCGCGGAGTTCCGGGATAGAATTCTCCAAAACTAGCAATAACCTAAACCAGCCCGCTACAAGCCTATTTATAAAGAAATAAAAGCTAGGGCATTCCACCTTCAACGACTATGATTGGTCGGAGGTGGGGCCACTCAAATACATTAAAATATAATACAAACTAATGAAGTAATATATCAAATCGATTCGCAGTGCGAATCCGGACACATCTGCGGAGTCTGATCGTCAATTTGGGCAAGCCATAAATGGAAAGTCGTCAATTGGTCCCAAACGGGCCCAAAACTCGTCCTTCACTGCAGGTTCTCGTCTCTACTCCGCATCAATAAGTATGGTGAATGTCAAAATACAACTCGGTGCGAGCAATCCAACCCAGGGGAACAGTCCTATTCAATGTTGTAAATGTCGGATGTCGGTGACATCGTATTGAGTTTTTAAATGTCAGATGTCAGAAGTCAGAAACATGTCAGGAATATTTTAAAATATCGGATTTTCATACCTTATAAATTAAATATTTATTTTTATGCATGTTAAGTATAATTACGCGTTTTAAAACTAAAAAACTAATATAACAAGTACACGAGCAATTAGTCATGTATATTCCAAAATAAATTCAAAAAATATCCAAAATAAAATATTATTAATAAGTACAAATCGGTACATTAAAAATAAATTTAATACTATATAAGATTTTATTTTGATAGCACTAAGTTTATAATAAATAATAAATATTTTAAGCTAAATATTTTGATTGATTATAAATCTTTTCAAGCTTAATAAATTATATTAAAATCAAAAAAATAACAAATAATGTATGTGTTTAATTATTTCACATTTTTTGTAATAAGAAATAAAAAATATAATTCGAAATAATTATAAAGAATTGATTATAATAATAACACAAAATGAACAATATGCCTAATTGATTTAAGAATAAATAATATAATACATATATGCGATTTAGACATATACTGTTAGTAAGTTAAAATAACATAGAATAAAATAACTGATGATATGTTCAAATGTCATGTCGGCCAAAATATCAGAAAAAGTCGGATATATTAAAAAAAATCTATTTTTTAGAAAAAATCTATCATTTTACTCTCAAAAAATATATGTCGGCAGACATGTCGAACATATCAGGGGACATTTAAAACAATGGTCATATTGAATGTGGGAATGTCAATGTAGGGGAAAGGCGGAGGATGCAAACCCTCCAAAGCAGGTTCTTCAAGAGACAATGTACTGAGGGATCCCAAGGCAAAGGCGGCGTTAGGCCCGATGTATTGGTCGGGTAGTATGTTGTGAAGAAAGGACATAATCGCAGTAAACTGCTAGGCTTGGGCTTCAAGGCGATAGTTGATTGTGGTGAGGACGTGTTTCAGGGCCTCCACACGATGCTCCATGAGTGTCGGGGCTTGGGCATAAGCAGAAGTTGGTGGACACAGTAGATGAGAGGGCCGGCGAAAGAAAAGGCTGGAATTTGGGCTTCTGGCGGAGAGTTGAGCAGCGCCTTGAGTTGGGCAGAAAGTGGCGAGCAGGCTGCTTGTCGATGTGAAGGGAACCAAAAAGTTGGGATGCGTTGGTGTTGGCGAAGGGCTCGACATCCGGGCACCCGTTGGCGGCAGGAGGGTGAAGATCGAACGTGGAATGGGAGGTCCTTAGTGCGAGGGATGGTTAGCCGACGAATGGTTTGGTACATGTCGAGTCACTGGAAGGTGCACAGGACGGAAGCATGGAGGCGATGCTGATTTGGTAGAGAGCGTGCATGGAGTGCTGGGGAGGATGTCGCGTTGTGAAGGAGGGTCCGTACTAGAGCTGGAGTAGGATCGACTGCAAGGGAAATGCGGAGCACTTGCGAGCACGGGCGAAGGCGAGCGAGTTGCGTAAAAGTATATGATCGATCGATTGGTGGAAGAGAGCAAGCGAAAGCCATTCCCAAGAGAAAACCATCCATGAGAGCAAGTTTTAGTTGGCGATCGATTGCATGGGGTGGACGACACGGCAGGTCGGACGAAATGTTACCTACGCAAAATTAGCTTGCTATAAAACTCGAAAATTGGATACACTCACGAGGAATACTCGTGCCAAACCCCAGGTGGTTGGTTTCTCCTGAAAGTTCCTCACACAAGGGCAAACCCTAAGCATAAAGATAACTAAAACTCTCAAGCCACCTCTTTATATAAGGAGGGGGGCTCACATACAGATTACCATAATGCCCTTACAAATTAAAGGTACATGCAAATCAAAAATACAAAATAAGATGTTGCGCGGAATCTTCGTCGCGCGTGCATAACAATTCACATCGCCTCGTTATGAAGGCAGCAAGGTTCCCTGCTATGTGAAAATGGCCTTACCCCTCTTCAACGGACATGAGGACCCCTTAACTCGGTTCACGCATTGCGAGCAAATTTATTTATAACCAACAAATCTCTTGGGAGGAGTTGATCACCTCATGGGTTCGGCCCAACTATAATTTTCCCAACTGCAAAGGTAGAAACCTCACTTGACCTGGGAGAATTTCAAGGTCCATTGCAACCTTTGCTTCGGTCCGCTTCTGCGAGTAACCCCATTGGCGACCTCATATCCCTATGTCAGACAGGCTCCAGTGACGATTAGTTGGAGCAGTTCCAGATGATGCTCGCACAAACATCATCCATTTCATCGGCACATCAGGTTTTCATCTTCACTGCGGGCCTCCATGAGCGTCTCTGTAGGGATATGGAGCTCCAAAATCTGACCGACCACACTACCGCCATAAGCCTAGCACGTGTTTGCGAGAGGCGTATTTTGATAGATCGTCAACACCATGAACGTCATAGCAGCGATGGTCCTTTTTGGGGCTTCACTACTCCTTAGGCCTGGTTCAGCGCGAAACCCAGTAAGGGTGAAGGAGGGCGACCGCCCGGCCGTGATCCGCCTCCTGTCGACCCAAGAGATGGCCGACCGCCGAGCCAAGGACCACTGTTACAATTGTGACAACACTTACAGTCGCAATCATTGGTGCAAGCCTCTCTGCTGGCTTGAGGTTGAGGACCCCTTCGAAGGGGAGGAGGATGATGATGATACAAGGGAACCCGCTCTCTCTCTCTCTCTACACACTATTGTCGGGCCACGCGGGGAGGGCGATTTAGTTGCAAATTCTGGTGGTTGGTATGACGTTAGTCTCTCTTATGGACTTGGATAGTACTTATAGCTTCATCAGCGAGCACATCGTCATCTGTCTTCAGCTCTTCGTGACTCCCCGGAGGCGCCTCGTTATCATCGTGACCAATAGCAATGTGATGGCTTACTCAGACATTTGATTATTGTGGAGGAGCACCATTAGCATTGGATTTCTTGGTGATCGCTCTTCGGGGGTTTTGAGGCCGTCTTGAGGGTTCGGTGGTTGCGCACTTTGGGGTTGCTGCTTTGGGATTTTAACCGCATCACGATAACTTGGATTTTGTGGCTCCCACCATACATAATGATAGGGATGCTCCACGGCCACTTTGCGGCGATCATTCATAGTACAAGCAGGCGACACGAGAAACACCAACCTCGATGGAGTTTGCAGAAGTTCTGAGACAACAAGGCTGCTCCCACGAGCCTTCCTCCATTTTGACGACATGATCGCTGAATCTACCTCCAGCCGAACACGACTCCTATGATAGTCCGCCCCTAGGCCCCCTACCACTATGCATTCTAGCAGAAGGACAAGATTGAGAGGCAGTGCACCAACATGCTACAACAGGGCCTCATCCATCACAGTGTCTCCCCTTTCTCGTCCACGGTTCTCTTGGTCTATCAGAAGAACAACACGTGGAGGTTCTGCATGGACTGCTACGCGCTAAACACAAAGACGATGAAGGACAAATTTTCAATCCCAGTTGTGGAGGAATTACTCAACGAGTTGCATGGCACCAGCTACTTCTCCAAGCTAGACTTATGCTAGGGGTACCACTAGGTGAGCATGGCCTAGCCCGACGTGGAAAAGACCATTTTCCGCACCCATTGCGGCCACTTTGAGTTCCTCAGGATGCCCTTCGGGCACAACAACGCAACATCGACCAACCAAGCTCTCATGAACGAGGTATTTCATGACCTCATGCGTCGTTGTGTCCTTGTTTTCTTTGGCGACATTCTTGTTTGCAAGACATATGTATCACATCTGGCCCACTTACACATCGCCCTTCAACTCATTCGCGACCATAAGTTGTTCTTGAAACAGGACAAATGTTCTTTTGGGACAAACAAGATCGCCTACTTGGGGCAAGTTGTCAGTAGAACCAGAGTCTGCGGTGACCGCACTAGGGTGACTGATTGGCCAGTTCGCCAATCCCTCTGGGAGCTCCACGATTTTTTAGGTCTCACAAGATACTACTGACGCTCCATTCAGTGGTACAGCGTAAATGCGTAATTGCGGCGCCTATAATGTCCTTATTGAAGCGACAAACATTCTCTTAGGGAGGCACTGCTAAGGCCTCCTTCAAGGCCCTTCAGCAAGCATTGGGAACTGCACTAGTGCTTCATCTGCCAGATTTCACCCAGGCATTTCAGATGGAGTGTGATGCCCATGCCAAGTGTGTGTGCCGTCCTTCAGCATGGGGCATCACATTGTCTATTTTAGTTGGAAGATAGCCATTCATCACAAGAAACTTTCCTCTTACGAGCAGGAGTTGATTGTTCAACTTAAGACCGTTCAACACTAGCGACCGTACGTATGGGGTCAGACATTCTTGATTTGTACCGATCACTTAAGTTTAAAGTACCTTCTTAAGCAATGCCTCAACACAATACCGTAGCAACGATGGGTCAGCAAGCTACTGGGATGTGATTTTCGAGTTGAGTATAAGGCGAGTGCTTTGAACCGTGCCGCCGATGCTCTCTCGTGTCGTGACCTACAGGGGAAAACTCTCTTCACCCCATCCCAGACCATGTCGATTATTATCTCCCCATTGACAGGAGGAGCATGATTCCCCAGCCCTCCTAAAGCTCTTCCACCGCATACAGGAGGAGATGCTTCCCTCTTGTTGGGCTGTCACAGAGGATCTCATAGTGTACAAGGGCAGGCTCTACCTATCAACGACTTCTGCCTTGCTTCGAGCCATTCTTTCTGGTTCTCATGGTGCAACTCATAAAGGGGTCCACAAGACCCTTTAGCACATTCAAGCGGGATTCTTTTGGCACAACCTCAAACGTAGCACGCAGGATTTCATTGTCGCGTGTTAAGTATTTCACCGTGCACTGGGCTACCCTTTTTTATGTTCAACATCTCAGCGTAGTAAAACGGATCATCTCTTCCAAGCTGGACTTGTTCAGCTTCTTTCAGTGCCAACACAGATATGGGCAGATATCATTATGAACTTCACCACCTCCACGGGATGGTCCATCCTCTTCATGGTGGTGGATAGATTCTCCAAAGGAGCCCACTTCATTTTCATGAGGTGTCCCATTACGGTGGACGAGATCGCTCGTATCTTCTTCGATCAAGTGTTCCGCTTACATGGACTCCTCAAGAGTATTGTGTATGACTAGGACAGGGTATTTACTTCGCAGTTATAGCAGGAGTTCGCGTTGTGCGAAACCAAACTCACCCTTTCCTCAGCCTATCACACGCAGTCGGATGGACATACCAAAGTGATCAATCAGATCGTTGAGATGTACCTCTGTTGTATCACTAGGGATCACCCTAAGGATTAGGCACATTGGCTCCAATGGGTGGAGTACTGATACAATACATCCTATCGCACCGCCCTCCAGACCACTCCTTTTTGTCTCATCTACGGCAGGCACCCCCTCACTTACTCACCTACGATGTTGGATCAGAGAGCTTAACAGTCATGGCCAAGGAATTACAGACTCGCGACAAGATTCTTAAGCTAGCCCGCGAGCGAATTCTCCAAGCCCAAGCCAGTATGGAGACCGCCAACAATCCGGTCCACTGCGAGCTCTTCTTCGCACCTGGGGATTGGGTATGGCTGAAACGTCTACCATACCGCAAGACCTCTGTCTCCAGGAGTCACTACCACAAGTTTGGGCACTAAATCTATGGTCGTATGAGGTTTTGCAGTGCATTGGTGATGCAGCATACCGCCTCCAATTCCCACCGAAAGCACAGATTCAAAATGTCTTCCATGTCTCGCAGTTGAAGCCATTCAGTGGAGCCCCCCCCCCACCCTTACACTAACTCCCAGCACAGCTATAGGGCAAGCAAGATGTCGGCGAGGGCGGAGATATTATAGATCCATGTTAGGGAGTCACATACCAACATCGTGCAAGCCCGCCCTAATCAATCATAAGCCCACGCCGGGTAACAACACCAGAGTTACCTCTTCTCTCTCTCTGTCAGCCACCCTCCATAGTCGAGAGGTTCTCGTGGGGCGAAGAAGGGAAACTTCAGCCTCCTCCAGGATTTCTATGTTTCCCGACCACGCACGAGATCTCAAACGGATATCCCTATCAGTTTATTTTCAGTTTGCCAAGATATTTTGTTAATTTTTACCAAGATACGTTGTGATTTGCAGGGCCTTCTTTTCTAATGTATTTTATATTTCACACTCTTGCTTATGCACTCTGATATTTGTTAACTAGTTGCAAGATCCAAGCACGATATCTTTATCTCCCAGAGGAAATACATCCTAGACCTGTTGGAGACAAGGATGAGTGTGTGTAGACCTGCAGACACCCATATTGAAGCCAACCATAGATTGGGGAGGGATGGTGGAGAAGTTGTTACAGATATCCATGGTTTTCAACGGCTTATAGGGAGACTCATCTACTTATCTCATACTCGTTCAGATATCTCTTATGCTGTGAGAGTTATCAGCCAAGGCATGCATTCTCCTAATTCTCACCACTTGGATGCTGCCCTCCGGATTCTTCGGTATCTCAAAATCTCTCCTGGGTGGGGCATCTTGTTTACTCCCAACAAAGAATTAATCATTTAAGTTTTCACAGATACTGACTCGGCAGGGTATGTTGATGATCGTAGATCGACTTCTGGATATTGTACTCTGGTTGGGGGAAATCTAGTAACCTGGAAAAGTAAAAACATGATGTCAGGTCCAGTACCGAAGCTAAATTTAGAGCAGTGGCCCAAGGAATATATGAAGGAATGTGGATTTGGTCCTTTCTCTCTGAACTTGGGATTCAAGGCAAGGGTCCCATCCGGCAATATTGTGACAACAAGGCATCTAGCATCATCACACACAATCCTGTGTAGTATGACCGCACTAAACATGTTGAAGTCGGTCGATATTTCATTAAGAAGAACATTGTGAGTGGAGTTGTGAGTACTCCATTTGTCCCATCGGATCAACAGCTGGTTGATGCTCTTATTAAGGGGTTGAGTCAGAGAACCATTTGGAAACATTCTGATAAATTTGGGTTTGACAGACATCACAAGCCCAACTTGAGTGGGAGTGTTAGAGTTTTTGGTTTATTTTAGGTTTTATTTTTTTGATTTGTTTTATCATTGTGGTCTGTATTTAGCAATGTTTTAAATATCGAATGTTGGCGACATATCAGATTGAGTTTTTAAATGTCGGATGTCAGAAGTAGAAAACATGTCGGGGATATTTTAAAATATCAGATTTTGATGTCTTATAAATAGAAATATTTTTATGTATTACTAATTATAATTATATATTATAAAAATAAAAAATAATATAACTAATAGATAAAAAAATGAGTCATTTATATTACGAAATAAAATCGAATAGTATATAAGATAAAATATTATTTACAAATACAAAATGATCCATTGTAAATATATTTAATAGTATACAATAATTTTATTTTGATAACAATAAATTTATTGTAAATAAAGAAGATTTAAGTTAAAAATCCTTGTTGATTGTAAGTCATTTCAAAATCATAAATTTATATTTAAATAATGCAAACAATCAATTAATAAATGTATTAAATATTTCCATTTTTTGTAATATGAAATTAAAAAAATGTCAAACAATTATACAAAATTGATTGTAAGAATAAAACGTTAAAAAACGTGAAACACTAAGTCTAATTGATTTAAAAAATATAATATAATATATAGGCAATTTAAACATATGATGTTAGTATGCTAATATTACAACATAAAATAAAATAGCAGGTTATATATTTAAACGTCGGGTCGGCCGATATATCGGAAAAAATGAACATGTCGGCCTATATTTTACAAAAGGACATAATCTATTTTTTTTTAGAAAAACATATCGTTTTGCCCTAAAAATGACATGTCGGGAGACATGTCGGACATGTCGGGGGTCATTTAAAACAATGGTATTTAATCATTCATATATATATAGGACTGACCATTTGTTTGTGAGATTTATTCTGGATTTACATTTAATAATACTAAAACATCTATGACGCATGGTGGTGTCATGCGTCAGATGCGACGGATGATGCATCACTCATGTAGATTCGTGTTGCGTCAGTTGGTATCTGAGTCACGGGTTCGGGATTTATTTTGATATGCAACAATTGAGTGTATATGTTCCTTCATTGCTAGTTATCATCATCATTCTTCTCTTCTATTTGAGGATCTCAAGTTTGACTATAATCGATCTCATAGAGCCCCTTCAAAGAGATCTTCATATTACGATGATGATTATTCTCGTTTGTGATACACTACTTCCAGAGATCGTGTCAACTCCTCGACACAATCCCACTATGCTAGAGACGATCATTGCAATCAATACCATCGTGCTCATCCCCGCGCGCGAGCGGGCCGTGATGAGCCTCCAATGCGACTTTATTATCTTAGAGATGATTGATACGAAGATCAACATTTCGGGAACAATCTTGAGTATATGATTCATAATGTAGCCTCATTGTTTGACGATTCATAAAGTCCTGAGTATTTTAGTTATTGGCACGTGAATATGAAATATTATCTCAATTATTTTGAATTAATCAGTGAGCATCATATCAAATTTGTGAAACTTAGACTTCTAGATTAGGTGAGAGCATATTGGTCTATAATTGAGAGGACTCGTGAGGGGGATCGTCTTCACCGCATCAGTAGTTGGGTGAAGAAGAAGTGTAGATTGTGTCATATTTATTTGTCAGCATCGTACCAGAGTAGCTTGCTCGATCAATTATTTACCCTTCAACAAAGATCCATATTCGTCGCTAAGTATAAGGATCATTTTGATGAGTTAGTAATGAGGAGAGACATTCAAGAGTCGGCTATGATCACTTTCTGATTTTGATATGGACTTCGATGTAAGATACGTACAATATTGACCCATCATTACTTAGAGTCTCTCAAACAGACATATCAGCTTGCCCTTCATTTCTAGCAGTCCTTGATAGCCACTAGAGTTAGTCAAGTAGACTTGCACTTTGATTGTCCTATGGTGAGTCGCTCCCAGCCTGAGGTTATCCTCGTGCCAACTCCTACCTCCTTAGACACGAAATATGGACTTCATGATATTGAGACATCTCTTTACCATGAGGTTCAGTGTCTGATGCGTGATTTCCACTCAGTATTTGACTTAAATCCTATGACCTATGAAGCACGGATACTTCCCCGAAGGCAGCGCACCCATACCGGATACGTATCCGGTACCGGTACGTACCCGATACTCGACGGATACACCTATGTGGACACACTTGGACTTATCACATCATTCTGCATATTGTGATAAAAGTCTGTTTTCCTAGAGTAAACAAAAGATGGTTTTATGCTAGGAAGTGTTGGTATGTCCAATTAAGTTGTATATCTATACCGAGTATGTTTCTGGTACTGGTACGTTTCTGTTACAATTACATGTATTAAACAAGTTGAAATGACACAAGTTATTAACAAAACGACTAACTTATCTGTAAACTAACCGGAGATTGAAGATGTTGATCACCAATGAAGAAGAAGAAAAAATACTGATGAGTAGACTTAAGTTTAATTTTATCTCTTTTGGTTAAACATATAAGATGTTAATTTTGTAATATTTACGAATGCTTAATGTTTGAAAACTTCATGTTACGTTGCATTGATTTGTTGACTGGTACTTCAAGTTATGATTTATGTTTGATGTTTCGATGTTTTGAGAACTATTTATTGCACTTGTGATATATATATATACATATATATATATATATATTATATTTGTTATAATGTATCATGACGTACTCGTATCCTTGTTTTAAAATTTTGTCGTACCGCCGTACCGGATACGTATCATACCCGGTACCAGTACCCGTACCGGTGCTTCCTAGCCTATGACATTGACTGGTATTGTTCATGAATAGTCTAACAAGCTTGTCGTGATTTGCCCTTTCCTTATTCCTGGCACAAATGTTGTCATTTCACCTATCAAAGACCTTGTCTCGAATGCATGTACCTTAAAGTCTCTTTATTTTGCGGTGCCCAGTTCTGATTCGAGCACGAGTCTAGAACCTATTATTGACAACAGTGTGGTTGTTTTACATATTTCTATGGACACTACTATTATCGATGACACTCACCGACAATGTCATTTTTTTTATTGATGGGTTCCTCGAGGAGCCACCCGTTGAGCCACTAGGTGAGCAACCTGATAAATCAACTCTAGGTAGAAGCTTTCCTAGTGTGGATCTCTTAGGTATTTGTTTGACTGATCATCGCATTCACGAAGAACACCCTTATACATCTCCTAGAGAGCCACCTGAGAGTTTTACCCTTTAAGAGATATTCGACTCATCTTTGAGTTCCTCGACATCCCTTCGAGAGATACGACGAATTTTTCTATGGGCCACCCGATGAGCCTTCCGATGATTGATGTTCCTTAGGAGACATTTGTTACGCCATGATATTACAACTCAGTGCCAATGCCCCAGACAGTCATTTTGATGATCGTGGCAACCTCGATGAGTGTTCTACACCCTCACTCAAAGAACCTTTAGATAAACCGCTCATTCATAGGGACTTTCACCGCTACATAGAGTATACGCATAAACAATTTGTCGTGTTGGTCATAATTCATTTGCATCTATAGCATGATTTGCATGTCATACTCTGACGTAAAATTATATTAAATAATGAATATTTAAAAACTTGTGTGAGTAATCGCATGAGAGAACAAATGCTTAATGAGAGTGATCGGGTGATGGTTTGCACATTATTTGAGAGGTCTCCTTTGGGGACAACTATGGATTTGAATGCTAGGAGAATAGGTTCATACACCGTCATGAAGGAATCTGAGTCAAATTTTTATTAAACTTGATACTCCTAGGAATAAGAGTATTCATCTGATATTAAATGTAGAAGATTTGATTCTAGATGTAAAGCCACCTAGTTTTTTGGACCTTCAACTTTCCCTTTCAGCTTTCACTCCCACTTCTACCATAACATTGACTCTACCTCCAACCTCCATTACAGCTTTATTCTTCACCTCTACGGGGGCTTACTTCATGTGTGGCACCTTTAATAGCTTCAGAGGACGATGATCTTTGGTGGACATCTCACTCATCAGATACTACGAAATTAAGGTAATTTTAGAGTTTATACAGCTGCTCACAATCTTATCTGACCTACACCGAGAGCATAACAGTCTGCAATCCTCGAAGAAGAATGCTTTTGAGGCAAGAAGATTGATGGAGAACGATTGCAACACATTTGAGCAATTTACGAAAGTGTTGTTTTATGGATTAGTGGTTTGGCGATCAGAGATCGTTGGCACATTCTTCCCAATTTTTCATATTTTATGATTTTTACTTGTATTTTGAGATTTACATTAAGTTATTTGATCGCACATTTATGTCCATCAAATAACGTAACATTCCCCTTATAACCCATATGGTCAGAGCATTTGGGGTATGAGAGTTATCAGCTTCCATATAAGAAAGCCTTTTGGTCTCAACGGTGTCGGACCAGCACTGCATGATGCAACGTCGTGGAGCATTTGTCACTTCGTCGCCTTCCTCCTCCACCACGCACGGCCTCTGGTCAACCCCCTCCTTCCTTCTCTGGCATTTCTCTGCCCTATCCGCTATTGATTTCCCCGTTGCAGCCCCAAGCCGACGCTTATTTCCTTCCTCCTGGTGATCCAACCAACTGAAGCCTCTTCTGGACGTCGTCCACCTCTCAAATTCCCTCTGGCGACCCTCCCTGAAGCTTTACCAGAGCCCTCCGACCTCTAACAGTCCGCCTCTACCTCCACAACCTTCTACTAGTTCCATTTTTTTCTTTTTTCAATCACCTGGAACCTTTGTTCAACCACCCTTCAGTGTCATTCCTACCTCTGTCAAGCCTAATCTAGGTACGACCATCCTCCTACTACTCTCTGGCAATTTGTTCAAGACACCAAAGTCATGCTTCCCTTTCCCAGTCCACTTTAACCTCCTCCAACGGCTTCCCCAAGACATCCATGTTATCCCAACATCAAAACTGACCCCTTCGAGCCTCTTCCCAGCCAACACTAGCCCACAAAATCCCATTCTCCTGCAACATTCCCTATGTAACAACATCCTCGATTCCGGACAGTCAGCGCTACCACCGGATCTTCCCTTCCTCCACCAACACTGATTACTTGGTGAGTTTTACATTGTAGTTTCATTTTCATTTATTGCTAGTAGTATTTCACATAATCAAGTTTAGCTAATTTTATTTTATTGATGTGTATTTCTTATATGCTTTAATACAATTGTTATATGTTTACCCGTATTGCAATATTTATAATTAATTGTGACACGTGCTGAAATTTTAAAATTAACATCGTTTTATCAATTGAGCTTCGAAAGTAATTGCATGACTGAAAAGTTGCATCGCATTAGGATTTATGTTGAACAATCATCAGTACATTGGATTATGTCCATCGCATTTCTCTCGCATCTTTAGGGTTGCTGTTGGCTCCATTGCAATTTTTGTTATTGCTTGCATTCATAAAAGGTTAGGGTATCGTGTGTTTGCCACATATAGATTCGTCTTGCACCACTTTTCCTAGTCAAAATTTTCATAAATGTTCTGCCCATCTGAGGATGAAAGTTGTTTACAGTATTTGCTTGTGGCGGGGTGTTAAATTACAAGCAAAATTATCACTTAATAAGTCTATCAGGAGACAACTCTATCACCCAAAAAAATTCCATGGATTGAAAATCTCTAAATTAGGTCATAAGTGACTCTATAGATTGATTTCTCATCATAAGGAAGGCTATGGGTGTCTATTGTGTATTTCTTGGAGGAATACCCTTCCTCATCCATTAGAACAGTACCTCTCTAACATATCAAGTGCGGAAGCTGTGGAGCACTTATGAGCTACTGCCTACTGATGCTCTATAAGTTGCAAAACTCTATAGTTAAAAGGAGGTTAACAATACACAACACTAACCACTGACTTTATTGTAGAAATCTCACTAAGAAAATCAACATTACCAAACACAACATTAGCTTTATCTCAACCACCATTCCTAGTTTTGTTGCTACATGAGGTAATAACCGTAGCTTACGTAAACGTTTTTACACTTGTAAGCATGTTGCTTTGGGTGTACCCATTCCCCTTCTAAATTCATCCAAGTTAATTCCATATTACTCATCTCATTGATGCATCTTCACCCTGCATTGTACATTTTTCAACCCATCTAAGTCATCTTTTCATTGAGTAATCTCCAGTATGATCTCATTTGCATCATTTCACCCGCCATGAACAAATCTCAATAGCTAGTTTGCATGTTAAGTTGTTATAGATCAACGTTGGGGTCGGACCTACCTGCGACACGGGCAACTAATCAAGGACTGATCGCACTTTGTATTTTTATTTTTGCTGGGCGTATTTGCACTATATTGTTTAGTAACTCGCTTGCAGTATGGCCTGAGTGAGGGGTTTCTTGTACAATTATGACCACCTTTACGATAATGCAATGAAGTACTCTCTTTCTCTTTTTTCCCATTCTCTCTCTATCTCTCTATCGCTCTCTTCCTAACCCCGTCCTACCCGGCACTCCCATCTCATGCAGTTCTGATCCTTCTCCTTCCGCTTGCACAACAGCCGGCCACCTAGTGCTCCAGGCTCAGTTTCTTCCCTTCACGTTGTCACCACCATAGCTCCGCGGGCTCTCGTAAAGGAGACTTCAATCCTCTACAAGACTTCTCCATCACTCACCCTAACACGTGATCTCAACCAGGAGCACACAACATAAGCATTAAAAACATTTACCAAAACTTTAAACCCGAAAAATAAAAAATATTGTAAGGACTACTTTCTTCGAACAAGACAATAGCTTATTTAGGCTCCGTTTGGGGGGACTTATTTTCACCGGTCAAGCGGTTACGACCACATGAACCGGACCTTAATTAAGGTCTGATTCATGCGGTCGTAACCGCTTAAGATCCGGTTCATGTGGTCGTAACCGCTTGACCAGTGAAAATAAGTCCCCCCAAACGGAGCCTTAAAACCCATAAAGCAGGAATTTAAGGTATACTGACATTAAGATATGAATTCAGATTCCCAGTTCTTTTTAGCCAACACCTACAAAGAGCAACAGCAAGACCAGCATTGGTGAACTGGTGATCCCCAGCCAATCCAAGATGTAGTCCGTTCAATGTTTTTGAGCAAAGAGGAGGTGCCAATTCTAGTGGAATCTGCAGTTAATAGCAAATATTAGTGATTAAACACGTAATTCTTAGAGATTATAAATAAACTGATAGAAATATCAACTGTGAATAAAACTTCTAACAACCATTTAGTATAGTATTCACACATGAGAAAAAAGAAATCTTGTATGAATTTGTGATCATACAAAAATATGGCCTGTGATCCATTACTGGAACTTCTTCACAAAAGAAATGTGTTATTAAGATTAAGTGTAAATCAAAAGCTAATTTGAAAAAAAAATAGGAGAGACAAATAAAGTTACCATTAATTTGGAGGCTCTTTCATGAAGGACTGACATTGCCTTGGGACATTGCCGCACTGTGAATGCAGGAACATTGGGCTTCAACATACACCAAATACATGAGTCCATAAAGGAATATTCGTTTACAAGTAGATGGTGAGTAAAGACTGCTCGATGAGAAAATTTGTTATTCTAAGCATTACATAATTTTGATGTCTTACCTTGAAAATTCCAGCCTTTTCAAAAGCAATTTCTTCAATGGTATTTCCTGCAAATATATAAGCATCTTAGAATTGCATCAATTAGGGTTGTCTCCTGAAAGACATTATACTATTTCCAAAAAAAAAGGATCTACCATAGAAGCTAAATTGAATATGAATTAAAAGAAAGGGAGAATGAGAATCTCCTATAGCAATATAATTAATTTCTTTATGTATAATCGAATTAAGAAGGTATATCACGAAGACAACTTGCAGTAGCAATATAATTAATTTCTTGTATACACAAAGTTTTATAAAATATAACGTTAAAGTTATGGATCTTGCTGGAAGATAATTTGGATAACTGTACTCTATGAATAATAAGTTGAATAATATGTATATTAATGCTCATATATAAAGGCCCATATGTGAGCCAATTGTAATTTCTTCTGCTTTTCTTGTTCTCATTTAGTCCCACACCTCTTGTGTAGTTTAATGACCACCATCCTTGCGTATATATAGAGGGTGTGCCTGTATTCATTAGATTGAATATACAGGTTATATTTCAACATATCACCTTGGCATCGGTTCAATGACATCTCTTTTTGTTGCTCTATCTTTTGCATCATGGACTCTGTCTCGCGCATGTTCATCCTTCCCTGACTGCAACTTACGCAATCAACAACCGTGTGTTAGGTGATTTTTCTATCACGCGCATTGATCTCGCATTTGTAGTACATCGAACTCGACTACATTATTCTCATGTGCATCATTGTTCTCAGTGCATCACTAGGAAAAAAGAGCGCACCCTACTTTTCACCCAAC
Organism: Platanthera zijinensis; assembly: GCA_039513925.1. Classification (NCBI taxonomy): domain Eukaryota; kingdom Viridiplantae; phylum Streptophyta; class Magnoliopsida; order Asparagales; family Orchidaceae; genus Platanthera; species Platanthera zijinensis. The sequence goes on along the minus strand of CM077092.1, from coordinate 37,023,340 downwards.
TCTTTGGTATTCAGAATGCTAGTTTTAAGAATGAGTGAATCCCTTCTCAGACCCTTACTACCAAACCGGAGAGCCGACAGCTAATTCCCCCCACTTAATGAACAGGGTCTATGGCCGGTATGTGACCCCTGGATTCCCTTAGGGTGATCTCTTAGTTCCTAAGGGGTGAAGACGATGGCTCGTCAATGAATTTCTTTTCTTTTGCCACATTTAGCTCAAAGGGTTAAGGGATATAGTGCATTAAGCTATTCGCAAGGGCCAACTTGATCCTCTTTCTGAGAGTTCACAAAGGCCAACTTGATCCTCTTTCTGAGGGTTCGCAAAGGCCAACTTGATCCTCTTTTTGAGGGTGGTCAGATCTAGGAGATGAGGGAACCCAAGGAGAGCCACCTACCCCAACTACCGTCTATATATGATCCATGCTAGATCTGACCAACTGCCCATCCTACCTTCATTACATTCGTGGCAGTCGATCATTTTGTCTCGGACCTCTCGGTAGAGTCTTTTAGTGGTATGTTCAAGTGCTCTTCCCCATTCCTTATAAAAATGTGAGCCATTGGCTTCAAGTACTAGATAAGATAATTATCGCCCAGACAATTAGATATCCAATTTGTAATTTGATGTAGACCGGATTCTCAAAGTTGATTTTAAATAAATAAACTCAAGTTCGTTTTAAAAATGTGTAGCGCAAGAGAGATTTTCTCGGATAACCGTAAGTAACAATATATTTTGGGCTCGCATACGCGCATAAATACCAACATTTAAGCATTGAAAAAAAATGAAGTAACTTTCCACAGGTAGGGTCTTAGGGAAATGAAAATACACAAACAAGCAAGATTTTCAAATTAATGACAAATAGACTCAATAACAATTAGGGCAAGCACACTCTGAATTTTAAGACCAAATAAAAATAAACATAAATAATATTCTAACAAGTTGTGAGCAAGGAAATTGGCGGGAAATATACCTGTGGGCAACGAGTTTGGCGTTGAAATCAGTCCAAAGCAGAAACAAACCGGATCGGGCTGAAACAGGAGAGGGGAAGCTAGGAACAGGCCGCTGGTGGAGGGAGTAGACCCGAAGTTGACTAAGATGGCCGAGCATGCCTGCAGCTGCCACCGGAAGGTGGGGGAGGGTCGTTCGTCGCAACCCACAGAAGCAAACGAGAGTGGAAGCGGCGCCTTGGAAGAAGACGGGGGAGATAGCAGAGCTCCTGTAGCAAATTGATAGGACCCGGACCTGGTTTGGGGAGGTCTATCATCGGAAGGGGTCAAAGAACAGGCAGACTGAACCAATTGGTTCAGTCTCTCCCTCCTCCTAAGACAACCGGACGAACCCAGACGGTTCAGTGGCTAGGTATTTGGGGGAATGCAACGGCACCCCCTAGGGCACGCAAGTATTATTGTAGGTATTCGCTCGTTTCTTTTGTAGGAGTAGTGGTAGCATACCATTTGATATCAGAGGAGTTCTCCTCCATCGCAGATCATGGCAACCCACGGCGCACGCCTCACGGCGCTAGAAGAGGGGCAACAAGGCCTTCAAGACCTCTGAAGGCACTGAAGCAGAAGTTGTCGCAGAAGTTTAGCGACCGGGAGGAGCGCTCCCATGTGGATTTTCTGGACATGACGACTGCGCTCGGGGAGCAGCTTGGCCGCATCGAGCGGGCTCCCGACTGCGGCAAAGGGGTAGCAGCCGACGGATTGGTCGACCTCAGCGGCATGGGGGAGTCGACGGCCGACCGGAGGAAGACAGCAGGGGATCCGTCGATTGCACCAGACGGTAGGGTCGACGGTTTTGCAAGGCTCAGGGGCCCGTCGTCTCCGGCCAGCGAGCCCAAGGCCAATAGTCGTGCGGTATCTGGGGGCCCGACGAAGGCTCTAGGGGCTTATGTAGCTTCACCAGAGACCCAGGGGGCTTCTACCAGCAACGACAGCCGCAGGCGGCATGGCGGGAGGATAACAAGAACCAAAGGGGTGCGGAGACAGGAAGAGGAAGCAGTCAGCATTACTGGCAGCCTCAGGTGGGTTAGGGGGAGGAGAAGGAAGCAACGTAACCGGCATGGGCTGGTGTTGGGGCGTTCGAACCCCACATAGAGGGGAAGGAGAGGCACTAGCAGAGGACCATTGGGGTCGGGGGCCCAATCATGCAAGGCAGGGGAAGACCGGGGAAGAATGGGGGACATGGAATCAAGGCTAGGGACAACCTTCAGGTTTCCCGGAGGTGCGGGCACCGCAGCAACATCGGCCACCAGTGCAGCCCCGACTGACGAGGATGAAATTTCCTAAGTACAAAAATGGTGACCCCGCTAGAATGGATCGAGAGGGCCGAGATGTTTTTTGAGTACCAGGAGCTTCCCAAGCACTAGTGGGTACACATCGCTTCTTTTCAACTGCAAGGGGATAACTATCAGTGGTTGAGCTGGTGGAGAAGGTAGTGAACCTACCCCATATGGGAGTAATTCTGCGATGGGCTCATCGCAAGGTTTGTGCCGACCGAATATGAAGACTTCGATATGATGCTGAATAAGCTGAGACAGACAGAGACCGTCAATGAGTATATAGAGGAGTTTGAAAGGTTAGCTAACCGAGTGCAGTGATCAAAGAAGACGCTTATAGGATGTTTTATGGCCGGACTCAAGAAGAAAATCAACGACGAGGTGCAGACATTTCAGACCAAAAGCCTAGCACAAGACATCGGGATGGTTCAGTTGTAGGAGGAAAAACTGGGAAGACACGAGGCGGATCCAGCTTACCGAGGGAGCAGTAAGGAAGCAGAACAGGGTGCGTTCAAAGGGACCAACAACTCATCCACACAAACGGAAACAGCAGTGAAGCGATTATCACGACAGGAGATACAGGATCGACGGACCAAGAGGTTGTGCTACACTTGCAACGAGCAATTTGTTCCCGGACACAGTGTAAGGTGGTTGAGGTTTACATGCTGCAAGAGGAACCAAGGACTACCGAGGACAACTCTTCTGAGGAGAGGGAGGTCCTCGATTTGGAAGAGATTGAAGTATCAGTCCATGCTTTAGAGGGTGGAGGCAAACCCTCCACGATGAGGATAGCAGAAAAGGTGGCGGATCAAAAGGTTTCCATACTGGTGGATAGTGGGAGCAACCACAACTTCATCAACATCGAGGTAGCCAAGAAATTAGCCATCACACCAACGGAGGACAAGGTGTTCAAGGTGCTCGTAGCAGACGGAAATCTCCTACAGTGCACGGGGGCCGTGAGAAAGGTGCCACTTACGATACAGGGTTTCAGGTGTCATGTGGATATGTATATCAGGTCTGGGGATCAGATGTCGTGTTGGGGATGCAGTGATGAGGCAGCTGAAACTAGTTACAAACGACTGGGAGAACATGACAATGGAGTTCACACATTATGGGAAGAAGCACGGGCTGCAAAGTAATATGGGCTCTTGGGTGAAGGAAGCCACTATCTTGTCTCTAGAGAAATTGGTCGAGCGGGACTACCACATAGCTTGGGTCTTGACCGGCAGAGATCCGAGGGAGCGGAAGGAAAGGATTCTAGAAAAATTGCAGGAGGTCTTGGGAAGGTTCAAGGAGGTCTTTGAGACACCAAAGGGGTTGCCACCACCACGTGCATGTGACCACCGGATCATGATTAAGGAGGGAGCGGAGCCCACCAATGTCCGGTCATACAGGTATCCCCACATACAGAAGGAGGAAATCGAGAGATGCGTCCGGGAAATGTTGCGGGAAGGGACCACTCAACACAGCACGAGTCCATTTTCTTCTCCGGCCCTACTGGTGAAGAAGGACGGAACTTGGAGATTCTGCATAGACTATAGGGCGCTCAACGGGGTCACAGCTAAAGACAAGTTTCTGATTCCGGTCATTGACGAGCTGTTGGATGAATTGCAAGGAGCCCGGTATTTCACGAAGTTGAACTTGCGGTCGGGGTACCATCAGATCCGCATGCAGGAGGGGGACGAAAAAAAGACAACATTCCTAACACATAAAGGGCACTATGAATTCCTAGTGATGTCTTTCGGATTGACGAATGCGTCGGCGACCTTTCAGGCAATCATGAGCGAAACATTCAGGCCATGGTTGCGGAAGTTAGTGCTAGTCTTCTTTGATGACATCCTCATCTACAGTCCGAGTTTGGAGGCACATGTGGAGCACCTGAGGAGGGTGATGCAAGTTCTCAAGGAGCAAAGATGGTACATGAAGAGGTCAAAGTGCTCGTTCGGCCGAACAAACGGAAAATCCAGAGCATGATGGGGTGGTCCACGCCCACCAACATCAATATGTTGAGAGGATTTTTGTGGCTAACGGGCTACTACAAAAAGTTCGTGAAGGACTACAGAAAGATTGCGAAGCCACAGACTACATTAGTTCAAAAGGAGATGTTTGATTGGGGAAGAGATGTTGAATTAGCGTTCCAAGCAATGAAGGAGGTCATGGTGACGACCCCGATGCTAGCATTACCAAATTTCTCCAAGTTGTTCATAGTGGAAACAGATGCATCCGGAGCCGGCTTGGGGGCGGTGTTGATGCAGGAAGGGGGGTCGTTGGCCTACAATAGCAGATCAATTCAGGGGAAGGCGTTAGGGCTCTCGGTTTATGAAAAGGAAATGTTGGTGATCCTGGCGATGGGAAAGTGGCAGCCGTATCTCATAGGGAGGCACTTCAAAATACGAACCGACCACCAGATCTTAAAGTACTTCCTGGAGCAGCAGGTTTCGTCACTAGAGCAATAGAAATAGGTGACAAAGATGTTGGGGTACGACTATGAGATAAAATATCGTAAAGGGAAGGAGAATAAGGTTGTCGGCGCGCTTTTGCGCTTGCTTATGACGAGTTCTATTTTCGCTATCTCTGCGCCGGTCTGGGGAATAGTGGAGGATGTCCATCGGGAAGTGTTAGCAAATAAGGAACTAAGCCAAATATTGACAAATATTGCATAAGGTAAGAGGGTGGAAACGGGCTACCATGCCATTAATGGTTATTTGTATTACAAGGGACGCTTGGTGGTGGCACCAGGATCCCCACTTAGATAGCAGTTACTCCACGAGTTTCATGACACCCCCAGCGGCGGCCGGCGGGCACTCTGGAATGTTGCAGACCTATCAGCAAATCAAGCAGAATGTGTATTGGAAGGGATTGAAGGACGATGTAGCACAATACGTGAAGAACTGTAAAGAGTGCCAGAGGAAAAACTACGACACGACCACTACAACAGGGTTACTGGTGTCGCTAGACATTCCAGAGCTCACATTGGAGAGCATTGTGATGGACTTCATTGAGGGGTTACCCAAATCGCAAGGCAAGACGGTCATCCTAGTGGTGGTGGACCACCTCTCCAAGTATTGACACTTCATTGCATTTGCGCCACCTTGCACCGCAGAGGCCGTGGCAGAGGGCTTCATCCGGGAGGTGGTGAGACTGCATGGGATGCCGACTTCCATTATTTTTTATCGCGGCACCGTGTTTACTAGCAAGTTATAGAAGGAGCTCTTCTGTCTCACATGGACGTCCTTACGCATGAGTACAGCCAACCACCCCCAGACGAACGGGCAGACGGAGCTCTAAATAAAAGCATAGAGACAAATTTGTGGTGCTTCATTGCGGGTAAACCCCACCAGTGGAGTAAATGGCTTCCATGGGCGAAGTCCTGGTACAATATAGCGTACCAAACAACGGCAAGGATGACACCGTTCGAAAGCTTGTATGGAAGAGCACCACCAACACTTCGAAATTATGAGAAAGGAACATCCGTAGTGTCGGAAGTGCAGTCCGTGTTACAAAGGCGGGACGACATCTTAAAACAGTTGAAGGAGAACCTTCAGAAAGCACATCACCGCATGAAGTCCGAAGCAGATAAGCATCGGCGAGAACAAAGTTTTGAGGTCAGAGAGTGGGTGTACCTGAAGATACAACCTTACCGACAATTGTCAGTGGTAGGAGTGAAGAACCATAAGCTAGCATCGCGTTACCACGGGCCCTTCCGGATCCTCAATAAGGTGGGGGTCGTGGCATACACTCTAGAACTTTTGGCAAACTCCCGCATCCACCCAACCTTTCATGTGTCGATACTCAAAAAGGTTGCGTAGTGGACGTTCCAAATATTAGCTCCTTGCCAAATGTGACAGAACTAGGCGAAGTTCAACCAATATCGGAGGTCCTTAAAGCAAGGTTAAGACAGTGCAAGGGAAGTCCCTCATACGACTACTGATCCACTGGAGGGGCTTGGTGATTCTGAATAGATTTGGGCGGATTACGGCGAGTTCAAGAGACATATTCCGAGTTTCAGCTTGAGGACAAGCAGTTTTTCGAAGAAGGCGGGGATGATATGACCCGAATCCGGTTTGGGGTGGTCTATCATCGGAAGAGGCCAAAGAACAGGGAGACTGAACCAACTGGCTCAGTCTCTCCCTCCTCCTAAGCCAGCCAGACGGCCCCAGCCGGTTCAGTGGCTGGGTATTTGGGGGATGCGGCGGTACCCCCTAGGGCACGCAAGTATTATCGCAGGTATTCACTCGTTTCTTCCGTAGGAGTAGCGGTAGCATACCACAAATCGACGGGCCCAAAGTTGTAGTTGTCGAGGAAGACAGGACCAGAAGAGACGGGCGCCATGACCCTAAGGCGATGGAGGTGCCGGTGTCAAGATAGTTGAATAAGGGCGTCAATCGAAGGTGGAAGAGACTGAACAGGTATTCGGCAGAAGATCGGGCTGGCCTTTTCGAAAAGGAAATTAAGAAATTTTCTCGTCCATTTTTATTTTCCAAGCTATCAGCAAAGGGAAGGTACTGTTTGGTTTTAAAGGAGAGGCCCATAAAGGAAAAATGATTTTAATTGGTTATTAGGGGTAGGTCTTTTGACGCAATTTATTGGCATTTATTCAAACAAAAGGGGATATGAAATTTTAGATATATTAAGTAAATTTAATATGAGAATATTAAATTTTGCAAAGTAGTGTAGTTTTTTTATATCTTCATTCATATAATTTCTAAAAACAATATTGGGCTACTTAAAATACCCATTTTTCGAATTACTTAATATTTAGTAAGGTCATGAGTGCCTTGATTATTATTTTACATAATTTGACGGATTTTTGTATTGAGTGACTTATTGGACGATCACCTCAATAAGCCGTAACAAACGCATGAAATAAAATGCATATGCGTTAATACATGCACTACAAATAGGGATGCAAGCGGTTCGGTTTGGACCCAAACCGAAAAGAGTCGGTGAAATATTTTCCGAAACCAAACCAAACCTAAACTGATCGGTGTGGTTCAATAATCGGTGTGATTTGGTGCGGTTTTTTGGGAATGTTTTTAGGGCGATTTTTGGTTTTATTAGAATAATTTTTAAAACACAAAGTTGATATTATTATTTTTTATATTATATGATGTTTAAGTATAATTGAAAATTATGATAAACTAATCTTCAGTTTAAATTGACTATTTGCATATTGGTTTCGATCAATTTATGAGTCAAGAATATTATCTTTGACAAAATTTCTAAGAGAGAAAAGTATGTCCTAAGTAAGAAAATATTAAGAAATTTTGAATATTTAAAAAAATAATGAAACTATAGTGTACAACCCAGTGTTCGCCGAGTGGATCCGACAAGGCAGAACGGGGGCCTCGAGATAGCCCGACTCGCACCCGCCTAAGCAGACGGCCGAACTAGGCAAGCCGGGGAGTCCGGCCCGCTTCAGCTCGATAGGCAGGAGAGCCGGGGAGGCCCGCCGGTTCTCGGCATGCGGGAGAGTCGAGGCACCCGGCCCGCCTCAGCTCGGGAGACGGGCGAGCCGAGGGGAAGCCGACCTGCCTCAACTCAGCAAGCGGCCTGAATCCGTCTATATTGCGAGCGAGCCGCAGGAACCCGACACGTACTCGCCTAAGAGGCAGACGAGCTGCGGGAGCCAGGTCGCACCCGTCCAGGTGACTGGCGAGCTGGCTCGCACTCGCCCTCTGGTGAGTCGGCTCGCGCTCGCCCTCTTACGTGGGGGTGTTATTAGCATGTGTTTAGTATAATTTGGTCTGCCAGTAGCTTCTTCAAACAGCGGAGTTACGCTGTTGGCAGACCGATTTGGGCTGCGTATAAGCTGTTCTGGGTAGCGGAGTTGTGTTGTTTGCAAGCCAAACTCAGAAATCTATAAATAGATCCACAGGGGTACCTCAGAAGGCAAACTTTCTCATTCTCTAATCTTGTAACGCTTTCTGAGGTATCCTTAGCTCAGCACTGACTAAGGAAGGGAATCGTTCTAAGATCTTCCGGGTGTGTGGTGGGATCTCTGTACTGCAGCCTTGGGTCAGTCTCGAATCCTCAGTTCTCAGTCAAGCAGGGCTTGTTAGGAGAAGTAAGTGTGCGGTCACCCCTTTATAGGGTCCGATCTCCACAGAAGTCGGTTCTCGGTTTCAACATTTTGGTGCGGTGAGCGTGGAGTGTGACCAACACAGAAAATCCTTAGTGAGCTCAATGGCTGGAGACGAAGGACAGAGCTGACCGGGTGGACTAGCCGCCTCCCGTTCCCCTGGCCACCCCCGGAATGTTTGAGGACTTCAAGAAAGAAGTCAAGGATCTGGTACTCTTCCTTAGTGAGCTCAATGGCTGGAGACGAAGGACAGAGCTGACCGGGTGGACTAGCCGCCTCCCGTTCCCCTGGCCACCCCCGGAATGTTTGAGGACTTCAAGAAAGAAGTCAAGGATCTGGTACTCTTCGCGCTCGCGGCTCGCGGCGAGTGCTCGACGCCCTCTATCCCGGTAGACGTTGCCCCCTCTCTGAGAGAGAACGCCCCTGTCAGGTGACCTGGGAAGAAAGTTGTGGAGGGAGGCAGCGAGCGAGATCTCCCGGGGTGAGCCTTGTTCCCCGGCTTGGCAAGTGCGGGCAGGATCGGCGAGGTGGAGGTGCGAGATCAACTGGCTCGCCTCGCAGGTGAAGGGAGTCCTTTCAGCGAGCTGGTCGCATCCGCAACGGTTCCGGATGGGTTCCGCGAACCGGAGATGTCCTACTACACCGAAAGGGGCGATCCGGTCCAGCATATCCAGTGGTTCGAGGATGTGGTCCCGATCAGGCACATGTCGGATGCTTTCAAGTGTCGGCTCTTCGCCATAACCCTCAAAGAGAAGGCGAGGGATTTGTTCCATCAACTTCCCGCCAACTCCATTTACTGCTTTGAGGACCTGCGACGAGGGTTCTTGCAGAGTTCTCAACTTCGAAGAAGAGGAAGGAGTCGAAGTCCATGTTTCTCATCAAGCAGGGTGCGGAGGAGACGTTGGAGAGCTACGTTGACCGATTCCAGGAGGAGGTCCTCCAAATTCAGGAGATGCCTGGGCACACCCTCATGGTAGCTTTCACCCTGGAGCTGCAGCAGAGGTTCTTCGGGATGGAGTTGAAGCGGGTGTCTCTGCAGTCCTTCCAAGAGTTAATGGAGAGGGCAGCCCAGGAAGTTGAGGGAAAAGCGTCAAACTCGGCGTTTGCCAGGAAGCTAGTCAAGTGGGCTGTAGAGGAGGAGAGAGAGCCAGGAGGTGGCAAGGGTCAGGAGGTCAAGAGGGTAGAGCCCCGACCGCGGGAGCAGCAGCAGCAGCAGAGGTGGGGCCGCCAGGAGCCAAATAACAGACTGGGCTGGAGGCAGCAAGATTGGCACGATCAGGGCCAAAGGAGAGGTTTTCATGGAGGAGACAACCACTCAGGGGGGCAAGGCCGGTTCAACCCTCCAGGCTGGAGGCAAGGCTAGAGACCCCCTCTCCCCGAGCAGCACCAGGCTATGGTGATAGCTCTGGGGAGGAGGAGGAGGAGAGGTGTCCAGAGGAGGAGGCCGGGAAGCAAAGCGGAGCTACCCTACTGTGACTTCCACTAGGAAGAAGGCCACGCAACGGCTACCTGCCCGGAGTTCTTGGAAATGAGGGGAGCAAGGGGGCTGTCCCCGCAGCGAGTCTCCACACCATGTACCGCCGGAGCGTCGCCTCGACATCCCTGACCTCACCCTCAGATGAGAAGATTACCTTCTCCCGGAAGGACATGCTGGATCATGAGGATCTGTTTTGCGATGCGCTGGTAATTCAGGCCGCCATCGAAAACTTTACTGTCTCCCGGATCCTCATTGATAATGGGAGCTCTGTTAACGTCGTTTTCAAAAAATGTGTTTGACGCTATGAAGGTGGAGGACAGGAGGGTGTTGGTCTCGGGCGGGCCTTTGTTCGGGTTCTCCAGAGAAAGGAAGGAGGTGGAAGGAGTGGGACTCTATGTTATCTTGGGAGGCCAGTCCCGGAACTGCAAGTTCGCCATCGTGGATGCTCCTAGCAGCTAAAATGCAATATTCGAACGGCCCCTCATCAGCGTCTTCCACTGCGTACCTTCGTCTTTCCACCAATGCCTCAAGTTCAATGTTGAGGGCATCCAGGTTCGGGTCCGGGGAGACCCCAAGGTGGCGAGGGAGTGTCACGTCACTGTGGTCAACACCATCTCATGGTGAGAGGGATCAGAGGAGATGGAGAGGAGAATGGCGGAGTCATCTGAGCAAGAGGCCAGGGGAGGAGAAGAGGAGATGGAGTTGGAGGAGGTGGAGAACCCCACCCATGAGGGGGGAGCAGAGGAAGTTCCGAAGGAACAGGCCAAGGTGATGATCGTGGAGGAAGTCGAAGGGGAGGAAGGTCTTGTCCCAGGTGAGGGGCCCGCGGGCGAGTGGGAAGAGCAGTCCCGGCTGGAAGCAGCAGAAGAGGTGGTGGAGTTGGAAGTTCTCACCCAGGGAGGAAGGGTGGAGAAGGTGCAAGTCAGCGGGGGGTTGAGCCCGAAAGATGAACAAAAGATGTTGGAGTGCATCCAGAAGAACGTGGACATCTTCGCATGGAGCGCGGAGGACATGCCGGGGATTGATGCGGATGTGGCTTGCCACCGCCTCCGCCTTGACGCCAATGCCCGCCCCATCCGGCAGAAGAAGAGGTTCACTGCTGACAAGCTAATTGAGCCCATCCGAGAAGAGGTGGGAAAGCTCCTTAAGGCAGAATTTATATCGGAGATCCAGTACCCAGGCTGGATCTCCAACGTGGTGATGGTAAAGAAGAGAGACGGGCGTTGGAGAATGTGTATCGATTTTTCACTTTTGAATAAAGCATGTCCTAAGGATTGTTATCCCCTGCCTCGAATCGACGCGCTGGTTGACTCAGCCGTCGGTTTTTCTCTAATGAGTTTTCTAGATGTCTTTTCAGGATATCATCAGATCTGGATGCACGCGCCCGACAAAAAGATGTTTCCTTCATCATGGGAGACGGGTGTTACTGCTACAAAATGATGCCCTTTGGGCTGAATAATGCAGGGGCAACATATCAGAGAATGATGGACCGGGTCTTCCGGGAGCAAAAGAGAAGAAACTTGGAGGTGTACGTGGATGATCTCATGGTAAAGGGTCGGGATGCGGACTCTCATCTTCGAGATCTGGAGGAGACCTTCAACACCCTACGAAAATATAAGATGAAGTTGAACCCCCTGAAGTGTGTTTTCGGGGCGAGCGGGGGAAAGTTCATGGGTCACCTCCTAACTCCTGTGGGGGTGGAACCCAACCCTGATAAAGTAAGGGCGATCATGGAATTGGGGTCACCACGAAACGCCAAGGAAGTCCAACGCCTGACAGGAAAGCTTGCGGGGCTGAGCAGGTTCCTCTCTCGGGTAGGAGAGAAGTGCTTGCCTTTCTTCAAAGTGTTGAGGGGAGGCCAGAAGTTCGAATGGTCCAAGGAATACGAGAAGGCTTTCCAAGCCTTGAAGAGGCAGCTAACTCAGGCTCCGCTTCTCCTAGGGACCAAAGGAGGGGGAAGAATTGTCCCTATACCTTGGGGTCAGGGCCGAGGCCGTGAGCTCCGTCCTAGTCCGGGAGGAGGGAAAGAAGCAGTTGTTAATCTATTATGTGAACAGGGTCCTGATGAAGGCGGAACTTCGATACCCGATCCTGGAGAAATTGACTTTCGCTCTCCAGAAATCGGTGATCCCTTCCAAGGTAGCCAGCTCGCAAAAAGCGACCTGCTCCAGGTTCCCCCTGGAGGTCACGGCCTGTCTCAGCCCTCTTTGGGTCTGGAAGATAGACTCCTCTATCCGCGCAGGTCGAGCGGCTAGGGCGGTCTCCCAAGTCTGACTGCCTAGGTCGCGCAGCAACCGTTCATTCTGCAGGGGCTGCGGACTGCTTCCACAGTCCGCCCCTGCAAGCTGTGCGATTAGGTCGGCTAACCGCGCAATGTTTCTCTCTACTCCAACAGGTGCAGACTACCCATCTAGGTGGCGGACTCGCATTGCTATCCACCCAGACCGCTCGGTAACCACATGCTCAGCAGGAGGCACGGTCTGCTCTTCAGCCTGCTCCTGCAGGTCGCACGGCTATGTTATCGCCAAGCGACCACCCTTTCTACAGGTGCGGACAGCTCTCCGCTACACCCCAGTCCGCCAAGAAGTAGGCGACCTGCCTCCAGGTCGCCCAACAGTACGCGACAAGCTTCAGGTCGCCCAGCAGGCGACAACTCCCCTGGTCGCCCACCAACGGGAGCGACCTACTCCACCTGTCCGTCAGCAGTTCACGGACTCGGTCTCAGTCCGCCCAAGGAGGGTGGACGTCAGCAGGACCGTCAACCCGCACAGCATCCAGCGACCTGCTCCACCTGTCCGCTAGCAGTGGGCGGACTTGGTCTCAGTCCGCCTGAGGAAAGACTTGGCAGCAGGACCGACAACTCTTCACCAGACCGCACAACACAACGCAGATTCAACTCCAGCCCGCCAGAAGGTGGCGAGCTCACTCCTCCGGCAGGAGAGATCTGCTCCTTCTACCCGCTAGAAGGTAGCAAACTGGCTCCATCCAGCAGAAGAGGCGGACTCAACCTGTCCGCCGCAAGCTAGGCGGACTCATTATGTAGTCCGCCAAAAGCACTCCAGCTTCCCAGCACCCGCTTCTTCCCAGCAGTAGGCGACCTGCTCTTCAGTCCGCAACAGGTCGCGGACTCGTTCGCAATCCACCCATATCCTCGTGGTGATGTCATCAAGCCATGCTTCTGAAAGATCCTCCCCGAGCCTATAAATAGGCCCCCATACCTCTCATTGGAGATACGAGAGTCGAGGACCAACCAGCGCAGCAAACCCTGTGGACATAACTTTTCTGTCTGCACGGTTAAGCCCTTGCGGCCT